>OZ030010.1:12276797-12359297 GCA_964023405.1 Apodemus agrarius
CACTGGGGGGGTCGGGGGGTATATAGCTGTAGGTGGGTGTTCCTGGGGCTCGGTATGTGGGGACAGAGATTGGGTGGCAAGCTACAGGAGTTCGAGAATGATTAGTCAGCAGGGTACCTAGTGACAAGGCATTCGTGGTCCCAGTAACTATGCCCATGGTGACATCCACTGCCTGAGGAGGAGGGATGGGAGCAGGGTAGACCATTGCTGGCATGCCATTGGGCTGCACCACCGTAGTGGTGCCGAATGATGAGGCACTGCATACAGAGGTTGTGTATAGTACTTACCTTGCTGGGCTGGGCGTTGGGCTCTGCTGGGGGTAGGCACTTCTCACTGGGTACAGGCACCAGCCACCATCTGGGAAGGATTAGGGGAAGAGGAGTGTGGTAGCACAGCTCCGCTGGTTGGGGAATACAACACTTTTTTTCTATATTCTTTGTTTACATTGCAAATGATTTCCCCTTTCCCAGTTCCCCCCTCCCCATAAGTCCCATAAACCCTCTTCCCTCTGCCCATTCCCCAATCAACCCCTCCTACTTCTCTGTCCTGGTATTCCCCTACATTGCTGCATCAAGCCTTTCCAGGACCAGGGCCCTCTCCTTCCTTCTTCTTGGGAATGATTTGATATGTGAATTGTGTCCTGGGTATTCAGAGCTTCTGGGCTAATATCCACTTATCAGTGAGTGCATTCCATGTGTGTTCTTTTGTGAATGAGTTACCTCTCTTAGGATGATATTTTCCAGTTCCAACCATTTGCCTAAGAACTTCATGAATTCATTGTTGTTAATAACTGAGTAGTATTCCATTGTGTAAATATACCACATTTTCTGTATCCATTCCTCTGTTGAGGGACATCTGGGTTCTTTTCAGCTTCTGGCTATTATAAACAAGGCTGCTATGAACATAGTGGAGCATGTGTCCTTATTGCATGCTGGGGAATCCTCTGGGTATATGCCCAGGAGTGGTATAACAGGGTCCTCCAGAAGTGTCATGCCCAGTTTTCTGAGGGACCGCCAGACTGATTTCCAGAGCGGTTGTGCCATCTTGCAATCACACCTTGTAGGGTGAGCCAAGAGTGTAGCCTGTATGGAAGGTAGGATTCACTCCAGGGTCCATGTTAGGAGAATAGGCAGGCGCTGCTGCATAGCCCACAGGAAAACCAGCTGGACATCTAATTCCTTTAGCATTCGCATAGGGAACCCCAGAAGACTTGGGGCTATGAACAAGATTCATGATTTCAAGAAGATGGCCTGCCTGCGCCTCCTGGACTGGTGCATGCAGGCCTGAGCTGGCACAGCATGTGACTCCGCGACGGGCAGTGCCCAGACGATGCCTGGTTGCTCCCGACCGCTAGGCCCACGCTGACTCCAGCCCTCCTTGCAGCAACCTCCTGCTACCACCCACACTGCACAGACACTGCAGTCCACAACCTCAGGGCAGTTCTTTCTTTAGGTTAGGGGCGTTTTCTTCTCTATATATTTTTCAAAAGTCAAGAACTTATTTTATTTATTTTAAAACAAACATTGAAGGGACATTATCCACCACCTTACAAAACTTTTGAATGTGGAATTTTCAGCAGCCTAAGAAGTTGTAGTAGAGTACAAAACCAGCAAAAACTCCAGTTGTCTAATGATGAATATCTGAGAATAATTGTTTTGAGTAGCTGAATCCCGGCCTGGGGAAAAGAATGTTTGCAAAAGGCTAAAGGTAAAATTTAATTTCCGTATAGAAAATAACATTAACTTAGTAAGTAGCCTTTGCTTTAACAAGTGGAATTAATTCTCCATGACGTCAAATGGAATGGGACGAGCAGCATTCAGTTCATGGGCACACAGAGCTAGTGCTCAAACTGCTAGCACACATTCCAACACAGAACACATGGCTAAGTCACTGCTAACCTTTCCGTCTCCAAACTGTGTGCTCTCTATGCACCTGAGACAAAGAATCAACACGTTGGACATAAGTGTCTCCTTGAGAAAAGGAGAGAATTCTATTAGGGTTAATTAGACAAAAGATAAATGGAAATATTTCAGAAACAGCTACTAGACATAGCCACAAAGTCTGTGACACTAACAACTGCACAGCAAAAGGTGGAATGGTGGAGGCTAGATGTGAGGGAAACTCTGCGCATCTGTATAAAGATGTGAGTCGGCACATCCTGGGGTAACTAGGGTACAGGGAGAGCAAAAGGTCCACAACCCTGGTCTTCTTGTCATTGACCCTGTACTAGCATATTCCATTTTGATCTTACTTGCCGAACTCTTCCTGACCACCCTGGTTTACTAGTCCTTGGAGGGCAGCTGAATTAAGGCACAAAGTGTTTTTCCTGGTAAGTGACCCCTAATCACTTCAAGTCTGAGGAAGATTCTCTCTGAGGGATTCTATGAACAAGTTAAATCTGGGCAGTTGGGAACGCCTGGACAATCTATTTGGTCATTCCTTTCTCGGATTTTCAGTTATCACCTTCCTTTAGGACTGTACTGTGAGCTATTGCCTGGGCAGCTGAGAAACGACAGTCATCTTAGGGCTGTCAGAGTCCTGGAGCACTGTTTCTGGAAAGAAAGAAAAAATCTCTTAGCTCCGCAAATTTCAAAACCCCTAATGATCCAGTAATTCTTCAATTACAAGTAAGTCCAAATAGCCTCTGTCTCTCTGATAATGGGACAAAGTCACAATCTTCATGATGAAAAAATCTTTTAGTGACTTCTCTAAAAAAAAAAAAATTCCCACCAACTCCATTAGGTCTGACAAAGTCCTGCACCATTGTGTATTAGGGAGAGCACTCTGCATTGCGGCATGCTCGATACATTGTGCTTGGTGCCCTGGAATTCCATGCATCAAAGAGAACAGAAAATATCCTCTGTCTGAGTGATTATTTAAATAAAACAAATCTTTATTCAGAAAACATTGAAATAATTTGGAGCATTAGAATGATTTTCATTTAACTTAGAAACACACATGGATTCAGTTCTGAAATAAACAACTTCGAAATAGTTATATGAGTGTCCTGATTCAGTGCCACAATTAGGATCTCAGGTCCTCCACTTTCCTTCAAATCAATCATCTCATGTCACAGTACATCTCTGTGAGTTGCATTGGTAAAAAAAAAAAAGTTCTTAATGGTGTAAAAGTAATATAATTTCCACTGTATTCTTTTTGTTTTTGGTTTTTGGTTTTTCGAGACAGGGTTTCCCTGTGTAGCCCTCCCTAGCTTGTCCTGGAACTCACTCTGTAGACCAGGCTGGCCTCGAACTCAGAAATCTGCCTGCCTCTGCCTCCCAAGTGCTGGGATTAAAGGCATGTGCCACCACCGCCCACCTTCCACTGTGTTCTTTTTTAAAATCTATTTAATGTATGAGCGTTCTGCCGCATATACACATAAATGCCAGAAGAGGGCATCTGATCCCCTTGTAGATGGTTGTCACTCACCATGTGATTGTTGGGAATTGAACTCAGGACCTCTGGAAGAGCAGCCAGTACTCTTAACCACTGAGCCATCTCTCCAGCCCCATCCACTGTGTTCTGAATAATCCTCATGTACTTAGGACTGTGTTTGTTGTTGTTCTGATGCAAGCAACTTCAGAACTGTGTGAGCAAAACAGTTCGCTTACTAGCAAACAGAATTTAGATTTTCTTGCAGTTGAACAACGTTGGTTTGGAGTCATTTAAGTCACAGGGACATGCGTTTTCAAAGAGGCCACAGCCAACTGCCTCATTTATCGATGTGTAAGGACTACTTTACTATTCCAGGCAAGTTCAGCCATTGACCACTTGCACTTCTATAAAGACAATATCACCTGCTATCTTCTCCAGTATGTTAATCAGCACTTCTGCTGCCGCACAGGATTGTATTTGTAGCATTGGTGTTGGAGAGTTCTTGCTCTTGCAATACTACTGCCCTTTTTCACAGTGTTCTTCCCTAGTCCACGACACTTGAATCTATGTACTGTTGTCATGATGCAAACCACCTCAGAGGTGTGTAAGTTAACAGGTATGCATGGCTGTTAAAGGAATTTCAATTTCTCCATGGTAGAATTGCATTGAGAGTCACATGCACTTGTGTTTTCCAAGGGTGCCACTGGGTTCTACTTCAGTTACAGACATGTTTTCCCTGCTGTCATGTAATATTTTTGTTCAATTACTGTCCTGGTGCGGTCCTACATTAATGATCTCATATTTGCTTCTCTGTATATCGGTCACCACTTCTGTTACAGTCAGTGTATTACTGTGATGTTAACTGACAGGACAAACTTCTTGTTGTTGTAAACGTATTATCATTTTAACTGTGATTTTTTTTTCAAGACAGGGTTTCTCTGTGTAATCCTGGCTCTCCTGGAACTCACTCTGTAGACCAGGCTGGCCTGTGATATTAACAATTCTAGTCCACTTAGGAACTTATGTGCTAGTCGGGCAGTGGTGGCGCACGCCTTTAATCCCAGCACTTGGGAGGCAGAGGCAGGTGGATTTCTGAGTTCAAGGCCAGCCTGCTCTACATAGTGAGTTCCAGGACAGCCAGAGCTACACAGAGAAAAAACAAAAAGAACAACAAAAAAAAGGAACTTATGTGCTGGTGTTCTGAATCAAGCAACTTCAAAGTATAATGATTAAGCCTGTATGCTTTGTTATAGATGGCACTTAGATATCTTTGCAGTAGTCTATACATTCATCTATACATTGGTGTAGATGAATATGCCCTTGTGCAACATTTTAAATAACGTGTATGTTTCCCATGGATCGTACTGTGCACTGCCTCAGTTACAGATGCACATGCTGTGGTCTTCTATACCATTCTTAGTCAGTCAGAATCTTGGTATGGTACTACAATTAGTACCACGGGTCCTGGGAGGTGAGACACTCTCAGGACTCAAAGGGAGGGACCTTGGATGAAGTGCTCTACAGTGGGGAGGGGAGACTTTAGAGTCCACCTCCAGTGGAGGGACAGGGCATGAAGTGGAGGGCTGGGGTTGCCATCCCACAGTCAAAAACTCTGACCCAGAATTGTTCCTGTCTGAAGGAACTGCAGGGTCAGAGATGGGGAGGAGACTGAAGGAAGGGAGGTCCAGGGACACGCCCACACTGGGATCCAGCTCAAGGGGAGGCTCTGGGGCCTGAGAATGTTACTGATGCTGTGGTGTGCTTGCAGACAGGAACCTAGCATGGCTGTCCCCCAAGATTACCAACAAGCGGCTGAAAGAGCCAAATGCAGATACTTACATCCAACCAATGGACAGAAGCTGGGTGCTCCTGTGGCTGAATTAGGGAAAGACTGGAAGAAGCTGAGGAGGAAGGAGACCCCATGGTAAGAACAGAAATTTCGACTGTTTGGATCCTGGTGTTTGTATTCTCTCTGCTTGTTCCTGCAGACCTCTTCCACCGGGGACCCAGCGCAGTGCAGACAGGTTGTGCATGGGCACCCTGAACCACCTGGGCTCTGTACATTGGAAGATGCCTTGCATGTTTGTGACGGAGGTGAAAGCTGAGCCTCCAGCCAAGCGGGAGCATCAGCCATTTAAAGTTTTGGCAACCAAAACACTAAGTGAAAAGGCATTAGATGCAGATGTGTACAATGCGGTTGTGACAGAAAAAGTGGATGAAACCTGCTGCTATGTCACTAACTACAAGGGTCAGCCATGCCTTTGGACTAGACTAGATAGACAACCTAACAAGCAAGCAGACAAAAATATTTTTAAAATTTTCTACATTCAAAAGAAAGTGCAAAAGAGTTTCATTGGAACACTGAAGAAGACTTCAAGCCTGTCCCTGAGTGCTGGATACCAGCAAAGGAAATAGAAAAACAGAAGCCAGTACCTGATGAAAATGAGCACATTCCTGGTTGGGTACCAGTAGAAAAGAACAGCAAATACTTTTGCTGGCACTCGTCTGTAGTGAATTATGAGTTTGGAATTGCCCTGGTACAAAGGCACCATCCTGATGATCCTGGAGTTTTGGAAATGAGTGCTGTTCCCCGTCACTTAGAGCAAACTCTGGAGCTGATAGGAACGAATATCAATGGAAATCCATATGGGCTAGGAAGCGAGAAATACCCATTACATTTTCTTACACCACAAGTAGCATTTCAGGTCAGAAATCTGCCTACACTGAAACACAACAATCTGCTGTCCTAGTCTGAAGACTGCAGAGACGGTCAGATTGAAGGGATTGTGTGACATTGCTGTGACAGTTTTTTAATTAAGGTCCACCGCCACCATTTTGGTTTATGCTGGCCACTTCCAGATACTTACATGAATTCCAAACCAGTTATTATTAACCTGAACCCGAACAAATATGACTGTGCTTTTGATAACCAGTCTTTGTTTAATCAGTTTTTTGAAAATAGATAATCAGAAATTTGATAGGCTCAAAGACATAATACTTGATGTGTAAAATAGAAGTAATAGTTGGGATTATTGTGATTTTCTACTACTGACAAGTTTGCCATGTTTACAGAGGTTGAACCTTCAATTTAATTTTGCTAGCTGTTTGGCAAAATATATGTCAACTTCTAAACAGGTTTCTAGGTATCTATAGAAATCATAGCTAGAATTTGAATATCTTAACACAAAAATAAATATAAAATAATCAATTTTAAATAGTAAAATTGTTATAAGCTTACCTTTATGCTTTTTGAAAATTTAAGATATGAAAATAAGAATATTATAGGTATATAATCATAAATTATTGAAGTCTTCAAAAATATACTTTTCTAACAAGTTAAAACTAAATATGATTTTGTTTTAAAGCAAAATATACAATATTTTGAGATGTAAATTCTGTAGTTCAGAGACTGCTTGATTTCCATCTGAAACTTAACTCATAAAATAGTTTTAAATCTACAGTTAAACAATGCCATTAATAAATAGGGAAACTATTAGTACTTTCTCCATCTTCCGGCTGTTCAGAAGCAACAAGAAAGCTAGACAGTTCAAATCCAAATTGTTCTGAAACTTTGTTTTAACTTCTCTTCTTCTTCTTTTTTTTTTTTCTGAGACAGGGTTTCTCTGTATAGCCCTGGCTGTCCTGGAACTCACTCTGTAGACCAGGCTGGCCTCGAACTCAGAAATCCACTTGCCTCTGCCTCCCAAGTGCTGGGATTAAAGGCGTGCGCCACCACCGCCCGGCCTTTAACTTCTCTTCTAATAGGATATTCTGCCGTGGTAGCTCCAATAGATTCTGTGAGACAGAGTTCTACAGACTGAGACGGGAAAATGTCTCTTGGAACCTGTGGAACTCCCCTAATTAGAAGACGTAGTCTCACTTGGCAATTTGCTTTGTTCCCAAACTTCCCTCCTCCTAGTAGCCAGGACTAAGAAAAACCAAGAAAACAAGATGTAAAAGAATCCATTCTTTGAAGTAAAATCACTGGCCAAAAACCTCTTTTCTTAGAACTGCAATGCTTTGCCTTAGTCATTACATAATTATATTTCCCTCCCCAAGATTAAAAAGGAGATCTCAATGGAAATATGAAACAATGAGTAAAATTTTCCAGGAATCCTAAAAGAACAAGATCCTTTTGTTATTCAACCCTCATACAAAGTCCTTGCAGGACATATGGGTTTGGGTCTGGTCTGAGACAATAGGCTCAGATTAGAAGATATTTACATTTGAGGAACCTTATACTATGTCCTTGCCAGACAGGTGGGTGTTGGGCAGGTTAAATTTATATTTGAGTTAGTGCAAAGCTCAGAGCTTCCTCAATGAAAGCTTGTGAGGAACTGTTTTTGTCTTGCAGACGCCACCTAGGGAGTATCTGGCCAAGACAACATTCTTGACAGACTTACCCAGGTGTGGTTCAAAATGCAGTTCAAACTCAAAGGCTATGTAGAACTTATGAAAGCATTAAAATTTGGCCTGCCTACTCCATGCAAAATTATTATAGATTTAAAGCAAACCTCAGGTTTTTACAGACGAAAGGTAGGTGTCAGGTAAAGTTTACTTACTCATGGATACTCATTTAGACTCAGGGGGTCTGACAAAACATCCTTTGAAGTCTCTTTAAAAGTTTATATCAGGAAGATTGATGTTGTCTGTGTTTGAGCTTCTAAATTTGTTAGATGGGAAACGTTTTACCTGGCTAATTTTACATTTCCTTGTGCCAAATGGTTATGCTAATTGTCCCTTGTGCCTGCTTTACTGGATACATCTTTTGATATGGAAACGTCAATCCTCATGCTTAAAAAAATCCTGTTTGAGAGGTAAAAAGTACACTCAGATTCTAAACCACCTCTGTGTTTGGTGTTTGTGTGTCATTCGCCAAATCCGTGCCTTCCTGAACCAAAAGAACCCTGGTTTTCCCGAGACTACAATTCCCAGCTGGGTTTGGTCTGCGGCAATATTCTTTTTCACTTCTTCCTTATAATTGCACTTCAGATCTTCAATTTAAAAAAAAAATGAACTGGATCAAATTCTCCAGTTCCTTTTTCAGCTTTTTAATTTCCTCCTAAAAGTTATATACAGGGTACATGTTTTTGGTTTGAAATTTAGATTTAATAATAAATATAAAAACTCAAAATCTTAAGTATAAATATTTTTCTTTACATTTTACTGTTCAAGGTTTGGTTGTACCATGTGAATAATGAAGAAACTGCAATCATTGACTAAATTTTAAGATTGAATCTTTAAATAGCCTCAGATATTCTCAGGCAACTGAAAGGGACTTTGCTTTTTACAACATTTAAGAGTTTTCAGTATTTTTAATGTTCTGATTTTTTATCGTTTATATGTAATACTTATGATCGTGGGAACTCTGGGACTTGTCAAGGTTAAGCGCCTGGTAAAGGAGGCACATGAGTGTGTACACTGAGCAGTGACGAGCAGCCAGTGCTTACTTCCAGACCATTGTGTTTCTGGAGTCTTAAGGAAGGGAACAGAAATGATTTAAGGGAAAATTCCCTGAAAATAATTTCAAACTGTACTTAGAAAACACTTTCCCCACCATGACCCACAAATTAAGAAAATAGATTTAAAAAACTATTAAGGGATGTGCATTGGTTACAATTTAATTTTTTTTTTATTTTTTGAGACAGGGTTTCTCTGTATAGCCCGGGCTGTCCTGGAATTCACTCTGTAGACCAGGCTGGCCTTGAACTCAGAAATTCACCTGCCTCTTAAAAATAAATTTATTCTTTAGTTCTTTCTGTTTCTTTGTCTAACTTTTTGTAATTGAGAATTTTTTAATAAAAAGATGTCATGAGACAAATAAAAAAAACAGCAGTCTCAACTGACCTGGACCCCTGAGATATCTCAGACACTGATCCACCAACCAGCCAGCACACACCAGCTGATATGAGGTTCCAGACACATATATAGCAGAAACTGCCAGGTCTGGCCTCAGTGAGAGAAAATGCACCCAACCCTCAAGAGACTTCCGGAGGGCGCAGGGAGGTGGGAGGTCTAGTGGTGTGTGTGTGTGTGTGTGTGTGTGTGTGTGTGTGTGTGTGTCTGTAGGAATATTCAATTGAAAACAGAACATGGGGAGAGGAAGTATGGGATGGGTCGCATGAAGGAAGACAGACCTGAAAGGGGATGAACTCTGGACTATAAAAAGGATTAAAATTATATTAAAAATAGAAAGAAAGTAAAATTTCTTCTATCACCAAAAAGAAAAAAATTACAAAAATAAAATAATAAATAAAAATAAATAAATCACATGTCCTCTACTTTCCCTTAAGGCCAACAGTATTTCTGTCAGCTGCATAGATATAAGAACATTCTCACTGTTGCAAAAGTGCTATCATTTCCCCCCAACATATGTGTTGGTGGGGTTTTTCGTTGATGTTAACAAGATAAAATATAGTGACTTAAACAAACCTATTACATTGGATTGGGAAAAGGCAAACCAACACAAGAAAAGAGCCTCAAGAGAAGGCACAAGAATCCGGACCCACTACTTCATATGCGCAGGAATCCCATAAAAATACTAAACTGGGGCTGGTGAGAAAGTTCAGTGGTTAAGAGCACTGACTGCTCTTCCAGAGGTCCTGAGTTCAATTCCCAGCAACCACATGGTAGCTCATAACCATCTGTAATGGGATCTGATGCCCTCTTCTGGTGTGTCTGAGAACAGCTACAGTGTGGTCATATAAATAAATAAGTAAATAAGTGAATGAATGAGTGAATAAATAAATCTTAACAAAAAAGTACTAAACTGAGAGGGCACCAAGGAGGCCTTGGCAGATCCATACGTCTCCTATTGTGCCTGAGATCCAGTCCCCCAGTCTCATCCCCAGATGGGTAGCAGAAAACCTGCTGCAGCCTCTGACCCCTCTGACCCCATCCCCAACGATCACAAAGACCTTTGCTCCCAGCCTCTCTCCCCCCAACTCATCTCATTATTCCTGCCTCCAACACCAGCAGGCTTTCACTGGGAACATTCCAGCTCAGCAGGCCAGGGAAATAGAGTCACAGAAAATTTCCTATGAGACAGCACATAGGCACCACACTCTCCTAAAGTCCAGGGAAGAAGCAGAAATCAAGGAACAAAACATTCACCCAACAGAGACAAAAGCAGATATCATGATCCAGGCACATATGCATCTATGACTGCACAAGAACAGAACAGAAAAGCACAGCATACTTACCCCTCTAAAGGTGAGGCAGACCACTTGCAAAAACTGACGTACTACTACTGCAGCTATTCTTGCATTCTGTAACAAGAAAGCACGTGGGATTGCCTCTGCAGCACTGAGTCTGCTTGCTTGAGAAGAGCAGTGAATGCATTCCTAAGTACAGCAAGATTGTTAAGAGCACAGAGAAAAATGGTAGAAAATTTTATAATAGCAAGGACCTTGTTCTGCCAATGAACATTACAACCGAGGACTACTGTAACGCTAAGGGACAGGGGGTTGATTGGGAGAAATGCAGAGGAGATCAGATTATTACTTTATCCCTGCACCAGGACATTGATTGAACAAGGAGGAGAAAAGAGAGCACAGCATGTGCTTCCATAGCTGTACACAGCGGTCTTTTGGGAAAATACCCACAGGTGATACTGAAATAGCACACGAGAGCATCCTGGCCTCTACCTGGTCACTGCTACTGCAGTGATGCACACACTCCACTAGCAAGGATGCAAGAGTCCTCCTACAGCCCCCAAGGAGCTTGCCCCAGCACAGCAGCACCTATGTTCCTGGCTAGACCAGGATTGTAAGAGCACAGTGAAAATGTTAGCGCTTTTACAACAGCAAGAGCTTCGTTCCACAGATGGCCTTTACGGCAGAGAAGTACTGTCACGCACGTCAGCATAGATTTGCAGAAAGGCAGAGAAAATGAGAATATTCCTGCAGCACAGCTGCAGGATGCAGACTGAACAAGAGTGGAACAGGAGAGCACAGCACATGCGTCCAAGTCTCGAGCAGTACACAGTGGCACCACTGGAAATCACAGCCATGAGATTTTTAAAGGGCTACACAAGCGTATACAGTGATAGCTCAATTCCATACTCAACAAAGTACATGCGATTACTCACACAACTATGAAGTTCTGTGCTTCAGAAAAGCACCGCACACATTCCTAAGTGGATTGGGTTTGTTAAGAACATAGTGATCATTTTTTAGACCTGTAGTATCTAGTTCTTCCCCAGGCCATCTAGTCTCTGGAAGTAACAGTAAGATGGCTCCTAGTGAGACTCTGCCATATTCATAGGTTAGTGTCTTATTCAGCCATGCCCAGGGAAGCTTCCGTCTGTACCAGATGGGAATGATATGCACTGACCAGAACACACACACACACACACACACACACACACACACATTCACGCATGTACACATGTATGCACACACAAACAGACATGAACATGCACAGTCACATGCTCACACACATACTCAGAGAAAGAGAGAGAAAGACAGACAGAAAGACAGACAGATGGACACCTTGGAACACAGATCTTTAAATGAGATGTCTCCATCACATTCCTGCCCCCAGAGTTCAGGAAAGCCCCCAGAAGAGGAGGAGAGAGAGTGTAAGAGAAAGAGGGGATGGAGGGCACCATGCCCTCTCAATCCACATGATCCAAGCTCAAAGGAACTCACAGAGACTGGAGCAGCAAGCCCAGGCCCTAACCAGTCTGCAGATGATCCTTTGCATCCACACTATAGTGCTCAGGTTAATGCTTTGAAGAGACTCCCGAATGTGTGCTCAGGAGGGTCTCTGAGTCTTCGCCCTCTCTTGGGGTTCTCTAGTGTTTCTGAGGCTCGTCATGTCCACCTTTGCTGTGATGCTTTTATTTTCTCTTATCATATTTCATTTTGTTATGTTTGTTGTTATCTCTTAGGAGACAGTTCTTTTCTAGGAGAGACAGAAAGGGAGTGGATGTGGATGGGAGAGGAAGTGAGAGGAACTGAGAGGAGAAGAGGAGGGGAAAATATATTCCAAGTATATAGTATGAGAAAAGAACCTGTGTTTAATAAAAATGAAAAGTGAGCAAAAAATAACCTAGAACGTTTACAGACAACAGGAAACGTAATATACATCATACAAGCTCTGTGAATTAGCTAGCGTTTTACTGCTGTGAACAACACCATGAATAAGGCAACTCTTTTTTTATTATTTTTTTTATTTTCTATATTCTTTGTTTACATTCCAAAGGCTTCCCCCTTTCCCAGTTCCACCCCACCATACGTCCCATAAGTCCTCTCCCCCCCAACTATTGCCCAATCACCCCCTACCATTTCTCTGTTCTGGATCTACAAAACTGGATCCCCAAGGCAATTCTTATAAGGACAACATTCAGTCGGGCTGGCTTATAGATTCAGAGGTTCAGTCCATTATCATCAAGGTGGGGGCATGGCAGCATCCAGGCAGGCATGGTGCAGGAGGAGCTGAGAGTTCTACAGCTTCATCTAAAGACTGCTAGAGGAAGACTGGCTTCCAGGCAGCTAGGATGAGGGTCTTAAAGCCCACGCCCACAGTGACATACCTACTCCAACAAGGCCACACCCACTAATACTGCCACACCCAGGGCCGAGCATATACAAACCATCACACCATGCTCACAAATCAAGAAGGTGAGAAAGAATGTTGTCGCACTTTCACAAGAGCTTTGTATACCAATGGTGTTACAGCAGAGAAGGGCTGTTTCACAGGTGGGAAACAGGATTTACAGGAAAGCAGAGGAAATGAGGTGCTTTTCAAAGCATTGTGCCAGGACACTGATGGAACAAGAGTGCAATAGAAGACAGCACACCACACATGTATATAACTGAAACAGTACAGTGGCATCCTTAGAAAACGTGCTCACAGGACAAAGCACCTCAGAATTGCATATTTGCATACTATTATGTCGATGACTGCTGCATCAATATTTAAACTCAATGACAACAAATCTTACCAGATTCCTCATGCAATTCCGAAGTTGCTTGTGTGAGAATAGCAGCGAATTTGTTCACATTGGAAGGGGATTTGTTAGGAACACGGTGAAAATGGAAGCACTTTGCCAACACCATGAACTTCCTTAAACAGTGATTGTTACATTGGACAAGTTGTTGTGATCATAAGAAAGTGGCATAAGGCTATGTTCCATGGGGTGTGGGAAAGGGGGTGCATCAGTGGGCCCATGCCGAGGCATCCCTTCCCCCTCAGGGATGAGACACAGGAAAGCATAGTGTAGAATAGAGTTTATTCAGGGAATGGGGAGGGGTGTAAAGGGGGTAGTAGAGGCAGAGAAAGGCAGAGAGAAGGAGAGTAGAATAGAAGCTGGCCATGACCATGAGGAGAGAGGGGGGAGGTATGGTGGAAGGGAAGAACCCAAGAGGGCAAGAAAGGAGAAAAGAGGAGAGTAAGAGAGGCAAGAGAGAGAGGAGGGGGCACCCAGCCCCTGTTATAGTTGGCCAGACCTACCTAGCTATTGCCAGGTAACTGTGGGAGAGGCATACCTGGGTATTACAAGGTATCTGTGGGGAGGGACATACCTGGCTGTTGCCAGGTGACTGTGGGGTGGAGCTTAGACAGAATCCTAGCACAAGTACTATAACTCAGATCTGAATAGATTTACAGGAAAGTATTAAATAGCACATTATAGCGGCACTAAAACAGGACACTGGGTGGACAGGAATGGCAGAGAGGAGCACAGTATTTGCATCCACACTTGAAGCACTCTTCAATGACACGTTAGGAAAGCACATGCACGTGATATTAAATTGCAACCCAAGAGCATATTTGCCTATACCCAGGATCTTCTACTGCAGTGGCATCTAGATGACATTTGCAACGAAGAACAGGAGATTCCTTGGACAAGTCTGAAGTTGGTTTCCAGAGAACTGCAATGCATAGGTCCCAGCGTGGATAGTGATTGTCAACAGCACATTGAAAAGTATTGTCCTTGCACAGCAGGAAGATGTAGGGCATATTGGTGGATGTCATGGATGTACTGTAACAGAAGTGGTGTCTGACCTAAGGCTGACTGAGTGACAGGAATAGAAGTGGAGAGCACAGCAAAAGCACCAGTCACTGAAGCAGGACAAAGAGGTGTCCTTGGAAAAATCAAGTTGGTGTGACTAAAACGCCCAACAATGGCACATTTGCAAAACTCAATGTGCTACTGCTGCAGCATTGTCTAAGCTCTGTCTACAACAGTACTGGAGAGATTACCTGTGCAACTCTGAAGTCGCTTGTTTTCAAACACAAGCATCTACACCCCTAAGCAGACAGTGATTGTTAGGGACACAGTGAAAATTATGCTATTTTACAAAGCAGAAAACACTTTCATAGACGCAGCTTACCCAGAAGCACTGTCCCTTACATGACGATAATAGACAAGAAAGCAGAGGACCTGAGAGTGCTCTAGTAGCCCTTAACCAAACCCTGACTGAACAGGAATGGACAGGAGATCACAACATGGGCCTGGATAACTGAAGCCCTGCTCTGTGGCATCCCTGTAGCACACATGTGACTAAAACGCCTCACGATGGCATATTTGCAGAAATCTATGCACTGTTACAGCAGTGGTGACTCACCGAACTCCATTTACCAGGAAGCACAGGAGATTATGTGCATGATCGAAAGTTGCGTGCTTCAGTACTTCTCGACTGGATCAGGACAGTTAGGAACACAGTTAAGCTGCAGACTAGGAGGACGGACTGCAGATCTTCTCCTGTTTCCCCAGGTCCAAACTGCAGTCTCAACCCCAGCTCTTCTGCAGACTATTTGTGGCAGCCCTCACTGCCCACCCCACCCCGTGTCCCCCTTCCGTGTGCTGTCCACAGATCTTCCCGTTCCAACCTCCTTTGTCCTTGCTTTGTCCCAGCCTCCAAACCCACAGCCACGCCCTGATAATCCAAGGACCACTCCTGCCTGGGAGAGAAATTGACTGAAGGCTGAAGCCCAATTCGCACCTCTCCTTCTGCAAGTCCACATCCAAGCCTTCTCCCACGTTTATTATCTTCAGCTGTGTAGCAGGAAACCTGCTGCAGTCTCTCTCCTCTCTGACCTTATCTTCGACGGATTACAAAAATCTTTTCTCCCAAACTTCCTTTGCCCAACTCATTTCACTATCCATATAGCGGCCAGCCTCAGCAGGCTCTCAGTGGGAAAAAACCAGCTGAGCTGGTCAGGGAAACAGATTCACAGAATATATCCTCACAGGAGCACCTAGCCATATACTTTCCTACGTTCAGGGAGGAAGCAGTGTGGAGAACTTTTGGTACACTTAAAGAAGTTTGGCAGTAGAGCAAGTTGTGTGGATTGTTCACTTTCTGATGGTGTTTATGTGTTGAAACCTGGCATGTCTGTTAAGGTGATCTATCAACCAGCTTCTGTTTTATTGCCTGTGACTATTACAGGACCCTGGTATTCTGAAAAGAGCTTGTAGGTACTGGAAGAAGTGAGTCAGGCTTTAAGCAGAAGCAAGAGGGCAGTGGGCCTGATTATTGCTGGTAGAGCAGCTTTAATTACATTGATAGCTAGCACCACTGCCTCTGCAATTGCCTTGACACAAGAAGTTAAGACAGCTACTTTTGTTAATCATTAGGTGAAAATTGTGACTAATGCTCTGAGTATTCATGAAGATTTAGACAGACATTTGGAACAGTGAATTGATGCTCATTATGCTACTATTCAAATTGTTTTAGAGGAAGCCATCTTGAGTGTCATGTTAAACGCCAATGTATTTGCGTCACTTCTAACGTTTACAATGAGAGTTACTATAATTGGGAAAAAGTTCAAAGACACTTGCAAGGTATTTGGCATAATTGTAACACCTCTCTGGATGTTTTTACTTTGTATGCTAAGATTATGAATTTAAAGAATGCTGCTCCACTGCGTTTTGATGCTGCAGAAATTGCTGATAAAATTATTCATGGCTTAAGGTCAGTAGTTCCATCTTGGTCAAACTTCAAGAATGGCTCACACAGCTTGATCATTCTAGCCCTTCTTTTCCTGGGAATAAGTCTATTCCTGTCCATTGTGGTAAAATTACCTTTAACAACATCAATATGGTGATGGCCTGAATTCATAGTTTCAAACTAAAAATGGATGCGCAGAGAGTTATTAACAGGCTGACATCCAATAATAGGTACATTTCTGTATAGTTCCTTACCAACCTAAGGCAGAATAGCATTGCTTTTGAAAATGCTAATTCCATGACGGGTATAGAAGGCATTTTTGGTCAGAATACCCTAAGACAGAGTCAGTCTTGTTTATGAAATAAAAAGGGGGAAATGTGGAGAGCTTTTGGTGCAGGTTATTGAAATTTGGCAAGGCCCTGTCATTGGGTTCATGGAAGTAGGCTCAGATAATCGTATTCACATTTGGGTAATGCAAGGATCAAGGTGTACACTGCCAAGGAATATGTGACTTCCCTTTGTCTTGGTAATCCTGATGAGCCACCAAACCCAGTGACTTGGGGACGTTGTTTCTTTGCTTTTATTGATTACTACCTGGTGTGATCTCTTTGTGCTTTGCCTTGTTTAATCACTTTGTCTTTGATCAAAGAACTGACCCTATTCTCTGCTACTACCTAGAATGGTATAAAAGCTGGCTTGAAAAAAATTACAGCCACTTAGGCCTCAGCACAAGCTGGAGTCATGCCATAATGTTTGTCTAATTTTCTTTTTCTTTTCAGTCTTCACTCCTGGCTTGAGACCCTGAAGACTGACTGAGCTGGCTTGGTCCAGACAGAAACAAAGGAACAGAAAACTCACCAATGGCAATGACAATCCAGATTCATCACCCAGAACTGTAAATGACTAGATTCCAGCATGAACACACAATCCTTCACAGCCTGGACAATATGTCTCCACCGGAGCCCAGCTCTCCTTCCATAGCAGGATCTGAATATTCCAGCATAGTCAAAGTTCCAAAAAATATCCTGAAACAGCCAGTAAGGAGGTGATAGAGTGTCATAATGCAGAAATAACACCTGAAAGAAATTTGGGCAAATACAAATATTGAAAAGAAATGAATGAAACCTTTTCAAGTCCTGAACATGGAAGTAGAATCAATGAAGAAACCCAAGATGGATAAAGTCTGGAAATGAAAAACTGAGAGTATGAACAGGAACTACAGAGGCAAGTTCCATCAGTGGAACACAAGAGTTGGAAGAAAGACTCTCAGGCATCGAAGACATGATAGAAGATAGGGATACACACTCAAAAATGTTAAATTTAAAAACTAACAGAAAACATACAGGAAATTTGGGATACAAGGAAAAGACCACATCTAAGATAAATAGGAATAGAGGAAAGAAAAGAAAGCCATCCACAAATAATCCTAGGAAATATTTTTGACAAAATAATGAAAGAAAATTTTGCAATATGATCAGTGAAGCAGCTGGGATGGAAGTATTCCCGCCAGGTGGCTCCACAGCCTCCTGTGCAGAGCCCTCCAGGAGAGAGTGATCCCCCAGCAGAGCTTTCCCTTCTGAGCATGGAGGTGAGATCTCCACTTTCTCTCTGCAGGGGAGCATCTGAGAGCACTGGGCCATATGATCAGTGGAGCAGCTTGGACAGAGGTTTTCAGGCTGCCATTTACACCAGGGACCCAGGTGGCTCCACAGCCTTCTGTGCACAGACCCTGACAGAAGAGAGTTGGTCTCCCAAGAATACCGACATAGGCTTCCAGGCCCACAGGAGGGACAAGCTCCAGCCAGAGACAAGAACCCTATCAACAGAAACCAAGGCTACTTGGCAACATCAGAATCCAGTTCTCCCACCACAGAAAGTCCCAGATACCCCAACACACCGGAAAAGCAAGAGTTGGATTTAAAATCGTATTTCCTGATGCTGATAGAGAGCTTCAGAAGGACTTAAGTAATGCCCTTAAAGAAATACAGGAGTACATGGGTCAACAGGTAAAAGCCCTTAGAGAAAATCCCTTAAAGAAATAAAGGAGAACATTTGTCAACAGGCAGAAGCCCTTGAATAGGAAACACAAAAATACCTTAAAGAATTACAGATAAATACAAACAAGTGAAGGAACTAAACAAAACCATGGAGGATCTAAAAATGGAAGTTGACAAAATCTCAACGTGAGACATCTCTGGAGATAGAAAACCTTGGAAGGAATTCAGGAGTCATAGATGCAAGGATCAACAACAAAATCCAAGAGATAGAAGAGTCTCAGGTTTTGAAGAGAGCATAGAAAACATTGACCAACAGTCAAAGAAAATGTAAAATGCATAAAGCTTGCAACCCAAAACATCCAGGAAATCCAGGACACAATAAGACCAAACCTAAGGATTATAGGTATAGAGCAGAGCAAAAATTTCCAACTTAAAGGGCCAGTAAATATCTTCAACAAAATTACAGAAAAAAAAAAAAAAACCTTCCCTAACCTAAAGAAAGAGATGCCCATGAACATACAAGAAGCCTTCAGAATTCCAAACAGACTGGACCAGAACAGAAAGTCCTTCCAGCACATAATAATTAAAACACCAAATGCACTAAACAAAGAAATAATATTAAAAGCAGTAAGGGAAAAAGGGCAAGTAACTTATGAAGGTAGGCCTATCAGAATCACACCAGACTTCTCACCAGAGACGATGAAAGCTAGAAGATCCTGGGCAGACCTCATACAGACCCTAAGAGAACACAAATGCCAGCCCAGGCTACTACACCCAGCAAAACTCTCAATCACCATAGATGGAGAAACCAAGATATTCCCTGATAAAACCCAAGATGCACAATATCTGTCCACAAATCCAGCCTTACAAAGGATAATAGATGGAAAACTCCAACACAATGAGGGAAACTACACCCTAGAAAAAGCAAGAAAGTAATGGTTCAAAAAACCCAAAAGAAGATAACTGCACAAACATAAAAATAACATCAAAAATAACAGGAAGCAAAAATCACTGTTCATTAATACCAATGGACTCTATTACCCAATGAAAAGACAGAGACTAACAGAAATATTTTCCATGTAAATCTTCAATTTTATCAGAAAATGATTGTAATTCCTCTTTCAATTAATTTACTAATTTTTTATGTCTACCATTTTAGCTGCATTATTTTTCTAAATAATAAACAATTTAACATGTTTGTCTATATATTTCTTCTATTTTATCAGAAATATTTTCCATGTAAATCTTCAATTTTATCATAAAATGTTTTTACTTCCTTTTTCAATAAAAGAACATGCTTTTCAAAAGAAAAAAGAAAAAAAGGAAATTTTACTAACCCTGAAGACAGAGATGCCTGTAAAGGTATATGAAGCATACAGATGAGAAAATAGATTGGACCAGAAAAGGAAGTCCCTTGACACAAGATAATTTAAATATAAAATTTATGAACACACACACACACACACACACACACACACACATCTTAAAAAAAAAACAAAAGATGATGCATGTGGTAGACATACCACTAGTTCCAACACTTGGGAGGCAGAGGCAGGCAGATCTGTCTTCTGTGAGATACATAACCTTAAGCAAAAAGAGTCATTTACAGGGCTGTATAAGTGAAAGGACCCCTAAGGTATATGCCAGGTATATGCACTCAGGCAAGAACAGGCCATATTTGCATTCAGTTTGTTAACCGCTTTTGCTTCCCTCTCTGAGAGTTCTTACTGGCCTCCTTGGGCACTGCATGCCGTGGCATATCCGACACATACTCAGTTACACACTCATACACATGATATTAAAAATAAATAAAGTATTTTATAAAACGTTCCTAAAGAGACGTGGCGCCTCGAGCCCGGGAGGCATCTCCGAGGCTCTTCTCGGGACTAGGCTGCGTGGACCACGGGGTACCGCGGGGCTAGCCTGCGCTGCCGCCATAACCTCCCTCACGGACATGCAGAACACAGGCATGGGCTCAACAGGATTGGGAGCGTTTTCTCTGTTCTTTAGAATGATTCTCTTTTTTGACAAAGCAGTTGGAAAGTGGATATTGGAAATGGTCTGTTTGTGTCTGGTTTGACTTTTGTGATTGGCCTAGAAAGAACATTCAGATTCTTCTTCGAGGAGCACAACGTGAAAGACACTAGATTTTTCCTGGGTGGCGTGTTTGTGTTCCTTATTTGTTGGGGTTTGATAGGCATGACCTTTGAAATGTAGGGACAGAATCTTTCTCTTGTTCAGGGGCTTTTTTCCCCCAGTGGTGGTTGGCTGTTTCAGAAGAATGCCTGTCCCTGGATCCTTCCTAAATCTACCTGGAATCAGAGCATTCGTAGACAAAGTTGGAGAAAGCAACAATGGAATAGTAACAAGGGAACTGAAGAACTTTAATAGTGTATTATTATTATTATTACTATTATTATTATTATTATTATTATTATTATTTTGGTTTTTCGAGACGGGTTTTCTCTGTGTGGCCCTGGCTGTCCTGGAATTCACTCTGTAGACCAGGCTGGCCTCCAACTCAGAAAACCACCTGCCTCTGCCTCCCAAGTGCTGGGATTAAAGGCGTGTGCCACCACCACCCGGCTAAAAGGGTATTATTTATAAAGCCCTTTTGTGGTCCTTTTGGATCTTAAAAAAAAAAAATGTTCCTGAAATAGGGGAAGTCCTACTTACGCAATTTAAATGGACACTATCATTGGGCCCTCGTCTAGTATCAGGGACATTTAGGGATTCATGGAGAATATCTTACACTGAAGCTTGTATTTCTTGGAGTGCCCGGGGGTCTCCCGGGTCCCGGAGGACCCACTCCACAGTGGCTCCGGGAGCGCAGGTTGGTGCCACCTTCCCACTGCAGCATGCAGCACTGCACAGCCACCTGTGACTTTTGATGTTCCACAGCCCTGGGTCTGAGCCTGCACGGCTGCTTTTTTTCGGCCTCCCCCCCTCCCGGATTCCCCCCTCCCCTCCCTTTCCCTCCTGCTCTGATACCCACCCAGGCTGCCTCCATTTTCTCAAGGAAGGTTCCTCGGCACTCCCCTCCCCCACAGCATTTATTTATCCTAGAAGTAACTTCACCAAGATGTCGAGTGATAGGCAAAGGTCAGATCATGAGAGCCCCAGCACCAGCTGTGGCAGTTCAGATGCAGAGCAGGGAGGCCCTGCGGCTCCAGAGCCTGAGGAACAGGAAGAAAGAAAACTTCTGCCACCCAGCAGAAGAACACCAAACTCTGTAGCTGAACGCCTGCTGGGTTGTCCACTAATGCTAAAAGAATTCAGAAGGAGCTGGCTGAGATCACCCTGGCTCCTCCTCCTAACCACAGTGCTGGGCCTAAGGAGATAACATTTATGAATGGAGGTCAGCTATGCTCGGTTCACCAGGTTCTGTACATGAAGGTGGTGTATTTTTTCCTGGACATCACATTTTCTTCAGATTATCCATTTAAGCCACCCAAGGTTTCCTTCTGTACCAGAATCTATCGCTGCGACATCAACAGCCATGGAGGCTTCTGCCTGAATACTCTGAAAGACAACTGGAGCCCTGTTTTGAGGAGGTCAAAGGATTTGTTCCTATTTGTTCCCTGTTGACAGGTTGCAACCCTGTGGATGCTCTGGTTGGAAGCACAGCCACTCAGTATTTGAACAACAGAGCAGAACATGACAGGATAGCCAGACAGTGGACCAAGAGATATGCAGCATGATTCACGTGATGTGCATGGAGTGTGAAGGAGCAGAAGGCCTCTCCACACTTTTGTACAAAAGCCTGGTGCCTAAGGAATAAAGAGAGCGGTGACCTCAGAGTAAGTCCTTATGCAAGTCAGCTTCCCACCTGGAAAGAGAAATCAAAGAAAAGTGTAGGGCAATGTGTGCTGATGTGTGCCTTTAATACCAGCACTTGGGAGGCAGAGGCAGAGGCAGGCGAATCTCTGAGTTCAGGTCAACCTGGTTTACAAAAGGAGGTCTCAGATAGCCAAGCTAATGCAGTAAAAACCAGAAAGTTGGTGAAAATGCATTTGAGTGAGGGGCCCTGTGGCAGCACCAGCATGCAGAAAAACTCGACAGTACAGGCAATTTGATTCTGACTTCAGAGACAAGGGTTGAAAAGGGGGGATTGTGGAATTTCCCTCTGCTGCTAAGGAGAAGTGTGTAGGCCAGGCGTGTGTCATGGGAGTGTCCCTGCATGGAGGCCCAGAGAGGCCATTGAACTAAGCTGTGAGGGTTAAGCTTGGATGCCTTGGAGACTCTGAGAATTAGAGATGCCAGAGTTGCTGTTTACCTGTTGAGGAAAGCTGCTACCAGGGTACAGAATCAGCCCAAGAGAGCAGTGTGTTGCAGGCAACCAAGCTGAAAGGAGTTGGGGATCTGAAGGGCCCTTTGACATCAGACATGCGGTAGGGTTTTTAGTCTGACCTGCTAGCTTTCGGTCTTGCTTTCGATCAGTATTTCCTCACTGTGCTCTTTTTCCTCCCATTTGAACTGATAATGTAAAGGAAGGGATGGGGTTCAGGATCAGGTGTGGGGAGGAACACGGAGGATGGCCAGATGGCCACAGGAAGGAGTGGAAATCTGCAACAGAGCAAAGATTGACACCACCTAATGTGATAAAAAATTAAAAAAAAAAAACACAGGAAGACCAACATCCAACAAACGTGGACCATTGGCCTCTCAGAGGCTGAATCATGAGCCAAAGAGCATACATGGGCTGGACCTAGTCCACCATACACATATGTGGCAGATGTGCCGCTTGGTCTTCATGTGGGTCCCAAATAACTGGAACTGGGGCTATCCTAAAAGCTGTGGCCTGAGTGCAAGAGTTGTTCTTCTAGCTCGGCTACCTTGTCTGGCCTCCATAAAAGAGGAAGCACCTCGCCTCCCAGAACCTGAAGTGCTAGGTGCAGGACTACCCAGGAGGGGCCCAACCTGCCCAGGGGAGAAGGGGACAGGACACTGGGGAATGATTGTGGGAGGGTGTGCCGAGAAGAAGAGCAATGGTTGGGATATAAAGTTAATAAAAAAATTAAATAAATAAGCATGATTTTAGAACCGAGGCAGTAGAAACAATGTTGAGGTGACTGAATTGCCATGAATTGTACCCATAGAAAGGCACCAGAGTTTCAGTTTTCTTCGTTACCATGCACATTAATGAAAAAACTACTTTCACTCTTATTATTGAAAAGCTTTTAAAATCCTATATAGATGTTAAGTTGACTGGTTTCCTGATGGCACTGAACAGACCTTTCAATCTCACCCTTGAATCAGGTGACTCCTGCTTGAGATCAGTGGTGAGTGCTGTCATTCAAATAAAGATTTATGATATTAAATTTACCTAACGAATCAAACGGCAGAGTTGCTGAGAGATGTAGCATTGTGGAGCTATTCAGAGAAACTGTTTTATAAAGCATCTAAAGAATTGCATCCAAAACATTGGAGTTTATTACTAGAATCTATTAAAATTACAGTGTAGGTCAGTACGTGCCCAGTACTCCCCGACTCTTCCGAAATCAACACTTCTGACCCGCCCCCTCCAATAGCCCTGCCCCTAAAGTGACTTCATCATTGTGCACCCTCATATCAGTGGCCCTCTGCCTTCTCCCATAATCCCTGGGTATGAAATGATGTCATTATTAGGTACCAACACTCTTTTCCGCTGATGCCCCGCCCCTCCAATCAGCCCCGGGGCTGAAACAATGCCATTATTGGGCGCCAACACTCATTTCCGTTAATGCCCTGCCCCTCCATAAGCCCGGGGGCTCGAATGATTTAACGATTGGACACCAACACTCATTTCTGCTAACGCCCACCCCTCCCATAAGCCCTGTGACTGAAATGATTTAATGATTAGGGGCAAACCCTCATTTTTGTCAATGCCCGGTCACCTCCCAGAAGCCCAGAAGATGAAACAAATGTCATGATTAGAAGCCAACACTCATTTGCTGATGCTCCACTCCTCCCATAAACCATGGGGTAGAAATGTCATGTTTGGTCGCCAGCACTCATTTCCACTGATGCCCCGCCCCTCCAATAAACCCGGGGCAGAAACAATGCCATGATTGGGAGCCAACACTCATTTCCGCTGATACCTCGCCCCTCCCATAACCCGTGGAGTAGAAAC
Source organism: Apodemus agrarius (assembly GCA_964023405.1). NCBI lineage: Eukaryota > Metazoa > Chordata > Mammalia > Rodentia > Muridae > Apodemus > Apodemus agrarius. The sequence goes on from OZ030010.1 coordinate 12,301,181, forward strand.
ATCATGATTGGGCGCCAACACTCATTTCCGTTGATGCCCCGCCCCTCCAATAAGCCCTGATGCTGAAATGCTTTAACGATTAGGGGCAAATCCTCATTTTTATCGATGCCCTGTGCCCCCCCCATAGGTTCAGAAAATAAAACAATGTCATGATTGGGCGCCAACACTCATTTCCGCTGATGCCTCGCCCCTCCCATGACCCGAGGGCTAGAAACATCATGATTGGTCACCAACACTCATTTCCGCTGATGCCCCGCCCCTCCAATAAGCCCTGGGGTTGAAACGATGTCATGATTGGGTGTCAACACGCATTTCAGTTGATGCCCCGCCTCTTCCTGTAAAGCCAGCCCTTAAATACCACGGCCGTTAGGTGGAAACAGCCATTTGGTTCCTGACTCCAGATCCTGCTGAACTTCTCTGGGTAGGTCTCTTCTGGGGGACTTTGGGACTCTGGGACTGTGTTCTTTGGGCCCGCCCTGCCCCTCTGAGCGGGTGGGGAACTGCTGAGACTGTTGTGCTGTGCAGGTGCCGCCGCCATGGCCGAAGCTCCCTCTCAAGTGCGACAGAACTACGACTGGTACTGCGAGGATGCGGTCAACACCCATATCCAGCTGCGCCTCTATGCCTCCTATGTGTACATGTCGATGGCCGTCTACTTTGACCGTGATGACGTGGCCCTGGGAAACTTCAAGCAGTTCTTCTTGAGCAAGTCACACAGCTGCCAGACCATTGCTGAGATGTTCATGAACCTGCAGAACAAGCGGGGAGGCTGCGTCAACCTTCTTGATGTCGCAAGACCGGAGCGTGAGAGCTGGTATGGAGGCTTCCAGGCCATGGAATGCGCCTTCCACATGGAGATGATGATCAACCAGAGCCTGCTGAACATGCACGAAGTGGCCAAGCAAAAAGGCGACGCCCACCTCTGCCATTTCCTCGAGCAAAACTGCCTGGATCAGCAGGTCGAAGTTCTGAAGGAGGTGAGCGGCTACATGACCACCCTGCGCCAGGTGGGGGGCGGAGAGCATAGCCTGGCTGAGTACCTCTTTGACAAGCTCAGCCTGTCGTAAAGCTTCAAGTGGACTGAACTGGGATGCCCCTCTGCCATGGGGTCTTTCCCTGGTCATTACACTTGATGTTCATGTCGGTTTTGAAGCAAAGTTCACTCATTTTCTGTTTCTGTTTAAAATAAAACTTGTTTGCAGCAAAATTAAAGTCAATGTCTAAATTCCTAACTTTGGGGACTGGGGGGCGTAGCCTACTCGTTACAGTGCTTACAGTATTCAGGAAACCACAGGGTGCATCCCAACCATGGCAATAAGCAGGGATATGGTGGTGCAGACCTGAAAGCACAGCACTGTGGAGATAGAGGCAGGAATATCAAGTATCCAATGCCATCCTCTGCTTGACAGCAACGTGGAGGCCTTCCTGAGCTCCAGGAGACGGTCCCATAAAATTACACCACCAAAAATCCCTCTCACCGTGGATCTCACAGGAGATTTAAAATTGATGGTCTGGAGAATATCTCCATAGTCTTTCCCATTAATTTGTAGCCTTGGATATTCAGAAGACTGCTGGGGAAAGGGGGATGGGAGGAGAGTGTGTCTGAAGGGGAGACAGAGGGGACAGCAATCGGGATGTAAAGTAAATAAATAAATGCGGGCCTGTGTACTGGAGGCTTTCCAGAGAGATTTCTGGCCCGTCCAGGTGGGAGTGTTCGGGGAAAGGAGAGCGAGTAAGAGCAGGAAGCAGGATTCGTCTCCACAGTCTCCACCACCACCACTGCTGCAGCTGGCTCCACCTCAGTCTCTGCCATTGCTGTCTCAGTTGCTCCACATCATGCAGCGTTGAGTGAGGCTGGGCTGGTCCTAGGGAGGAGGCAGGGGTTGGTGGTGGGGGCAGCTTCAGGTGGCATTTTGGGAGAACTGACCTCTTCCCAATCGGCAGTGTTACAGCTCTTATGACAGAAGCTCTCAGAGGATGGAGGAGTTCTCACACACATTTATTCCGTCTGGATAGGATTCTTATATACGGTTTGGGGATGGGTCAGGGTCTGAGAGCGTGGGGATCCCTTATCTGCATGCGGTAGGACTTGCTGCTGCTCCTATGTGACTGATGACCACAGACCTCTCTATGGGGGTTTTGGGAGCTGTAGCTACATGACAGGAGCCAGGGCCCCAAGGAGTGTAGCCAAACACCTGTCATTCCTTGCAGGCGACAGTCACCTGCTGGGTCACCTGGGTTTTAAGCCTGAGCTCTACCAGTGACCAGGCTGCCTATCACAGCTCACCACCCCACAAATAAATTAATTCTTACAAAAGATAGGGGTGAACATCTAGACATTAAGGGACTTAGTTCTGTGGGATGAACAACGAATGGATTTCCAGGAGAAGCAGAAGACCAACACACGAAAGAAGCAATAACATTAGGACCCAGGAAATTGAAATTAAGGGGAAGAATGTGGAAGCCCCAAATAGAGACAAAAGAGAAGGAAAATGACAAATTTTATTAGAACTTACCAAGAGCTTCCATCAAGAGGATGGAAAGACCCCCAGATCTCGAGTTTCCTAAGGGGTCTCACAGTCAGGTGCTTAATAGACTTCCAGGGCATTCCACCTTTCAGGTTCCCTACCCGTCCTCCTAAGGGGTACCATTTCCGCCAGCTTTTAGCAATTTGTAACAGTTGATATGTCCAGGAGGAGGATGTCACAACCCTAGTGGCTGCTCTCAAAATAGTCGTCCCCGCTTTCCTAATGGTTGAGATTAAGATTGCCCGACCCTCCTCCAGGACTCAGTCTCAGAAATCAACACAGAGTGTCAGTGGGTTTTATAGAGACTATTGCTGTGCCTGTCTACTGCTATGGTGCTGTTTTTAGGGTGTCAAAGAGAAAGAGACCTTCAGGCGTAGGACATTAGGGCATACACAGAAAGCTGCTGCAGACCTCAGTTGGCCATGAAGATCTAGGGCCCAGGGCAGCTACTTGATGCAAAATCATGAGACTAAGTATAACCTCTACTAAAAACATGATAAACAAAACAGTTGGGGAAATCAGCCTTCATTGCAGGAGAATGGTTAAGAAATCATCAAAACAACAACAACAACAACAACAACAACAATACCTCTAGCATTTGCCATAACTGTCAGCAAGGCTGATGAGTCCCTTGATGCTTTTTTCTAAGGTGCACAACCTGGAGAAGACCACTGGTAAATTAAGTTATTTTCTATTTCTAGGATAAAATACCATATCAAAGGTAACTTCTGGAAGAAAGGGTTTGTTTGGGATCATACCTCCAGAGGTTTAGAATCCATTACGGTGGAGTAAGGCATGACAGTGGAATTATAACCTCTTAAACCATTAATACAAAGCAGAGCACAAACTTGAAATGGAGGGTGTCCTAACCCTCAAAGACTTCTGCCAGTATCATATGTCCTCCAACGAGATCAAACCCTCAAGCCTCCTGGAACAGTGCCACCACATGGGACCAAGTATTCAAATGCCTGATGCTATGGTGTGGCATCCCATTGAAAACACCACACTCCACTCCCTGGTACCAATTGTCTTGTGAATATATATTATATATTTCAAAATGAATGTAGTCTAACTTTAGGAGCCCCCATATTTTTCCCACCATCACTACATTGCTTAGGACATCCCTAGCCTCACAGAGACTTAAAGTACTAGGGTGGGGTATACCCAGAAAGCCCCAACCCACTTAGAAAAGAAAGGTTGTGGTTGTGGGCAAAGGGAGGGGGACTTATCAGGATGCAAAATGAATAAGTAAAAAAATTAAAATGAAATTATAAATAAAAAACCTCACGTCTCTTTAGAAACACTAGGCAAATTCCTAATTTTTACTCCTTGTAAAATAAAAGGTTAAATGACATATTTCTCATATATAATAGAATATACACTACTATCTCAAAAAGGATGTCTGCAGACATAGTGAGGAAAAAATTGCACCCAATCAACCCTGAAACCCAGCAGGGCCAGTGCCGTCCCTGTACCTCCGTGGTTGATCCCAAAGGGCTTCCATGGCCCTACCCTCCCAGCTTTGCTGCCCTGAGCATACTATCTATCTCTTGGGCTGGGCCCATCCTCCGAATTCAGCCATACTGAATAGATATTGCACAGTACTGGCATCTCCAACATCTTGGGGTCTCCATGTCAACTGAGGCTTCATTTTCAGAGCTGCATGGGATGGCTTTCTCAGGGCCTCTTGTCCTTCATGCACGCACTTGTCTTCCACACACTGCCTAAGCCCAGGGGTTCTCTGAAACTGAGGGAACAGTCCATGCATGACCCCTTTACAGCTGCATGTGACTTCATGTGACTGTATGTGACTTTACATGACCTCAAAGCCATCATGACAACAGTGCCCAGTTTAGCTGTCAGCCTGGCACAGCCTTGGCTCCCTTTTGCCAGTTTAACAACTTTATGTGATGTTGTGTTATAGCATCACAAATGTCCTTAGGCACTTTCCTTTCACAATACAGAAGCTTAGCTGGGTGGGATCTCTCCACAAGGGTGCCATGTTCTTAGTTGTGAGCATGTCAGGTGTTTCCGTAAGGACATCAATTTCCCCAACAATGACAGCTTCAAGCACAAGCTTTGACAGTGGCCCTACGCTTGTCAGTCTCCGTGGCTTGCACATTCTGTATTTCAATCTGCCCTTTTTTTCTCATGTTCATTGTAAACATGCGTAAGAATGATTACTAATAACCACATGACCGACTCAGTATTATCCTGTCTTGAAATCTCTTCCACACAAAAAAGAAATAGTTCCCTAGCATAGGGAATTCAAAGGAGGGTTGGGTGGCGGAACATCCTCATAGACGCAGGAGAGGGGGATGGGATAGGGGTTTTCTGGGAGAGTGGGAAACTGGGAAAGGGAATAACATTCGAAATGTTAATAAAGAATATATTCAATAAAAAAAAGAATAGTTCATTACTTTTAAATTTAACCTCAGGTAAGTTCTTAGTACACTGGCAGAAAGCAGTTACATTTGTTGCCAAAATAGCATCTGAAATTACATCTGATCACAGTGTCAGGAAGGGGTTTTTGTGTAACCTTTAGACAGGATTACTTGATGGAGGGACCACTCCTTTTAAGACCTAGGCACATGCCTGGGAGGCCTTGTGCAAACTTCGGCACTCATGTCCCACTACCAGGGACACTGAATGACTTGGTGTGAGGTGTTGTCACCAACAACTCTTATAAGTTCAAATTCTCACCCAGGTAAGGTTAATAGGGCACGCAGTCAGTGAACCCTTATACAAAACCACAACTTTCCCAAGACTCAGAATTCTTTGGGGGAATGCCGAGTAATAAAATAAGGGCAAAAGTTGCTGCTTTTAGCTCAAATAGTTTTCCTGACTACAGAGAAGCAAAATGCCATCCAAAAGGGACATCTTGAGCCGGGCGTTGGTGGTGCATGCCTTTAATCCCAGCACTTGGGAGGCAGAGGCAGGCGGATTTCTGAGTTCGAGGCCAGCCTGGTCTTCAGAGTGAGCTCCAGGACAGTCAGGGCTACACAGAGAAACCCTGTCTCAAAAAACCAAAAAAAAAAAAAAAAAAAAAAGGGACATCTTGGATGAGCTAATATTTCTGGATTCCTGTACTTCACAGGAAAATATGTAGTGAGGATGTTCACCTGTTGAAATGTTTGGAGCAGCCCTGGCCACTCGAACAGAGATTATTAGTCAAAGCTGCCATGGGCATTTCTAAAGGTCTTAATACTAAACAGAATAAATAGAAAGAGAAAAAATATATTTTAATACATTTCATTTAGTGCAAAGCATTCCAAATACCATCATATCAATGTGCAGTCGATGTAAAAAAAAATAGAATAATTCGTATTCACTTTTGTGATACATGTTCAAAATCTGGTGTGAAGGTTTTTGCTTACAGACATTTGAATTCCATGTCTTTGGTGATAACACCCATCCCTGCTGTCACCCTGGGGGCAGCCATCATGATTTGACTTCTTAGCATTCAATGCTGAGATATCTTAACATGAAGTGTATTATTTTTCTTCTTGGAAGCATGTCTATGTTATTAGTTAAGGGCAGAAACTGTGCTGTTGCTCCGGTAACGCATACTCTGCCTTAGAATCCGAAACGTGATTGATTCCCACTTCTTGTGGCATGCTGGTATCTGTTCATGTAAAGTTTCTTTTTGTTGTTGTTGAGGGTATTTATTTACAGTCCTTGGCCATGGGATAATGAACAGGTCCTGAAAGTGCTCCCAGTCTCCCTAATTTGGAGATAAACATTTTATGTTTAACCCATTCAAAAGGTTAATTTCGGGGCTAGAGCAGTGGCTCGGCAGTTAAGATCAATTGTTGCATCTTCCAGGACCCAATTGACATTTTTAGCCACCACACAGTGGCTCAAAAACAGCCACAACTCCAGTCTTATGGGATAAAATGCCCTTTTCTGAACAAAGTAGACATCAGGAATTCATGGGGTATACATGCAGGTAAAATACACATACTTCTGGTAAATGGAGCCACCAAACTCTGTCCTGTCGTTTACATTAGTATGAAGCTGGAATTCATCCGTCTTGTAGCCAACTGCAAAGTTGCCCTGGGTCACTCAGGACTTTGAGGTCTCAAAATTCTTCTGGTAGCCAGCCAGCCAACCCTCATAGGCAAGCACCAAAGCGCCCTGGATTGAGGGCCCAGCGATGTCAAAGTCCAGGTCACAGCCCTAGTTGATGAACTCCCTCTTATACCGTCTTGATTTTAGCATTCCCCCCACCACCACCAATATTAGGTGAGAAAGGTGAATCAAAGGTCAGCCTCAGTCCATGAGCAAGCTGGTCTTCCACAGTGATCTCAGTGCCCAGGTGCCCAGGGTGTTGTCTGTGTTCCACTTCTCTGTAATGTTAGCCCATAGTAGGTCCATCTGTACTTGGTTTCCAGACTGCCGTTCACGTTGATGGTCTCCGTGTTGGCAGAGCCTGAACTGGTAAATTCCAATCCATTCCCGGACTTCGTTTTCAAATCAAGTTTTGTTAAGCCAAAGCCATAGCCCTTGGTGAAGATATCCCTAGCAGACTTGCCAAGATCCGCATAAGTGGTAGGCACAGCCGTGTTCTCAGAGCAGCAGCTACAGAAGGGTTGCTGTGAGGAGCAGTTTGGAGACTTTTAATGACTGCTTTATTTCCTTAGGGGTTATAGAACTCTTTGGATTGTTTACCTGATCTTGATTTAGCTTTGGTTTCTGTCTAGAAAAATCATCTGTTTTGTTTAGATTGTCCAGCTTTGTGGAGTACAGTCTATTGAAGTAAGACCTAATGATTCTTTGAACTTCCTCAGTGTCTGTTATGTCTCCTTTTTCATTTGTGAATTTGTTTATTTGAATACTGACTCTCTGTCTCTTGCTTAGTCTGGCTAAGGGTTTGTCTTGTTGAGTTTCTCAAAGAAGCAGCTCTTGCTTTTGTTGATTCTTTATTATTCTCTATTTCTAATTTATCGATTTCAGTTGTGAGTTTGATTATTTGAAATGGATGTTGAGAGATAATAATGACCAATGATTGTTAGTTTCTGTTGTTTTGATGTTTGTAGTTTTAGAGAGAGAGAATGTGTGTGTGTGTGTGTGTGTGTGTGTGTGTGTTTCTCTTCTTTGTGTTTTGTTGTGAATAATTTCTTGTGGTTTGGGGGGGGTGTTAGTTATCTTTCTTGTATTGGAGTTTTCCTTTTAGTATCCTCTGTAGGTCTGGATTAGTGGAAAGATATTGTTTAAATTTAGTTTTGTCTTGAAATATCTTGGCTTCTCCATCTTTAGTGATTGCAAGTTTTGCTGTGTATATTAGTCTTGGCTGACATCTGTGGTCTCTTAGGGTCTGCAAGACATCTGTCCAAAATATTCTGGCTTTTAGAGTCTGTGTTGACAAATCTGGTGTAATCCTGATAGGTCTGCCTTTACATGTTACTTTTCCCCTTGCAGCTTTTAATACTCTTTCTTTGTTCGGTACATTTAGTGTTTTCATTATTATGTGGCAGGAGAATTTTCTTTTCTAGTCCAATCTATTTGTGTTCTCTATGTTTCTTGTACATTTATAGTCATCTCTTAGATTAGAAAATGTAGGGAAATTTTCTCCTATGATTTTGTTGAAGATATTTTCTAGGCCTTTAATCTGGAAATCTTCTGCTATTCCTAGTATTCTTAGCTTTGTTTTTTTTTCATAATGTCCCAAATTTCCTAGATGTTTTGTCTTAAAGACCTTTTTGGATTTGGCATTTTCTTTGACTGAGGCATCAATTTCTTCTATGGTATCTTCTGTGTCTGGGACTTTGTCTTCTATCTCTTGAATTCTGTTGGTGATGCTTGTGTCTTTATTTCCTGTTCTCTTTCCTAGGTTTTCCATCTCCAGGATTCCCTCAGTTTGTGTTTTCTTCATTGATTCTATTTCCATTTTCAGGTCTTAAACAGTTTTATTCATTTTCTTCACCTGTTTGATTGTATTTTCCTGCATTTTTTAAGGGAATTATTTATTTCCTCTTTAAAGGCCTCTGTCAATCAATCATCTTCATAAGATGAGATTTAAAAGCCGGGCGTGGTGGCGCACGCCTGTAATCCCAGACCTTGGGAGACAGAGGCAGGCGGATTTCTGAGTTTGAGGCCAGCCTGGTCTACAGAGTGAGTTCCAGGACAGCCAGGACCACACAGAGAAACCCTGTCTCAAGAAAAAAAAAAGATGAGATTTAAAGTCTTTGTCTTGCTCGTTATGTGTGTTAGGATATCCAAGGCTTGCTGAAGTAGGAGAGCTAGGTTCTGATGGTGCCATATTGCCCTGACTTTTGTTGATTGTATTCTTGTGACGGTATTTAGCTATCTGGTTGTCTCTGGTGTTTGCTTCCCTGATAGTCTCTGGTAGTAGCAGACCTCTGGACAGCAGGTAGAGCTGGTTGTCCTGGCTGTTCTGGTTGTCCTAGGTGGCAGCAGGCCTCCAGGGAAGCAGGCAGAGCTGTGACCTAGGGAGTAGAGTGCAGATCCAGGATCAGGAAGAAGTATGATTTGGAGATGGAGGGCAGAGGGGATAGGGCAGACCTCTCTCAGATGCTGGCCTTGTAAGGGTACCAGCAGGCAGGGGACTGGGGTGCAGCTATCTCATCTGGTTATCCTGGGTGGCAGCAGGCCTCCTGGGAGGCAGGCTCTGGCCAGAGAGTCAAGTGCAGATCTGGGATTCCTCCTCTCATTCCCACTCCTGCTGATCATCCTATCCTTCCAAAACACTGTGCCTTCAATTTTCACATTCTTTTTTAGTTGGTCAATGTATAAGTTTAATTAGGGTCTCTACAGATCCTTAGTGTCCAGTGAAGTCTCATGAGGCCCTCCCCCTGGCTACTGTTTTAACTGTCTACATATCCTCAGAGTTCATTCTCTGAGGCCGCATAAGTTTCTAACTCCTTCAGGGAAGGTAGAAAAAGCTTAATCACATTCAGGAAATCACAACTTCTTAGAGTTCTAGAGAATACTGACTCTGTCTGGCCTTAGAGCCTTTTGTGCATGTGACTGCACCTTTTCCTCCACCTCTTATATCTTTTCTTCTCCCTAATCCATGATGTTCCTTAACCCATAAGAGGGGCAAAATGGTGTCCCAACCAGGAGTGAGCATTCAACAGTCCCTTATTCTCAATACTTTGACCAGTTAAGATTCTTACATGTTACTTGGCCTTTTGCTGCCCAATGCAAATAAAAGAACTTTCTCCCACCAAACCAAAAGACAAGCTGTTGCCTGTAGGCATAAGCATAAATACTTACATTGACAAGTTGCCTGAAAATCATTTTATATTTCAGCAATGGATTTCCCCTTTATACACAAATTTCTAATTTTTTTAAAAAGATTATTTACTTATTTAATGTGTAGGTATACGTCTTACTTAGGGTTTTACTGCTGTGAACAGATACCATGACCAAGGCAAGTCTTATAAAGGACAACATTTAATTGGGGCTGGCTTACAGGTTCAGAGGTTCAGTCCATTATCATCATGGGTGGAAGCATGGCAGCATACAGGCAGGTATGGTGCAGAAGGAGCTGAGAGTTATACATCTTCATCTGAAGGCTGCTAGGGGAAGACTGACTTCCAGGCAGCTAGGACTAGTGTCTTAAAGCACATGCCCACAGTGACACACCTACTCCAACAAGGCCACACCTCCTAATAGTGCCACTCCCTAGACCAAGCATATACAAACCACCACATTTCCCTCCCTGGCGCCCCATAGGCTTTTTCAAACACACGAGTCTATGGAAGCCATACCTAACCACAGCATAATTTAAAAAAAAAAAGTACATTTAGCCCAACATCCAAAATCCCCATAGTCTATAGCAGTCTCAACAATGTTAAAAGTCAAAGTCTTTTCTGAGACTCATCAAATCACTTAACTGTAATTTCCAAAGCAAGACAGGAAACCAGCTGGGCAAACTCCAAACTATCTCCATGCCTGATGTCAAAGCAGTCTTCAGATCTCTAGCTCCTTTTTCATCTTTGTTGACTGCAACAAACTTCTTTTTCCTGGACTGGTTCCACTCCCTGTCAGCAGCTTTCCTCAGCAGATAGCCCACAGCTCAGATTTCGTCAGCAGATAGCCCATGGCTCTGGCATCTTGAACATCTTGGGGCCTCCAAGGCAACTTCAACTTCACAGCTTCTTGTTCCAGTGTCTGGGATCCACACATGATCTTCTGGGCTCTTCTAAAGGGCTGGCGTCACTTCTCCAGCTCTGCCCTCTGTAGCACTCTAAGCTCAGGTTGATCCACTCCACTGCTGCTGCGATTGTTGATCATCATCCCATGGTACTGGCATCTCCAATACACTTGGGGTCTTCCCTTGCAAGTAGGCTTCACCAATTCAACCTCTGATAGGCTCTCTTCATGGTGCCAAGCCTCAACTCGTTTGCATGACCCCTTCAGTCCTGGGCCTTCAACTGCAACTGAGGCTGTACCTTCACCAATGGCCTTCCATGGCCTCTCACAGTGCCAAGTCTCAGCTTCTCTTCATGACCCCTTCATGCCTTCAAAACCAGTATCACCCAGGTGACTCTTATCCATTACCAAGTATAGCTGCAGCACAAGGTACAACCTTGGCTATCTCTGGAACACAGCTTCTTTGTGGTCTCAGAAAACACTTCCCAGATTTCACCTCATTGATGCTGTTCTCTTCTAGACCAGTGATTCTGGTCTAATCACCTCTAATTTCTTAGCTCCAGCTAACCAGCACCAATTGTCCCAGTAGTCCCTTCTATTCATGACTCTAAAGCCAGAGCCACATGGCCAAAGCTGCTGAGTTCTGCTGCTTTCAGGAGCTGGGACCTGCCCCCTGTTCTATTACATTATCACCAGCTTTCTGGTTTCCACCTGCTTCACTGCCTAAGCTTGGCTGTCCTGGATCTTGCTCTGTAGATTGACCTTGAACTCAGAGATCTGCATTCCTGTCTCCTGGGATTAAAAGTGTATAACCACCATGCCAGATCTAAACGTAGCTGGGTAGGATCTTGCCTCAAAGTCCCATTCCCTTATCTCCTATCTCCTAGAACACAGGATTCGGCTCCATTTCACTTCCTGGTGCCCCTTTAATACACAAACCATATTTTTTATATTTTTCCTTTCTAAGCTTGCTATGCTTGTTTAAAATGTTCTTCATGAGGCTAGAGAGACGGATCAGCAGTTGAGAGCAATGATTGCTCTTCAAGAGGTCCTGAGTTCAATTCCCAGCAACCACATGGTGACTCACAACCATTTGTAATGGGATCCATGGTGGCTCACAACCATCTGTAATGGGATCAGATGCCCTCTTCTGGTGTGTCTGAATACAGCTGCAGTGTACTTATACATAATAAAATAAATACATCTTTGAAAATAAAAACAAAAAAGGAAAAAAAACATAGAATATAGAAAATAAAAAAAGGAAAAAAAAAGAAAAAAAAGAAAATAAAAACAAAAAAAATGTTCTTCATGAGACTTAACCAGAGAAGAAAGTCTATGATGGGAGTTTCCTTTGTCACTGCAGTTAATTCTGAGTCTTTTCACCTTAGCATCAGGGCAGACTCTTTAGCCAAGGGCAAAAAGTAGACACATCCTTCACCAAAATACCACAAAAACAGTCTCTAGAATTTCATATTGAAATTCTCCACTGTAACCTCTTTGGCCAGTTCTGCACAATTCAAATCACTCTCAGCAACAAAGTCTTCCATATTCCTATGAGGGTGGTCCATTAAGCCCCATTTAAAGTATTCCACTTCTTTCCAAATCCAAAGTCCGAAAACCAACATTCTTCCAAACAAAAGCATGGTCAGGCTTATCACAGCAGCACCCCACTCCTGGTACCAACTTCTGTCTTTGTTAGAGTTTTACTGCTGTAAACAGACACCATGACCAAGGCAAGTCTTATAAAGGACAACATTTAAGGGGTTCTGGCTTACAGGTTCAGAGAGGTTCAGTCCGTTATCATCAAGGTGGAAACATGGCAGCATCCAGGCAGACATGGTGCAGGAGGAGCTGAGAGTTCTACATCTTCATCTGAAGGCTACTAGTAGAAGACTGACTTCCAGACAGCTAGGACTAGAGTATCAAAGCCCACACCCAGGCTGGAGAGATGGCTCAGTGGTTAAGAGTTGGCTTTGTCATGGTGATTTGTCTCAGCAATAATGGAGTAAGTATCAGAATGGCTGACACAACTCTTGCTCACTTGGCCTCGGCCCTTCTTTTCCCAGGAACAACAGAGTCTTCAGTATCAGGGGCCTAAATTTAGAGATGACGGTTCAGCCTTGTGGCCTGAACCTCTTGCAGAAGTTCTGCCAGAGGTCCTGAGTTTAATTCCCAGCAACCACATGGTGGCTCACAACCATCTGTAATGAGATCCAATGCCCTCTTCTGGAGTGTCTGAAGACAGCTACAGTGTGCTCACATAAATGAAACATATAGTTTTTTTTAAAGCCCCCACACAGTGACACACCTTCTACAACAAGAGCACACTTTCTAATATTGCCACTCTGTGGACCTAGAGATACAAACCACCATAGTATGAGTGTATGTCTGCACTACAGATGTGCAGGAGGTGATGGGGTCTAGAAGAAAGCTTTCAATGCCCCAATGCCAGAGTTGTAAGTGATTGTGAGCAGTCATGTGGGTTCTGCATGAGAAGCATGTGGTCTTTGCAGCTTGAGACATCTCTTCAGACACAAATTTGTCATTTTAGTGTGCTCAATACAGTAACATGTTTTCCTGGAATATGGAAAAGTGAGCAAAGTAATCATTCAGCAAGAGCTTTCGTTGAATATTTGCTATCAGTATCAGTAAATGATTAGAAGGATTCCCAATCAGAAGGTATTCATCTGCAGCCCTGTCCTTGTCCTTCTTATCAAAATTGCAATGCAACATATTTGCTAATATCTAGTGAAAAGAGCTCAGGGATTCTGCTAAATCTATAATGTACAGAAGAACACTCACAAAAAAGCAAACCCAGCCTATTCTGGCCAGGATTATAAGCTTCAGAAATACCACATTACAATAAGAGGCATACAGACATGCTCCTTGCAAAATACAAGCATGGAGAAACAGCATGGTGTGAGCAGATGTAGCAGAGCAGAGATCATTCCAATTTCACATCAATCTCATCTTTCACCAAATCCTGTCATAGTTCTATCTCTTTTGCTGTAGGCTGAAACACTCCATGGTACTCCTGTGAAGAAGTATCCCTCAGAGAATTTAATATTGTCATCCTATGGGTTTGTTCCTGGTGCATTCAACCTCCTCAAACTAGGCCACGTTAATAATATGGAATTAGAGTCTCCACTCTAAGAGGTGCTCTGGATGATCCACACTCTCTGATGAGAGTAAATGTGAAAGCATCCAGGCTGACCCACAAAGGCTCTGAAAGGGAGGTGAATGAAGATCTTAATTCACTACCATCCAAGCCTGTGGTGGCTTAAAGGAGAAGGCGCTCCTAGGTTCAGAGAGTTGACCCTCAAGTGGTGCTGCTGTCTAGGCGGGTTTAAGAGCTATGGCCTTGCTCCAAGAAATATGTCACTGTAGGTGACTTTGAGGTTTCAAAACCTCACGCAATTCCCATTTCCCCTCCCCCCTAATCTTCCCCTCCTTCACCCTTCCCTCTGCCTCTTTGGTGCTTAGGGTTTAGGGGTGTGACCGTAGCTTCTACTGAAGATCCCATGGTTGCTGCTAGTTGCTTCTCTGCCACAGCACACTCTGATCTCTCTGGAGCTATAAGCCAAACAAACCTTCTAAGAGTTGGCTTCGCCATGGTGGTTTGTCTCAGAAATAATGAAGTAACTATCAGAATGGCTGAAAAAAACTCTCCTCGCTTGGTCTCGGCCCTTCTTTTCCCAGGAACAACAGAGTCTTCAGTATATGGGGCCTAAATTTAGAGATGACGGTACAGCCTTGTGGCCTGAACCTCCTGCAGAAGTAATGTATTAAAAAGGTGGGTGACAATGGTCACTACAAGAGCATTCTAGGCCAGCCAATCCAACAATCCACTACCTTTGAAGGATGAAACCTATGCCCAAGATCATTGCCTGTACCTGGTGGCTGGGACTCTAACTGAGTGCCTCAAAGTAAAAGAAAAAAATCTAGATGCTAGGGTTCCTCAAAACATGAATAACTCATAAATATTCTTGCTGCTCTCCCTCAGATATTCTGATTTTCCCTCTTGTTTTTGAGTAAATCAAGTTGGATTACTCTACTCTTCTCTCTCCTCCTCTTCCCATGTCCTCCGTTCCAGCCTCCCCTCCCAGAGTCTCCAGTCTGATCGCCTTTCTAAACAGTCTGCTAATTTGTCTTGGCAGCTGAGGCAGCTGTGGGAGCCACAGCAGGCCGAGAACACAGGACACTCAGGGCAGCGGGGCTCCCGGCAGGGCTGTCGTGGGTGATCCTCAGAGTCTTTATCCTCCAGGGACAGTTTCACTGTTGCAAAAGATGGTGATGTTTCTGACGACTGAGATGCACGTGTGGTGGTGTCTCTGGAGGCTATAGCGCAGGTACCAAGCGATCCCAAATAGCTGGGTGCAGTGTGTCTCAGGGGCACCTCTGGGGGTTCGGCCTGGTTCCATTCAGCCTCTAGAGGGCAGACTTGAGTCCCTGACCTTGTTCTCTGCATTGTCCTGAGCCTTTCTGTGCTGGTTGTGAGGTGACTGCGGATAAGAACGTGTCCAGCAGGGGGCGCAGCGTACATAGATATTCTCCAGGAACATCCTGGATGGGAAGTAGAGCTAGACTCTAGGTTCTCAAAATGCTGTTTTCCTGTGCAATCCTAAGTACTCTTTGCCGTGGAAAACAAACAAATATTAAAAGGTTTTCTTTTCATAATTAAGTAAATTTTGTTTAGCGGGAACAGTTTGGGGAGATGGGTCTTGCTCTGCTATTGAGGTTGGCCTGGGAAGCTACTGAGCTACTGTGATGCTCCTGTCTCAGACTTCCAAGCATGGGACTGCATACAGAAGCGTGCAACCATGCCAGGCTTCCAACCGGCTTTCACCTAGTGTTTTTAGGCAGAAAAACAATTTCCTGAAACCTTTCATTTCCTTCTCTTATAGTATTAACTGTAGCGATAATGCCATATCAGGCACATTACACAGCTGCCTTTTATGAAACATTTTATTTTTTTAATATCTGTATTGCGTCAGCCAATGTGCACGTGAGTGCATGTGCCCAAAGAGGTCAGGGGCTGTAGCTACCCCCCCCCAGGTTGAGTTACAGCCAGTCATCAGCTATACACACACACACACACACACACACACACACACACCAACACACACAGCAGGAGAACAATAAAGAGAGGCTGTCTAAAGCAAGGTGGTGTGGAAAGACTCATCTGGGGTTGTCCACTCACCCAACACACACACACAGGAACATGCATTCATCCCCATTTTCCCAATGAGATCAAGTGAAGCCCATCCCTCCAACATGTCAGAGAATCTAAGCGGGGACACTCTCATCAGGAATTTTGGAAACATTTAGGGCAGAAGGGAACGAAGTGGGGAATCAGGGGATTCCCCCCCCCAAATCCTCCACTTGTGCATCACCTTTGCATCCTCACATAATGCAGAGACAGAGAGCTCTGCTGCCTCTTCCTTTCCCACAGAGCCCCAGTTCAGTTTATCAGAGAGATGTCCTTGGGAAGCCAGCTGAGTCATGTAGGTTGTGACGCCTCCATCTGTGAGTAATGTGTGAGATGCGTGTTCCTTGTGATAGCTTCACTGTCCTCCCTAGTTCGTCCCTGCATTTGTCCCCCCATTCTGTACCAGGAACCTGGGTAGGTATCAGAATCAATTAGAAATGTATTCAGAGTCAGATAGGGCAGCCTTCTCTTGTAACCCCAGTACTCTGGAGGCTGGGACAAGATACCACAATTCATCTGGAGGAATTGCCCTTCCAAGTTGTCTTCTTCGGGATCTTTTTAACTCTGAAGCACTTGTTGAGGGTATCAGAAGCCCTTCTGTGTCATGTTAAAAAGAACATTCCTGTATTTTTTTCTAATAAAATGTATTTTATTATGACGTTATAAAAATAATGTATTTTGATCATGTTATAGACATTACAATTAATTTGATCATATATAGATCCCAATTACCATGGTTTTGGTTCTTTTAGTTTTGTTTGTTTTTCAAGATAGTGTCTCTATGTAATAGTCTTGGCTGTCCTGGTACTCACTCTGGAGACCAGGCTGGCCTTGAACTCATAGAGACCCACCTGTCTCTGTCTCCCAAGTACTGGGATTAAAGGCGTGAGTCAACACACCTGGCTCCAGTTACCCCCTCTTGATTCCCATTTTCTCATCACTAGTCTGTCTTCTATCACATGTTGATTTGTATGGGAGGGACCCAGTGAATTCAAATGGGGTTGCTTGCAGTAGCATGGAGCCACATTGACTTTACCTTCTGGAAACCGTTCACTGTCTTCATATCCTTTTGGAGGAGCAGAGTCCAGTGAGCCCATCAACCATGACAGGATGTTGAAAAAATTCTCTATGTGCAGGTTGAAAGGCAAACATTTCCAGATAAAGCGTGCGCATTTTCTTCATGTGCTCATCACAGCTGAAAAAGAATTTCATTATCTGTACATAAATGAAAAGGAACCCAGTAACTTAAAGGGAAAGGAATGTCCTAAGTAAACCGAGTTTCCAGGGCTGCAATGTTTGCCTTTATATTCTTAATAGACTGTCATTTGCGCAAGCAGAAGAGATGTAATTAAGAGCATGGAACAAAGAAGATTGGGCAAAGAAAAGCACTGGAGGCGCTCACCGGCTCTGGGAAAGGCTGAAATATTTAACACAATGCTGCACACAGAAGCTGGTGGTGCACTGTGTGGACAGTTAGTAAAGACTGAATAGAATGAAGGAGACGGCACTGCATGCACCCTGGTGGCCTGTGCAGATGAGCGTAGCATGGTGGCGTGTGCAGATGAGTGCAGCATGGTGCAGCATGAAGGTGTGTGCAGATGAGCGCCCCCTGGTGGTGTGTGCAGATGAACGCAGCATGGTGGCGTGTGTGGATGAACACAGCAGGGGATGGAGAAGAAAGAAAGGAGACAGTGATCTGGGTATCAAAGAACCTCGTGCCAGAGGTGATACCACACAGATGCTGGTGAGAGCACTTCAGGTGGACTGGGCAAGTTGTCACAGGTATCAAGCCCACTTGCAACAAGAGGAGTTGCTGGTCACTAATCCTGAGCTATCATTCATTCATTCATTCATTCATTTATTCAGCTTCCCTAGTCATGCCTGAGGAAGGCAGAGGATTGTGTCAGAGTGATCACCCCACTCCGGGTGCTAGGAACTGAACTCGGGTTCGCTGGGAAAAAAAAAAAAAAGCAAAAACCATTAAGTACTCAGACATCTCTTCAGGCCCCTCTTTATTTCCTACTGTTTCTTATTTGGCTTTTGGTTCTGAGACAATGTCTCTTTCTGTATTGTGGAAAGGTCTAGGTGTCATGATCATACAGAGACCTGAGATTATACACATGCCTCAATACACTCAGATGTAAAGACTGTTTAAATGATGTAAAGACTGCTAATCATGATATTGAGTACTTTCCCCTATGATCCATTCTTTGCATTCACTCTTCAATTGTTCCCTCACTGCCCTACAACTCAGAGATTCCCTTAATTAACCCTCTAAACCTGGCTGGAATCTGCAATAGTGGATGCTCCGATTTCATAAACAATCTGAGGGTTTCTCTGGGCTGGGACTGTGGAGCAGGGAGTTGTCAAGTGTGGCACCATCCCGAAGGAGATCACAAAGGCAGGGCTCAGCAGAGAAAAAGCCCTGTCGTTTCCAGTCTGTGGAGTGAACTATCCACAGAACAGAGACCTTCTGGTCTATCCTGCTTGGGAAATGAGTGTTAAAATGCAAGCAAACATTAGGAGACTCTGTAGGAGAATGCCCAGAACAGACATCACCTGAACTCCAAGACCACTGAAGACACGGACACATTTCAGTAGTCTGGGCTCCTGATTAGAGAGCCAGTGAAGCTGCTGCTGGAGCCAATAATTTATAGCATTTGTGCTGACCCCTGTTACTATTACTCTAGCCATAAAAATACGCCAGCTGAGAGAATACGTGCCTGGTAGTGTTCTGGTAGATCAGGACCACATTGCTGGGGAGATTTTTGGGCCCCGGGAATGAACCCAAGATGATTAGTGTGATAAAAAGGCATAGTATGGAGCTGCCCTCTGCACTGGTATCTTTGTATCCATAGCTTATTGTAGCTCTGACTGTTCATCAGGGAAGTTTCTTTGTGAAATGTATGGTAGTGGTTGAAACAGAAACGCACAACTGACCACAGTGGAGAATAAGTGTCCAGCCACATCAAAGGAATATGCATACACCTACACCTACACCTACACCTACACCTACACCTACACATACACATACACATACACATACACATACACATACACATACACGTATACAGGCATCTGGACTCAAGGCTCAGGGCCTACTTCCAAAGAGGAGTTAGAAAGCTTGTAAGAGGCAGAAGACAGGGAGGACCAGAAGAATACAGTGTCCTATAGACAAGACAAGACTGTTGCACTTTTGAACTCATAGCAGCAGTTTGTGTGCAAAGACCAGCACAAAGTAATGCCAGTCACCATTAGAGCACAGGGGAGCAGGTGACTCACAAGCCCCCACAGCTAACTTAAGAGCTTCTGACAGTTTCTGGCTCTGCAGGGAGGAAGAGTCGGCTTTTTTTAAGAGTGTGGCCTCTGGCAGATTGACTACAATCCAGTGGATGCTCCTATATTCATGAAGTATATGGGTAGCACAAATTGGACTTGATTGGTCATTCAAGGGGGGGGGGAGACAAAAAGTTGGGGAGTAGATTTCAGAGGAGTTAGGAGGAAGGGTGAATATAACAAAATAAATACTATGAAATTCACAAGGAATTGTTTAGAATAGTAAAGGCAAAGAAGGGAAGCTGAAATGCGGGAGAAATAGCCTTCCCCGTGGACAATCCAATATCAAATGATCAGCCCTGAAATCACAGAGACAAGTGTGCTCCTGGAGGACTGCACACTTCCAGCCACCTACCCAGGAATTCTGGGAATGAAACAGAGAGAGAGAGAGAGAGAGAGAGAGAGAGAGAGAGAGAGAGAGAAACACACACACACAAACTTATTTTTGGAATGCCTTGCCTAGCTCAAAGGCTGGGCAGTTCTAATCCTCTTACCAGCTATCATAGATTTTTCCCTCCGGTAGTCCTGACTCAACACTGTCTAAATCTTTGATATATCTTTGCTGCCCTGTTTCTTCTGGGCGGCCCCCTAGCCTTTGCTGCCCAAGATACTTCTGTGCAGCCCTTCCAGGGCCTGCCTTCCTTCTCACCTACATTTTGGATGATTTTCCTTCTGCAGCTCTAAATCTGATCTGTCTCCCTCCAAAACCTGGCAGTTCTCCTCTCTCCTCCTCTCTCCAGCATCCTAGCCCATACAAATCTAAGGGTCCTGCCCAGTCTCCCTTTGCCCAACCATCTTTATTGATCAATCAAAATCCAACTGGGGACAAGGACCTTTGTTGTTTGGACACACAGATTCCCCATTAAATCAAAGCATTAGAACCAATCCCCAACATACAAGAATCATTATACAGACCAAGGGGGTTGAGTTTAGGAATATTTATGTATATACATGTACATATACTCATATGACAACAACTAAAAAATAAAATTGGGCATGAATTTGAAAGAGAGAAAGGAAGGTGTACATGGGAGGGTTTGGTAAGAGGGAGGGAGTGAACAGGAAAATACTATAATTATAGTATAATATTAAAATAAAAATAACTAAAATGGTATATTAAAATTAATTTTAAAATTGTGTTTTCTTCATTTGCAGAATTTTTATATATTAAAGTTTTATAAATTTAATAAGCAATAGATGAAGGTAATGAACAGGAACTAGACAGTATCCATCTTGGCATATTGGAAGCCATGGCAACAGGGTCAGCAACTCTGGAGGCAAATTTTTCGTTCACTTTATGAAGACCTCATATTTTAGCGAAGAGAAATACTGTCATTAAATTCTATGAAAAAGAGTCACAGAAATGGCACTTTGACTAACAGTATCTACATAGGATAGTTCTGCCATTTGATGGAAGTGATTATAATTTAATGGAAAATGCTTAATATAGGATCTCTAGATCTGATGGTGAATCCAATTTTATTTTTATAGACAAATTGAACAAATTTCCATCACTTGAATGTCTCAGTACATTTCTGTAAATGATGTTCAGAAAGCTTCACCATCCTCTCTTTGCAGTCATTTTCCTCATCCTAATAGGAACTCATATTTTAGTGACGCAGAACTTATCTAATCCAAAATCTTTTCAAGTGATTTGGCTGTTTTAGACATTTTATTTCAGGATAGCCATCACAGAATGTGTTTAACAAAGGCTAGAGGAGAGGAAATTGGGGGACAGCAGACCCAAGTCCTGGGGTGGATGATCTCTTCTCCCAGCCCTGCCTGAAACAGAAGAGTAGTATGCTCAACAACTGAATCTTTGACATTTCTCTCTGAAGAAAAGGAGGGTGGAAAGAGGAGACCTGCTACAGGCAAGAAGCCATAGCATGGAAAGGAATTGGGAGACTCCCTGGTTCGTCTGAACCACAATTTCCTGTTGACTAGATTAATCATTCTGGTGTAATTTCTTTTTCATAATGCTGTAGGCACTTTTCTGTGATTTGTTCATCCTCCCCCACACTTCCTCAGAGAAAGATGTGCAAATATTCTGGAAGAGTTGGAAAAGACAAATATGTAAATGGAACCGTTCTGCTGGACTTGTGTGTCATTCAGCTCTGACTGCCCTCTGTGTTGGAAGACTTCGGTGGTGCACCTAGGACGTCAGGATAGCCCATCCTGGACAATGGGAGACCTGAGCACTGGCCTCTTCCCAAGCAAGCCAGAGGTGCTGGTGCTCTTATTTATTTGTTCTCCTTTTCCACTTACAAGAGCCTGAGTGTCACCAAATGCATTTATCTGAAGTCTTCAGGGATGCTGTATATGGGCACACTGAGTGTTTTTGTACATGGGGAGATCCCCATACTTGTGGAGGTCCAGTGCAGAGCATGGTTTTGGTCCCAAATGCCCCTCTCTACTTCCACTTTCTGAGAATTCTTTCTGCAATGACCCTTGATAACTCAGCTACTTCTGCCTACCCCCAAAACTGTTCATCTCATCTTCTTCTCTAGTTAATGAATATATATATTCATGACATTTGGGGTCAGTTTGACATGATCAGTTAAGACATGATCTGATTAGCCGAGTAGTGGTGGTGCACGCCTTTAATCCCAGCACTTGGGAGGCAGAGGCAGGCAGATTTCTGAGTTCGAGGTCAGCCTGGTCTACAGAGTGAGTTCCAGGACAGTCAGGGCTACACAGAGAAACTCTGTCTCAGAAAATTTTTTTTAAAAAGACACAATCTGATTGTCTCCAGGCCAAAGGCACAATGTTGTATAGAGAAAGGGACAATTGGTACCTGCGATTGAGTTGTTCTCTTCCTCACCCTGTGATCATCTGTGTCTGAGGGGTTGTCTAGGAAAATGGTTAGTGGGGGGGGTTCAGCATGTATGAAGTGACTCTGAGTCCCTAAGAGCGGCTCAGCTACTGTCATGAGGAGTTCCCAAAGAGGAGAGAGAAGCATATTAGCTTTGGCAGGCATGAGCAGAGTCAGTACTCAGCAACATGAGGAAGGAGGCTGGCACATGGGTGTTGTCCATCCAAAGAGGTGATGGATATGTTGAAGCTCCCCATCTCAAAATGTACCCCTTAGGCTCTTTCTTCTACACTTGATCTTTCCACACACCTTTCTCAATAACCTTACAACTTTTCCATAGTTTATAAAAGAGACAATAAGTTTAAAAGTGCGTCTGTACACACTTTCCCTTCAATTTCAAATAACCTTCAGATCAAAATAGTATTGAAAAGCAAACTCATAATGACCCTTCATGTGCTCCCCAGGTGGTTTCTAAGTAACTGCAATGAGAAACTCTCCCATAGCCCAGTCACATGTGAAATCAGTGGCCAGCTATGTCCTCTAGGCTGTACTTCCAGGGCACAGATCTCCCACTGTCACCCTTCTTAGAGTAATGGGTTTACTCTTCTAGCAGGAAGAGGGTCCAGGGTCCCTGGGCCCCACAATAAGCCCATCACTGCTACTGTCTGATCTTTTTCCTTTGTTTCCTTTTCAGAGTGGATTTCTTGCTTTCTTTGTATGAATTAATTTTTAGGTTAAAATAGAAAGCACATGCCTGTAATCCCAGCAGTCTGGGAGGCAGAGGCAGGAGGATTTCTGAGTTCAAGGCCAGCCTGGTCTACAGAGTGAGTTCCGGGACAGCCAGGCCTATACAGAGAAACCCTATCTCCAAAAAAAACCAAAAAGAAAAAAAGAAAAAAAGAAAGCAATAAGATTCCTTATAGCATCTTCATCCTGTACATGTGTCTTTATGAATGCATATTCACATGTATGTGAAGAGGTGAGCTCTTCCTTGTGGGTACACGTAAAGTATAAGAGCTGAGATTACAATATCTGTCTATATTGCTTCTCTACCCTATTTTCTGTCACTGAAACAGGAGGTCAGAGTTCAGGCTAAAAGTAGATCCCAAGGATCTGTATGTCCCCTCCTCTCAGTGCCAGAGTTACAGGTTTGGGCTAGCATGCCTGGCCTTTACATGATGGTGAGCATCCAACCCCAGACTCCATGCTAGATCAGGAAGCACATTGTCCAGTGACCCATCTCCCAGACCAGACGTTGCGTGTTCTTGACATTTCTTTTATCAAAATAATTAGTCCATTACTCTGTAATTTAGCTTCACTCACATTTTCAGGACAGAGAGAACACAGCTAGATATTTTGCAATAATGTAGCTCAAATACAGAGTTCTCATTAACTGCTGGAACCGCCTACGCACAGCCTTCACTACGTACATTTCTGTCTTTAAATGCTCAGCAGAATGTCCCATTAAGCTCTGCTTATAAGAATAAAAGGTTACCTTGGCCTGAAGGTCCAGAGACTTTCACATTCTTCACACAAGCCACTTCTAAAGTTTCAAAAACTTCACAGTCTGGTTTATCAGCAACAACCTCACTTAGGTCGGGAGCATTCTGTATCATCTTACTTCGTCGGCTGACTAGATTTCTGACACAAGCAACTGAGGTAAGAAAGGATTTGTTTTGGCGCACGGTGTTGAAGAGACACAGTAGGAACACTGTAGCAACAGACCTGGAGGCTAATCCTCTGTCTTTGGTGATGGGAGCTTGCAGCATGGCTCGTTTCTCATGTATCAGTGGAGTGGAAAACAGAAAGCACAAAGCAGAGATCCTGGGAAGAAAATTGACCCAGCCTCTACCCTTTTAAGCCCCACTCCCATGGCTCAGAGTCTAACAGTTAGGGCCCATGTCCTCAAGGTTTTCACAGCCTTCCACCATTGCACCACTGGCTGAGACCCTAAGCTCCAGCACATGAGCATCTCAGTGGACATTTCAAACTAGCTGTCCCCTGGGAGGCTTGGGCAGCACCTAATACAGATGCAGATACTCCCAGCTAACCACCCCTGACACTATTAATGATACTCTGTTGTGCTTGCAGACAGTAGTCTAGCATGGCTGTCCTCTGAGAGGCTCCACCCAGCAGCTGACTCAGATAGATATAGACATTGGTTAGAGCTTGGGGAGTCTTGTGGAAGAGTTGAGGTTAGGATTAAGAGACCCAAAGGGGATAAGAACTCCACAGGAAGATCAACAGGGTCAACTAACCTGCACCCCTGGGAGCTCTCAAAGACTGAACCAGCAAAGAACAAACATACGGGGGCTGGGGCTAGGCCCGTACTCACACATATGTAGCAGATATGTAACTTGGGGGTCCCAAAGAACTGAAGTGGGAGTTGTCCCTAAATCTGCTGCCTGCCTGTGGATCCTGTTTCCCTAGCTAGGCTGCCTGGCCTGGCCTCAGTGGGAAAGGATGTGCCTAGTTCTGCAGAGACTTGATGTGCCAGGGTGGTTTGGTCCCCGGGGGAGAGGGGCTCCGCTTTCTCAGCAGTGAAGAGGGCGGGGAGAAGCTATGTGTATTGGGGGGAACAGGGAAGTGAGGAAGGCTGAGATCAGAATGTAAAGTGAACTAATAAATGTATGGTGAAAATATATAGAAATATATAAAATAAATATAAATATAAAATATATAGGGTCACACTGTAGCCTCATGGTGGCCTACAATTTGGGCATGAAGCAATTCCCCATCCTTCGCTTCCAGGGTGACTGGGATTCTATTTAGGAACTACAACTTCTGTCTCTCTTTGCCTTTGATTTGATTTGACTAAAAGAAGACTTCTCCTCTGTAGCCCTGCCTGGCCTGAAACATGCTATGAGGATCAGGCTGGCCTCAAACTGGTGTTGATCCTCTCGCATCTGCCTCTTCGCTGCTGTACATCCCACATGAACACCACCCCGACGCGCCTCCTGCTTGATCTTTTCACCAGGACCACAAGATGTCAGTGCCAGAAGCATTAGTATAGTGTAAGTCAGGTTGTATCCTATCCCCCACCCTTGTGGTTCTGCTTTAAGTGTTGCTTTGGCTATTCTATGTGCTTTGCACTCCAGTATGAATCTTATAAGCAGCTTCTCAGTTTCACCAAACATCTTGACATTGCTTCGAAGCTGTGGATGAATTTGGGAAACTATCTTGACTGTGCTAAGCACAGAACAAAGCATATCTCTCCATTCGCTTAGAGCTCAGTTTCTTACAGCTCCATTGTGACTGACTCTACAGGCCGTTTGCATCCTTAGCTGAGTGTGTCTGCATGTACATAATTTTGGGTGGTGTTTGTAAAAAGTATTGCTCATTAATATTCAATTGTTACTTGCTTGAAGGTCAAAATACATTGGATTTTCTTTTTTTATTTATAAAAGTTACAGTATTTCTTTTCTTTTTTTCTTTTCTTCTTCTTTTTAATTGGCTATTTTATTGATTTACATTTCAAATGGTGTCCCTTCCTGGTTTCCCCTCTGCAAACCCTAGGATTACTCCATTGAAGGAAGCGGTTCACATTCTGGCAGCTAACAATTGCAAATTGTTTCTTTCCACCATGGGATTTTGTCTGGCTTGAAAGTGTGCAGGTTTGTCTATTTTTCTTGAGACAGAGTGCTGCGGGATCAGCCTTGAACTCATGCTACCTCGTGTGTGTGTGTGTGTGTGTGTGTGTGTGTGTGTGTGTGTGCCTGTGGGTCTTTGTGTGTTTGCTCATGTGTGCATGTGTGTAGTGTGGATGTTGATGCATGTATATGTGCTTTATGCATGCAAATGTATGTGACTGTGCTTGTGGAGACCAAAAGTTGACATTGTCTTTTTAGATTGCTTTCCACCATATCTTTTGGGACATGGTTCCTCACTGAACCCAGTGCTCATGTACTGACAAGCCATGAAACTGTGAAACTCAGTCTGCCTTGACACCTCTCCATGCTAAACTTAAAGAGCCGAACTAGCCTGTGCATCTTTTTCATGTAGCACCTAAAAATCCAAACTCAGTTCCTCCTGTCTGCACAGAAGATGTAACAGCAGAGCCATCTCATGGTCCCTTATATTAACCTCAGCATCCATCCACCAAACACCAGGGACTAGAGCTGCATTGAACTATGCTACCTTCTGGTTACATGATTTTATTACTTGCAGAGGGACTGGGTGTCCCAGGCCCTTGACATGCTTGCTTTTCCTTGGTGTGGCCTATATGACAGTTAATGTTCTCAAGTTGGCAGGCACTAGAATTGCCTAGGAAACTTCTAGAAACAATCAACACATTCAACAAGGTGGCAGGGTACAAAATCAACTTATGAAAATCAGTAGCCTTTATATATACTCAAACCAAGAATGTTGAGAAAGAAACATCATGGAATCACTCCAATTCAGAATGACCTTAAAAATATATATCTAGTACTAAACCTAATGAGGAGGTGAAAGGACTTTTCAGTGAAAACTTTAAATCTCTAAAGAAAGAGTTTGAGGAAGACACTTGAATATGGAAAGACTAGCATTAACATCGTGGAATTGGCCATTTGACCAAAATCAGTTTACATACTCAATGCAATCCCCATCAAAATGGCCATGATGTTCTTCACAGAACTAGAACAAAAGACCCCAGAAAGCCAAAGTAATATCGAGCAGAAGAAACAATGCTGGAAGGATTTGGCTAGCCTACAACTCAATCTGTCGACCAGGCAAGCTCACAAAGATCTGCCTTCTTCTGCCTTCCCAGTGAATGTATCAAAGATATAGGACTTTGGACTAAAATAAGCACCTTAGACTAGGGCAGGTAGCCTGCCCAGCCTGGAATGGTTTGAGCAGGACACAGAGTTGGACATAGGCAGAAGACTGATAATCTCCAGCCTTTAAACTCTATCTATGCTGTATGCTGAAGCTGACGGCTTCTTTAAAAGTCCTAATTTTTTTTTCTTGCTTATTCTAAGGTTAGAAACCACTGGCTTGGGCGATTAACATCTGTTGCCTAGCAGCAGGGGATTAAGTGGAAAATTTATTGCTAGCACTCTCTTTTCTGGCCAGGCAGCCAAGAGCCCCTTGCAGACTTGGCTGGTTAACTCTTTGTAAACCAGAAAAGAAAGAAACAGTCACTCACACCACACTCTCTCTCTCTCTCTCTCTCTCTCTCTCTCTCTCTCACACACACACACACACACACACACACACACACACACACACACACACACACACACACACACACCACACCACACACACACACACACACACACACACCACACCACACACACACACATACCACACACACACCACACACATACACACCACACCACACACACACACACATACCACACACACACCACACACATACACACCACACACACACACACACACACACACACACACACCGAATGAAGCAGAAGATAGCTACATCGCTTTCTTTATTGCTTTCAGCCCTATATATCCCTAATGCAAAATGTTCTCTAAGTAAGACAGCATTATCTCATAGATAGAATGTTACATAAAGGGGGAGTTACAGAGGGATGTTGGTTCAAATCAGCATCTCATTCTGACATGCTCATTGTAAGTTCAAAGCAACGGTTTTCCCATGGCCTTGCCTTATCATAGCGCACATCTGTGGCTTCATCCTTGGCCCTAGATGTTTTTTCCTTGAACACAAATTTGTCCCAAGCCTAGTTCTCTTTTTAGTGTGATTATGAAAGCTCACTGTATTTCTTATTACACTGCCTTTATTGACTATTGTGAGGAGTGGACACATCCTCTTCTTTTTTTTTCTGCCCCCCCTTCCCTTTCTCCCTAGTGCTTGTTGCAGGCAGTGCTTGCTCCAGGCCCTGCTCGCTCTGGCCCATAGGTTCTTTATTTGTTTCTTATTACAGAAGGTTGTGAGCCACCATGTGGTTGCTGGGATTTGAACTCATGACCTCCGGAAGAGCAGTCGGTA
This sequence comes from Apodemus agrarius, assembly GCA_964023405.1. Taxonomy (NCBI): domain Eukaryota; kingdom Metazoa; phylum Chordata; class Mammalia; order Rodentia; family Muridae; genus Apodemus; species Apodemus agrarius. The sequence goes on from OZ030010.1 coordinate 12,329,134, forward strand.
CTCTTAACCACGGAGCCATGTCTCCAGCCCAGCCCCCCAGTCTTTTGTTGTTGTTGTTGTTGTTTGTTTGTTTGTTTTTTCTGAGACGGGGTTTCTCTGTATAGCCCTGGCTGTCCTGGAACTCACCCTGTAGACCAGGCTGGCCTCGAACTCAGAAATCCTCCTGCCTCTGCCTCCCAGACTGCTGGGATTACAGGCATGTGCCACCACCACCCAGCTCCTACTCCCCATTCTTGATTCTAACTTTAATACAGCTTTCTATCAAAGCAACTAAAGCTATCTCTTAAGACTTTCTTCCTAAAATTACCTGAATCAGATCAGGAATTCTATAGAATCATTAACTCATCTAAACAGCATTAATTCATGAAAGCTCATCTTTATGTTGATCTACAGGATATCTGATCAACAGGGTAGGTTAAGGCCTAGGGATTATCATATTAATTTAATATTGACAAAAAAGGCATATCAGCTGAAAGAAGCAATCCTGAGATGAACTTTCTTTGGGGCCTTGCCATTGAAGTCACCCATCACAGACCATGCAAAAACAAAGCAAAACACACACACACACACACACACACACACACACACACAACCACTGGGCCACCTTTCAAGAAAGTCATCCACTAGCTGTTAGCCTCTCTTAGATGGCTTCTAATAGACTAGGACTACATTAGACCTTACTGTGTTTGGGTCAACAGTGTCAAATTCCTTGAAGTAATGACTAAATGTCCTTATGTCTCCAGACGCCTTGACCCTCGTTACAGCTTATGTAAGAGTTGTCAAAGTGATAGACTCCAGGCTCCTCTGGGAGGCAAGTCTCTGCCCACTCCTGTGAGTGTTTATCTACATTAGGTTAATAAATGTGGGAAGTCTGTCCATGATGAGAAGAAGCACCCTATATACTGGGGCCTGCATTGATAGAAAAAGCAGAAATCCAGCTGAGCATTGACCATTTCCCCTACTTCCTGGTAGCATACACTCAAAAACTGTGAGGCACAATGAACACTTCCTTCTATTGCTTTTGTCGGGTGTTTTGACAAAGCACAAGACGATGAGGTAATGTAACTGTCACTTTAATATTTCCCGTTTTAATGGATATGTGGTGTTTATGTGCACCGTGTCTATAATGCCAGTGGTGATGCTGAGTGCCACCTAAATATCTTTGCTCAATTCTTGGCGTTTTCTTTCCTCTTTTATATTTGATCAGTTTTGCTTTGGGGTTTTTGCAGACTAATCTCAGGGCCTTGTGCTTGCTGGAAATTTATAAAGCAGTGAGCTACACTCCCAGACTTTGTCCATTTGTTATTTTATCTAATCGCCTTTTGAAGTCACTTCTAAGCAACATTTGCTCATTCAGGGATCACATAATTTCCTGTGCTGGTTTCTGAGAGTTCTGTATTCTTGGGTTACACCATTGACCCTGGCGGATCCTGATTCATTTTTTTTTAAATATAGTGAGAGATTGGGACCCAAGGACATTCCGTTGCCTGCTGACCTCCAAGAGTCTCAGCACATTGCCCTTGTCCCTTATACAATTGCCTGTTGGTGTGAGTGACAGTTTGTGTCTGAGCTACCTACTAAGCCCTATTCATCTACTTGGTCTTTCTTTTCTTTGTGAGATACAGGGCCTCACTGTGCTGCTCGTGTTGGCCTTACAATTGGAATCAACCAATCCACCTGCTTCTGGTTCCTGACAAGCTGGGATTCCATTCAGGCGGCTTCACGGTTGTTGCTGCTGCTGTTGTTGTTGTTTTCTTCTTTTTATTCAGAGTCCTTCTACGTACTCTGTCTGTCGAAACTTGCCATGAAGACCAGGCTGACCTCAAGTTTGTGTTGACCCTCTTGCATTGGCCTCTTCCGTGGGGTTAGTACAGGAGAGCGCCATCTCGTGTGGACTCTGCTCTCTTTAGCAGGACCACACGGGCTGCCATCATGGCTTGGATCCAGCCCTTCAAGTCAGTGCACCCCAACAGCTACTCCATCTAGGAGCTGCTGGAGCAGGTGCGGGAGCCAGTGCTGCAGAGCCAGATGGAGGCATGAGCCATTGCCATTGAAGATGGAAACCTGAAGTGTGGCTTTGATGGAAGCTGTCACCTGCCACCTCGAAACAGTTCTGAGAATCCTGAGTCCCATGTGGGCACTGGAGGGAGTCACCGTGGTAGTATAGGAGTCTGCAGGCCCCACAGTGTCCGTGGAAAAACTAGAGAAGGGCAGAGCCATGAGAAGATGCTTTTTTAAAAGTGGACTCACAAAGTTGGAGGGAAAGCTGGCGGAACAGAGCCAAATGAGTAGTGGTGCCATCCATGGTTGGTGCTGTAGCCAGAAACCATGTGGAGATCCATCATCTGTGCCGCTGCTGACTGTAAAGGGCAAGAAGCTTCTTTTGCAGTGGGGATCAATGACTGTGGACTCACAGTTAAGAATGAGAGGCACAGGCCGGGTGTTGGTGGTGCACGCCTTTAACCCCAGCACTTGGGAGGCAGAGGCAGGCGGATTTCTGAGTTCGAGGCCAGCCTCGTCTACAGAGTGAGTTCCAGGACAGCCAGGGCTAGACAGAGAAACCGTGTCTCAAAAATAACCAGAAGAAGAAGAAGAAAGAAGAAGAAGAAGAAGAAGAAGAAGAAGAAGAAGAATGAGAGGCACAGAAGTCTTCTGTAACAAGCTGTCTCCCCACTCCCACCTCTCCCCAAAAAGAAACTCTTTGAAGAGAACTCCTAAAAATTGTGATAAGAATGCTGAGGTGTAGCTCGTAACAGTGGATGGCTTCTGGCACGGTTGGAAAGGACTCAGTAATCTCTAAAGGGGCTGGCTACCAGGGGGGTTGTCCATGCTCCAGTGAGCGTGTGGGCAACACAAAATGGACTTAGTATTTTTTTTCTTCTCTTGTTAAGGGTGGGACTGGACCTGCGAGGACTGGGAAGTCAATGGGATCCAGGCACGCGTTATTTGAAATTTCCAAATAATCAACAAAAGCATTAAGTTTAAATTAAAGAAAGGGAGGCTCTGAGAATCATCATCTTCAAAAATTAGGAGAGGAAAGGTTTCTAGAAAATGAAGAAAGGAATGAGAGGGAAGAAGAGGAGAAGTGAAAGTGGAAGATGCAAGGAAAAAAGGAAAAATGAGGGAGAAGAGAGATGGAAGAAGGGAGAGAGTGTGTGTGTGTGTAGGGGGGAGGGGAGAGATCAACACGTTTTAAGGACAGCAGTGAGGAGTCCTGACTCCGCAGATGTCCAATTTAGGTACCGCAGCGGGATCCAGACTGCACCCTACTACGCTGAAGACCTCAGGAACCATGCCAAAGCCACAGAGCAAAGCAAGGACTACCTTCGCTCAGACCCAGCAGCTCCATTCAGCCACGGCTGACACCTTCCTGGTGCCACTGGGACATTGACACCGCGCCCATCAGGGCCACAACACTGGCATCCTTTGTACCATTGGTCTGCGTCCTGATCTGTGGAGATGCTGAAGGGGATGATTAAGTATAGAATGAATGTGGCTCGGCTGAATTTCTCTCACGGAACCCATGAGTACCATGCAGAGGCCATCAAGAGCATCCGTGCAGCCCCAGAAAGCTTCTGATCCCCTTCTCTACAATCCTGTTTCGGTGGCTCTAGACACAAAGGGATCTGAGATCCCGATGAGGCATCAAGGGTAGCAGCACTGGCAGAAGTGGAGATAATGAAGGGAGCCTGGACAACCCCTACATGGAAAACGGTAATGAGAGCACCCTGTGGCTTGAGTAGAAGCCCATCTGCACGGTGGTGGAGGTGGGCAGCAAGATCTCCGTGGACGACCCGCTCATTTCACTGCAGGTGAAGGGGAGAGGCACTGACTTCCTGGTGAACGGGAGTGGAGAATGGCGGCTCCTTGGGCAGCAAGAAGGGCGTGAACCTGCCCAGTGCTACTTTGGACCTCCCTCCCTTGTCAGAAAAAAAGAACATCCAGGATCTGAAGTTTGGAGTGGAGCAAGACAGTGGAGATGTAGACATGGTGTTCGCATCTTTCATCCACAAGGCATCTGGCATGCATGGGCTTAGGAAGGTTCTGGGTGAGAAGGGGAAGAACATCAAGATCCTCAGGAAAATGGAGAACCATGAAGGTGTCCACGGGTTTGATGAGATTTTGGATGCCAGTGATGGGGTTGTGGCACCTTGCGGTGACCTGGGCACTGAGATCCCTGTAGAGGCCTTTCTGGCTCAGAAAAATGATGATCAGACGATCCAAGCAAGCTGGGAAAGCCTGTCAGCTACGCCACACAGGTGCTGGAGATCGGGATCAAGAAGCCACGCCCCACCCATGCTGAAGGCAGTGACGTGGCCAGTGCCATCCTAGATGGAGCAGACTGCATCGTGCTCTCCCGAGAACCAGCCAAAGGGGATTACCCTCTGGAGGCTGTTTGCATGCAACACCTGATTGCCCAAGAGGCCAAACTACCATTTGCAGTTATACGAGGAACTTGCCATCTGGTGTCCATTAACAATGACCCCATAGAAGCTGCTGTGGAGACGCCTTGGAGGCCTCCTTCAAGGGCTGCAGTGGGGCCAGGATTGTGCTCACCACGTCTGGCAGGAGTGCTCAGCAAGTGGCCAGGTACAGCCCTCGTACTCCCATCAGTGCCGTGACTCACAGTCCCCAGACAGCTCACCAGGCCCATCTGTACCTCGGCATCTTCCCTCTGGGGTCCAGGATGCCTGGACTGAGGACATTGCCCTTTGTGTAAATTTGGCCATGAATAGTGGCAAGGCCAGAGGCTTCTTCAAGAAGGGAGATGTGACCATTGTGCTGACCAGGTGGCGTCCTGGTTGTGGCTTCACCAACACCATGCGTGTAGCGCCTGTGCCTTGATGGCCCTCTGGAGCCCCTTTTCTAGCTCCTGTCCCTTCCCCTCCCCAATCCCATCCATTAGGCCAGCAACGCCTGTAATGTTCACTCTTAGCCATAGTGTGTCGCCAGTGGGCTGGGACGCCAGGGGAAATTAATGCCTGTGAACCCACCCCACCCCCCACCCCACCCCACCCCCGCACCAGAGCCCAGCTATCTATCACATGACCCTACCCAAGCCAGGGGTGAAGGAGGAATGCGGGAATGGAAACCTTTATCACAAACCTTTATGGACTTTATCATCACAAAAGGGCAGCAACATCTCTATGTACTTTGCTCCTATAGAAAGTTACCCAGCGAATTCCCAGCCTTGGCCTGTAGTCAGGAAACAGCAAGAGTAGGGGCTGGGGGGGAGGGGGGCAAGGGGTACAAGGTTCCAGCGTTGATTACTTTGGGCCCTGGCCCTGGCCTTGACTCTGACTTGCTTTCTCCACAGCTTTGGCCTCCCCCACATCTTGCGCATCCACTCCTCTGCCACTGCAGACAAGCCCCGCCTTGTATCCTGCAGCATCTCCAGGCCTGTTGCTATAGTGACCACCTGAATGTCAATAAACAGCAGCTAAAGCCAACAAATAAAAAACTGAAAAATAAAATAAAATGAAAAGGCTTTTTTCAAAAGGGCATTCCCTGACTGACCCGCGTTCTCAAACCAGGGAAGGATGTCCCGATTATCTGTTCAACTGCGACATCCTAGCAATTAATACATTGAAGAAGTTAGCACTCTCATAATAATAACAATCTTGCAACCTTGCCACAGGCTGAGTGAAAAGCTTTCAAAGCACAGTCTTTAAAGAACACTTTGTATCTAAACCATAACAGGTCTATTTTGCCCCTTGCTGCTTCGTGGCTTGGTGAGGTGATGGGTCTACCTCATCCCAGGCTAAAAATAGACATGGCTAAGGGAGGGCAGACTGAAACCTGCGCAACCATAAACACAATTTCCTCACGTCACGAGGTTTGTCTCTTTTTCTTTTTTTTTTTTTTTTTTCTTGTCACAGTGTGGTAAATTCACTAACGCAGTTGCCTGCTCAAGCCTCGAGACAGGGAAGGAAGCTGTCTCTAAGTCATTATTTCCCATGGGAGGCTGTCTCTGAAATGAAAAATCCTGACATTTTCTTGATCATTTTCTGTCAGGCCTGAGGAGATTGCTAATGTGAGAACCCCCACCACAGAGAGAGAGAGAGAGAGAGAGAGAGAGAGAGAGAGAGAGAGAGAGAGAGAGAGAGAGAGAGAGAGAGATGCACCATGGATACAACGTGAGTTCATCAAAGCATATGCACCCTGACTTAAGGGTTATAGGTGTGAGGCCACTCCCCCCACAGTACATGCGCTGTGACTTATGGGTTATAGGTGTGAGACACCCTCATAGGACATGCACCATGAGTACTGGTAACAGAGATGTCAGTCCCTCATAGAACATGCATCGCGAGGGATGACTTAGAGGCTGGAGGTCTCACAGTGCATGCACCATGCGTGCTGGGTTATAGGCCACAGTTACAGCTGTAAGTCAACATCAGTATATGTGCCGTGAGTGTTGGGTCATAGGCATGCACCTCCCACACACCAGCACATGCACCACAAGTACTGGCTCTCCTGTTTGACCCTTGCACCCGTACATTCATAATGATTGGTACTCTACAGGCGTGAGCCTCTCTTTCGATATGCAACATGTGCTAGGTTAGTGGTGTGAGGTCCTCACAGTACGTAAATATGGAGTTTTATATTATAGCCATAAGCCCCCGACTGTGCATGCACCATGAATGCTATGTTATAGACATGAGCCTCTCCCAGGACATGCCTGTTGAATGCTGGCTTATAGGCAAGAGCTTCCCACAGTATATCCACCATGTGTGATGGCTTATTGTTTTGAGTCTCAAACAGTACCTTCACAATAAATGCTAGGATATAGGCATGGACCAACTACAGTACCTGCCCAGTGCATGCTGGGTTACAGGTCTTAGCTTCCCACAGTCCACGTTGCATGAGTCCTGGGTTACAGCCCTAAGCCCGCCATGTTACATGTACCATGAATGCTAGGAAATGGGCATGAGCTGCCCACAGTACATGCAGCACGAGGGTTGGGCTATTGGCATGAAACCCCCACAGTGCATTCAATATCGGTGGTTTCTTATAGCCATGAGCCTTCCTCAGTAAATGCACCATGAAGGCAGGGATTCAAGTGTGAGACTACATGCCCCATGAATTGTGGGGTTACGGGCCTGAACATCCTAGAGTACATGCATGAGGTCTGTGTTAAAGCCACGAGGCCACCATATTACATGCACAATGAATGCTCAGTTATAGGCATGAGACACACACCCCCCATAGTATATGCAACATCAGTGATCACTTATGGACATGAACCTTCCTCAGTAAACGCACCATGCTTGCTGGGTTACAGGCTTGACGCTCCCACCGTATGCACTGTGAGTGCTAGAATTACTGTTGTCAGCCTCTCATAGTACATGTGCCATGAATTCCGGGAAACAGGCTTGAGCCTTCCACACTATACGCACTGTGACTTCTGGGTTACAGATGGAAGCCTCCCACTGTACATACTTCATGAGTAGTGGGATGCAGGTGGAAGCCTCTCACACTATATGGACCATGAATGTTGAGCTAGTCATGTGCTCCAAACCGTACATGCACCACAAGGGCTCAGTTACAGGCATGATCCTCTCACAGTACATCCACCGTGAGTGCTCACATACAGGTGTCAGCCTCACATGTACCATGCACCATCATGAGTGCTGTGTAACAGCATTGGTGGTCCATGCACCATGAATGCTGGGTTGAACGGCACAAGCCTCCAGCAATGCATGCACCATGAGTTCTGGGTTTGAGTCCCCAATGGAGCATATACATCGAATGCTGTCATAAATGCATGACCCTCCCAAGGTGTAAATGCACCATGGACTGCTGAGTTAGTGTCGTAAGTCTCACAGAACATAACCCAAGAGTGCTGGATTACAGGCTTGAGACTCACAGAGTATATGCTGGGCTATAGGCACGAACCTCCAACACTACACACACTCTGAGGGATGTGTTTTTTGTCTCACATGATATTTTCAAAAGAAGTGCTGGGTTACAAGCATGCGCCTCCCAAAGTAATCCAGATGAGGCCTGGGTTGGAGAAGGGAGCTTACCGCAGTACAAGCACGTAAGTGCATTCCAGATGTATGCCTCTAGGATACCTCCACCTCACCGGCTGCTGTAAAGGATGTACCTCCCACACACAGTACATGAGCTGTGATTGCTGGTTACAGGCATTTCCTCCTTCAGCACTTGAACTATGAAGGCTGGCTTGCAGGCATGATCCTTCCAAAGTACTTGCACCATAAATTCAGAGTTAGAGGCATGAGTCTCCCACAGTGCGTTGCCTTGTTATAAGCGCAAGCCTCCGGCAGTGCATGCAACGTGACTTCTGGGTTACTACTGGTTTGAGTCTCCCGCAGTACATCCACAATGAGTGCTGTTGTAGGCAAGAGCTTTGCACAGTATATGCACCAAGAGTGCTGGATTCGTAGTGTGAGTCTCCAGCAGTGCATAATCCTCCAGTGCTTGGTTACAAGACTGAACCTCCCAGAGTACATGCATCTTGAGAGCTGAGATCTACGTGTCAGCCTCACACACTACATATACAACAAGTGCTATGTTGTAGCCATAACGCCAGCAAAGAACATACACCATAAGGTCTGTTTTACGGTTTTGAGCCCATCACAGCACATGCTCCAAGATTTCTAGGTTTTTGGTATGAGTATTGCCCAGCACATTTATAATGAATGAGTGCTCGCTTATTACAGTACATGCACCATGAGTTCTGGATTACAACATGAGCCTTCTATGGCACGTGCACCATAAGTTCTGGTTAAAGGCCTGAGCCTCCCACAGTACACACACAATGAGTGCTGGATTACAGGCATGAGCCTCCCACAGCACGTGCACCATGTGTGCTGGGATACGGGTGTCAACCTAACACAGTCTAGGCACCATGAGTACTGTGTGTTACAGCCGTGAATCCGCCACAGTAACTGCGCAATGGATGCTGGGTCACAGGCGTGAGCTGCCCACAATATTTGTACCATGAATTCTGGATGACCGGTTTAAGAAGAGCACCGTATATTCACAATGAGTGTCTGGGTTTAGACATGTTTCCCACAGTACATGCACCAAGATGGCTGGGCTACTAGTTTGAGTCTTTCACGGCACATCCACAATGGCTGTTGGGTTATAGGCATAATTCTTCCACAGTCCATGTGCAGCGTCTCCTCTGCAATCACCATGGCCAGCGGAGTGTGGGAGGCAAGATGGTATAATTGGGGTCAGCGCTACTCAGTAGCTGGTGTTGTCTGAAGCTTCGAGAGTCTGACCTCAAGCAGTTTATTTTAGGTATATTTAAGCACAACACAATTTAGCAAAATGTTTCCTGGCGATAATTAGTTCAATCTTCTGTGCACAACAACGTTTAAGCTATGACTACATCAAAATTCTTTGTAAAGAACAAGTGACATCTTCCTTAAAGCTGGGTTCGCTGAGGAAAACAAACCTAAAATAAGGCATTGGAGGGGGATCCAGAGTGGTCTGGACCACACAGATAGGACGAAAGTCACCAAAGGCCAAATCTGCTCCAACCCTTCTGGACAGAAGACAGGTTATACAGCTCTCCCTTTGAAGAGCCAGCTCTGTGTGTTAGACATTCCTGGTTCCCCTAGTGCTTTTCTATGAGCACAGGTGCCTACCACATACGTGCACCGTGGTTTCTTAGTTACAGGCCTGTGTCTTCAACAGGGCATGAACCATGTGCTGGGTTATAGCCATCAGCGTCCCACAGTATATGCACTATGACTGCGGGGTTATCACTGCTACCATCCAACAGCATATACAGCAGATGCTGGCCTACAGGCTTGAGTCTCCCAAGCTACCTGCTCTGTGAGTGTTAGCTGACAAGCACAAAGCTGACAGAGTATATGTGCCGCAATTGAGGCTCTACAGGCGTGAGTCTGTAGCACACCCATCCCCAAAGCGGGGTTACATCCATCTCATGTACTGTGACTGTTCGAGCGGAAGCATTAGCCTCTCAGAGTACATTCACCTTGAGTTCTGGATAAAAGTGTCAGCCTCATGCACTGCATGTACCATGACTTCTGTGGTATCTAACCCTGTGCCCATCACAGTGCATGCGCCCTGATGTCTGGGTTACAGGCTTGAGTTTCACACAGCACATTCACAGTGATTCCTGAGTTCCAAGTATAAGCCCATCACAGCACATGCACCATGAGTGCTGGGTTACTGGATTGTTTTGTTTTGTTTTATCTTTTGAGTCTCGTATAGTACGTTCACAATGAGTGCTGGGTTATTGTTTTGAGTCTTGTATTAGTACATTCACAATGAGTGCTGGGTTATAGGTTATGGTCTCTCGCAGAACTATATGCACCTTGAGTGCTGGGTTAAAGGTCTGAGTACCTATTCCATGAATGCTGTGTCATATACATGAACCTCCCACAGTGCATGCGCCTTGCTGCTGGGTAACAGACCCCAGCATCCCACAGTACATGCACCACGAGTGCTGGGTGATAGTTATGAGCCTCCCACAATACATACTTCATGTATGTTTACAACCATGAGCACCCCCAAAAATACACACATCGTGACTTCTGGGTAATGGGAGTGAGCCCCCAATAGTACATGCATCATGAATTCTTGATTATAGGTGTGAGCCTCACACAGTGCGTGCACCATGAGTGCTATATCATGTACTCACAGGGCTTCTGGACCCCCATCCCTTAACCCAGCTCATAGACTGTATCAGCTGACAATCCACAAGAGCAGAAGACCCACAAACCATCACTTCTAGAACACTACAGAATTGCACTGATGCACTGGTATCACAACATTTTTGCTGTTGTAATTGGACTACCATTTTCAATGTGTTTTGAGCAATCCATATCTCTTAGGGAACATATGTGCTGCCGCTCTGATGCAAGCAACTTCTGAGCTGTACAAATAAACTAGTATGCTTTTGTTGTAAATGGATCCTTAAGTGGACATTTCTGGTTTCTTTGGAAACTCAGTCTGGTCACGTGATGCTATTTTGGAAGCTAAGTGAGAGGATGTTTTGCTGAAGCAGACACATGAGAGGATTTTTTTTTTCTGAAGCAAGCACATGAGAAGGCTTATGATGTTTTGCTGGAGCCGACGCTTGAGAGGGTGTGTGATGTTTCGAAAGAATATAAATATAATCCCACAGAAAGTGAGAGGATGCTCTTGCACTGATACACTGTGCAACACTTTGCAGGACTTCATTGACGAGATGCTCTTGCATCGCTGAGCCTTGTGACACTTTTCTGGTCTTCAGTAGCCCCATGTGACTGGGTCTTCACATCATAGAGAGAAATGCACAGAAGCAGTCCTTGCGGCATTCCAGATGATTTGGTAGAGCACTGTAATTTCTTCTGGATTGAGTCTCTGCTACTGATTCGTGTTTCCTGTTTGCTATTGGACTGGACTGCCACTACTGATTCATGTTTGGTGTTCGCTATTGAACTGGGCTGCTGAGATCCTAACCATGAAGATTGCAATCACCCCAAAGAACTACTTCTAAACAGATACACAACCCTACTTTTGGCCAGTGGGCTAGAAGGAAGGGAGGTAGAAGTGTTTAAGAACCCTAAAGTAAAGTAGGTTTTGAAAACTCTAAGCCTACAGGATCCCATTGTCATGCAATCAGGATCCTACAATACTGATCATCAATCATATATTCTATATGTATTCTATATTCTATATGGATTTTAGCAAAAACACCATTGTGAGGTGTTTTAGTCACGTGCACATGTGTTTTTCCAAAGAAGCCACTGTTCACTGCCTCAGTAATAGATGTATATGCTGTGCACTCCTGTTAAATTCTTGTTTAGTCTCTTTGGGTACTGTAACAATAATAACCTCATGTATCCTGCATTCTAGAAAATCGATCACCTCTCTCTAACAATATACCTCTTTTTAGGATCATTCATAGAACATTTTATGGTTCTAAATGTACTATGACTTTCAACATGTTTTGGTTTTTTTTTTTTTGTTTTTGTTTTTTTTTTTTGTTTTTGTTTTTGTTTTTGTTTTTTTAATCCAGGCCCTTTAGAAATGAATGTGATGCCATTCTGATGCAAGGAACATTCAAGTTGTACAAGCAACTTAGTTCACTTTGTTGTAAACGAAATAGAGATTCTGCTGCAGTAGTAGTAGATGGGTTTATGCAACTACGCCATTGTGAGGTGTTTTAGTGAAATGCCCGTGTGCTTTTCAAAGATGTATTTGTGTAGGGCATCAGTTACTGATGTGTGTGCCGCACTCTCCTGCTTCATCCTTGCTCAGGCAGTGTGCTGGTGCATGCTACAGTAATACTCTCGTGTTCTCTGCTTTTCTATAAATCAATCAGTGCTTCTCGTACAGTTCATTCCTATGAGATGCATCTGTATAACAAAGGTCTTGCTGTTGTAAAAGTGCTAACATATTCACTGTGTTCTTACCAACTCTGGGAGACATAGGAGCATAGGTGCCGCTGTTCTGATTCAAGAAACGTTCAAGTTGTACCAATGAACTCATAAGCTTTCTTGTAAACTAAGTTTAGATTTTGCTGCACCAGCAGTATGTTGGTATGTGCAAATATGCCATTGTGATATCTTCGTCAAATATGCATGTGTTTTCCGAGGATCCCTCTGTGTACTGCTTCATTTATAGATGTGCATAAGGGTTGCTCTCCTATTCCTTTCCTGATTGGCCAGTGTCAAAGCACACTGCTATACTGATATTCTCATCTGCTCTCCTTTCCAGTATATCAATCACCACTTCTGCTACAGAACAGAATCCCTTTGTTGGATTGGCGCTACAGAGCTCTTGCGATTATAATACTACAAACATTTTCACTGTGTTTTTTTCTAGCATCTGAGAAACTTGGAGACATAGACACTGTTGTTTGGATTCAAAAAAATCCAAGTTGTATGATTTCTGTTATAAATGGAGTTCAGAGCTCACTGCAGTAGCGGCACACTGGCATACTCGAGTCAAATATGTGTGTGTTTTTCAAAGATGCCACTGTATGCTGCTTCCGTCATAGATGTAGATGCTATGCTCTCCTATACTGTTCCTGTTCCATGTCAATAATAATCTCGTGTTAGCTTTTTTGTATATCAGTCACCACTTCATTACAGTACCTCACTGTTACACTCGTCAATATAACACCATCCTTGCTGTTGTAAAACTACTATAATTTCCACTATGTCCAACAATCCTGGTCTACTTAGGAACTTAGGCAGTGCTGTTCTAAACAAGCAACTTCAGCATTTTAGGAATGATTCCATTTCCACAGAAAATGTGGTATATATACACAATGGAATACTACTTAGCAATTAAAAATAATGAATTCATGCAATTTGTAGGCAAATGGTTGGATCTGGAAAATATCATCCTAAGTGAGTTAACCCAATCACAACAGAAAATGTTTTCAACAAAAGCCTAGAAAACATTTTTTCTAACCTAAAGAAGGAGATGCCTATAGCAAATCGGTACAAGAAGCACACAGATCACCAAATAGATTGTACCAGAAAAGAAAGTTGCCTAGGCACATAATAATCAAAACATTAAACATACAGAATAAATAAATAGTGTCAAAAGTTTCAAGGGGAAAAAAACAAGCAACATATAAAGGCAGATCTATTAGGACTACACCTGACTTCTCAAAGAAGACTTTAAAAGGCAAAATGGCCTGAACAGATGTGCTACAACCTCTAAGAGACCACAGATGCCAACCCAGACTACTATACCCAGCAAAATATCTAATCACCATTGATGGTAAAACTAAGATAATTCAGATAATTTCCACTGGGGAATTCCTACAGCTGATAAGCATTTCCAGCAAAGTGACTGGATACAAAATTAACTCACAGAAATCAGTAACCCTCCTATATACAAAGAGCAAACAGACTGAGAAAAAGATCAGGGAAATGATATCTTTCATACTAGCATCAAATAATATAAAAATACCTTGGGGTAACTCTAACGAAGTAAGTGAAAGGCTTGTATGATAAAATCTTTAAGTTTAAAGAAGATATCAGAAAATGTAAAGATTTCCCATACTCCAGGATCAGTGGGTTTAACAGTAAAAATGGCCATCCCACCAAAAATAATCTACAGATTCAAGTAAGTCCCCATCAAAATTCAAACACAATTCTTCATATATCTTGAAAGGACAATTAATATCACACACTGGATCACTAAAGCAACTCTGAACAATTAAGGAACTATGGGAGGTCTCACCATTCCTGACCTCAAGTTGAACTACAGAGCTACAGTAGCGAAGACAGTGTGGTAATTAGCACAAAAACAGACATGTTAATCAATAAAATCAAATTGAAGACCCAGACATACACCCACGCACCATATGGACACCTGTGTTTTCTTTATAAATACACACTGGAAAAAGTATCTTCAATAAATGCTACTGGATGTCTGCAAGTAGAAGAATGAAAATAAATCAATACATATCACCCTGAACAAAACTCAACTGCAAATAGATCAAAGACCTCAACATAAAACCAGATACACTGAACCTCATAGAAGAGAAAGTGGGGAATAGCATCAAACTCATTGTCCCAGGAGAAGACTTCTGAACAGAACACCGTTAGCACAGGAAACAATTAATAAATGGGACCACAAGAAACTTAAAAGCTTCTGTGAAGCAAAGGACACTGTCATTTAAACCATAATGAGAAAATATTTTACCAATTCCAAATCCAATAACGGTCTAATATCCAAAATATATAAAGAACTCAAAAACTATCAAGAAACCAAATAATCCAATTTTTTAAAATGTGGTACAAATATAAACAGAGAATTCTCAGTTAGAAGAAACTCAGATGGCTGAGAGGCACCTAAAGAAATGTTCAACATCCTTAGCCATCAGGGAAATGTAAATCAAAACAACCCTGAGATTCCAACTCACACCCATCAGAATGGCTAAGATCAAAAACTCAGGAGACAGCAGGTGCTGGAGAGGATGTGGAGAAAGAGGAACACTCCTCCACTGCTGGTGGGATTGCAAGCTGGTACAACCACTCTGGAAATCAGTGTGGCAGGTCAAGAAGATGAGAATCAACCTGCCTCAATATCTAGCTATGCAACTCTTGGTCATATATGCAAACGATGCTTTATCCTACTGCAGGGACTCTTGCTCAACCATGTTCATTGCTGCTCTATTCATCAGCCAGAAACTAGAAACAACTTAGATATCCCCCAACAGCAGAATTGATAAAAATGTGGTACATTTACACAATGGCTATGGAAAATGGCATCATAAAATTTTCAGGCAAGTGGATAGAACTAGGAAAAAAATCATAGTGGGTAAGATAAACAAAATCCAGAAAGATAAATATGATATATATTTGCTTCTATCTGGGTATTATCTATTGAATCAATGATAACCAAACTACAATCCTTAGACCCAGAGAGGTTAGACATAGAGGAAGGAACTAAGGGCGTCCTCCGCACATATATTATAGCTTTCCGCTTAGTATTTTCATGAACTCCTGAGTGAGTGAACAGTGGGTCTCTGATTCTTGTGTCTTCTCATGAAGCTCTTTTTCTTCTGTGCGTTTGCCTTGTTCAAATTTGATGTGATGGTTTTGGTTTTATCTTATTATAGGTTATTTTGTTATATTTTTTTGTTGTTATCTCTTAGAAGACTCTTTTTTTTCCTAAGGAGAGACAGAAAGGGAGTGGATCCAGAGGGGAGAGGAAGTGGGGAGAAACAGGAAGGAGTGGGAGGAGAAGCTGTAATCAAATATTGTTTGGGAATATATAGAATTCAACCACATGCCCTGAATTTTCTTCCATCAGAGATGATGACAAATAGCCTCTGTCTGAAAGAATCCTTTTACATCTCCTCCGGGATAAAGCTGCAAGCTTTTCTAGCCCCAGAGATTCCTCAATATGTACTTTTGAAATATTCTCCATTTACTTCAGTTTAGTGGGAGCCTCGCATTCCATCAGCATGAATGATACCTGTGGTCACGTAGAATTAGAGATCCCAGCCCTCTTCAGGGCTGGCATTTTTGTCATTTGTAATTACAATATTTTGTAAATAAGCCTAGCAAGAGCTTCCCAAATTCACTCAAATTAGGAGATCTACCTTTCTTCTTTCTTTCGTTGATACTGAAAACAATCATCCTCCCATCCAACCTGTGGCAATCAGTTCAGTTCATCCCTTTAATTCAGAACATGACTACCCAGAGAAGGGGGAGAGGAAGAGAGGGAGGGAATCTCCATAGGGAGCAGAACTCTGTAAAGCAGCGTCGAAATTTAAGTTATCTAACAGCCTGACACAAGAGAATCCTTTTGAGTCCAGACTTTGCCTGTCAGCTTGATAGTGTAGCTACAACCTGTCTCAACAGAAAAACCAAGAGTCCACATCTTTCCGGGTTGCTTTTATCTTGTCCACTTGACACAAGCTAGAGTTATCTGACAAGAGGGTTGAGAAGATGATGCCAGAGGATTGGCCTATAGGCAAGTCTACGAAGAATTTTCTTAACAAGTGATTGCTGTGGGCCAGCTCAGCTCACTGAGGGCTGGTGGTCCCCAGACGCTGGAGGAAAACAGTCTAAGCAAACCATGAGGAATAATCCAGTAAGGAAGGCCCCCAGCTGTTCTGTTGCAGTGCCAGGGGAGAACAGGGTTGCAGGGGTCTGTCAGACACAGGAGAGTTGTAGTTTCTGGGCTCCGTGTGGACCTACCCATTCACCTAAAGATTGGTGGAGGGCGGGGTACGCTGAAGGTACAAGGAAACACAAAGTACCTTGATGCAACTGTCACAAGAGGTCCAAGAAATTAGAGCAGACAGAGTCATAAGATACTAGGGGAAAGTGGGTGGGGCAAGTGAGGTAAGAATAGATGTATTAGCCCAGGCTCCAGGAACAGGAAGTCCTTGAGAGTGGTGGTGAGGTCCTTGAGTACTCGCATCTAAACTGGCATCTTTGTTTTCCCTAGTTCTGGCTACTCCAGAATCCGCCTAAGCTTACCCAGGTTTTTACTCATGTCCAAGTTCCGTCATCCCACCCACTACTGTACAGTCATTAGTCTAAATTGACTATCTGTATGCTGTTTGAATGTTCACCATTCAAATCCTTAGTCTTTAGCCTCTTTCTTACACAGATGCTCTATCTTGGGATTTATCTGCAATATCCTTATGACATTTAAATAGCTTATGAAGGAATTATTAAAGTTGAAAAGCACTTTGGTGCGTGCTTTTTTTGTAAAGACCCAAGAGATCTAAAATCCTTTTAACAATATTCGTAAAGAGCACGCATATGATTAGAATTTATATGCACCCCCAAGTAACTAAGCAACTGCAATAAGAAAGTCCCTGCTACCCTAGTCACATGTTATAGCAATGATTCTCTCTTTTTCTCTAGGTTTTCTGTCCAGAGCACAGATCTCACAATGTTGCCCTTATCAAAGTGACAGTTCTTCTGGCAGGGAGAGCATCCAGAACCTTGGGCTTCACAATAAGCCTTTCCCTGAGTCTTCTATTGACGTTTTCTTTGTTCCTTTTTAAAGGTCAATTTCTTCATTTTTTTTAAAAAATAATTGTTAGATTAAAATATAAAGCAATGAGTTTCTTCATATCTTCCTACAAATGAGTATGTGTGTGTGTGTGTGTGTGTGTGTGTGTGTGTGTGTGTGTGTGTGGTGAGTGCATGTGAAGGACAAAAGCTGATACTGTCATGTCCTCTTACTTTTGCTTCTTGGCAATATTTTTTGTCGCTGAACCTGGAAGTCACAGTTTAGGTTTGAATGACTGAGTACCAAGTCCCCACAATCTGCTTGTCCCCTCCCCTCAGTTCTGGGTTGCAGGCTTGTGCTGTCATGCCTGGCTTGAACCAGCATAGTGATCATCTAAACTCAGTGGTCATGCCAGCCGGGCAGGCACATTACCCACTGACCCACCTCTCTCCCAGGCCCTAAGAGATTTGGGTTCTTGACATTTCATCCATCATGCCCATTGGACCATAATTTCCAAATTAATTCTTATTAAATTTTTTTACAGCAAACAGGACACTGATAAACTATTCATTAGAATGTATTCAATTCTCTTCTTTCTCATTTCATGTTAGAGTACTTATCCACCCCCCAAGGCTGTGGAGTATCACCTTTAGAGCTTATGTTTACTTCTGAAGTCTGGTCTTTGAAGTTCTTGCCAGGATGTCCCATTTATCTCTACTTATAGGATTTTAAGGTTTCCCTGGTCTGAACCAAACCCATAAGCATTCTTTACGTAAATCAGTACCAAATGCTGAAGAACATAACATACAGATCTACCATAGCAACCCCATCCTGGGTAAGAATTTTCTGTATTTTCTCACTATATTGCTTGACCATATCCATGACATAAGCAACGGAAGTGAGAAAGGGTTTATTTTGGCTCACATTTGAAAAGAACACAGTCTATCTTTGGGGGTAAAGGGAGCCTAAAAACTAGCACTGTGTCTCTGATGGTTGGAATTTGTGGCTTAGTTTATTCATCTCATGTCAGTAGAGCAAAAAAAGCAGACAACTTGGACAAGAAAAGAACCTGGTATGTACCCCTTAAGCCCCACTCAAGCCCCATACCTATGCCCTAGTATGTAACTGCTAGGCCCTGTATCCAAAAGGTTTCAAAACCTAACAGAAGAGCATCCCTAATTAGAGACCTAGATTCCAACACACGAGCATCTTCACAGTCAAAGCATAACAGTATCCACACTTGTTGCACTTCTGTTGAGTCTTGTTATGCCCTGTGCTAGTTAACTAGATTGTCAAATTGACATAATCTGGAGACACCTAGAAGACACAGTCCTGGGTAAGCCAGGGAGGGATTATCTAGATTGGGTTCGTTGAAAGAAGAAGACACAGCAAGTGTGGGTGGTACCATTCCTGGCACAATAGTCCTAAACAGGATACACAGTGGGAAAGCAAGCTGAGCATTCATCCTTCTCTATTCCAGAGTGCGGAGAATGCAGCTAGCTGCCTCGAGTTTCTGTCAACACAACTTCCTGGTCATGATAGAATGCACACCAAAACTGTGAACCAAAATTAGCCTTTCTTTATTCTGATGCTTTTTAACTTGGTTATCTTTCACAGCAACGAGAGAAGCAACTAACCGAACCTGTCTCTTTAATATTTTCCATTTTAAGAGACCTATATAGTGGTTGATTATGTTTGAATATTTATTTACTTACTGACAGCGATACATATTTTCATGTGCATATTTGTTACCTGAGTATCTTTGGCCCTACTCTTGAAGCTTTCTCTTCTTTATTGTTTGTTTTGTTTCTGGATATCCAAGAATCAAACTCTGGGTGTTTTGCCAGCCGGAAAATTGATCTACTGATAATCTCCACCCCAGACTTAATAACTTGCTGCCTCGTGATCTCGGTGTCATATTTAAGTAACATTTGATTATCCATAAATTAAGAAATTTACTTAGTGTGCTTATTTCTGGGAGGTCTACACTCTTGCATTTTCCACGTTGGACTCTGATTGAGTCTGGTTTATTTTTTTTTATATGACAAGAAAGAGGCAGAGATCCGAGTCTGCAGTTGCCTGCTGATATCAATTTGGCACAGCACCATTTACTTCAGTACATTGCCTCTTAAAATTGTTGCTTTTGATTGCTCCCAGATCTTAGTGGTAAAACACTTTTGCTAGAAATAGCAAACGTTTTAGTCTCAGGTCATGGAAAACTCAAACTGGTATTTACCAGAAAGCGTCCTCTCTACTGGCTAGCTTTTATAGTACAAAATGTACTATGCACAGTTCTGGGTAAGTGGGGAGTCATCAACAGTCCTTGTCAGCTGTAAACCCTGTAGATACAATAATGACCATCATGGCAAGATACACCCAAAGGTACATAGAGACATGCATGCTATAAGGGTAACCAATAGATTTCTAATTGGAATTAAAGCCTGGTCCACTGAAAGGACCATTTGCCTGGTATGATAAATCAAGACTGCATGGTTAGACAGCCCTCAGGCCTCAGGATAAAGATAATAATGCTATTTTGCTAAATAAACACAGTATCAAATTATGCTGGAAAATTCCATCCATGGATTAGTGTAGCTCTCAGACTCCATCCGAGATGCTTCTTTGTGTAGTGAAAAGCGATCCATGCCGTAATTCACAACATGTCAGAACCATGTCTGCATGTGTGGAGAGGAGCCACCAATGGGACATCATATCCAACTGGCTCACCCCAAGGCTAAGGGGACATGGGGAAAGATACAACCTTTGTAAGGGCCAAATATCAGGGAAGACTGGAGCAAAGGGGCATTTTTTAGCATGGCAGGGCCGCTGTTCTCATGAATTCATAGCAACTATATTTACCTATGTAAGACCCGAACAAGCCCAAACCAGTCGACGGTCACTGAGTCTGTATTCCTAACTGACAAATTTGCACTTGATGACTTCTGGAGGAGACAGAGCCAGTTTTCTTTAAGGGTGTGACCCCATTCTCCAGATGATGGCAACGTACCCAGGACGATAGGGGCAAGAAAATTTGGATTCAGTGAGTTGTTAAAAAGAAACGAAAAATGAGAGGAAGCAGTATTGGCCGGAAGTGTAAAAGTCAGGGACCAGGGACCAATCTGGGAGGAGATGGAGAGAAGAGTGGGGGTAAATATTAAAATGTGTTATGTGCATATATGGAATTTTCAAAAAGTGATAAATTCTTATATTTGTTTTTTCTGTTGACCATTGTCAAAGTTTATGTCTGGGTTATGGTGGTTCTCTCTCTCTCTCTCTGTCTGTCTCTCTGTCTCTCTCTCTCTCTCTCTCTCTCTCTCTCTCTCTCTCTCTCTCTCTCTCTCTCTCTTTAAAGGGGTAGAATCACACTGTGCTACTCACACAGTCTTAAAACTTTGATACCCAGTAATCCTCCTGCCTTCATTTCCTGCGTTGCTGGGATTCCATTTAGGGACACGTGTCTCTCTTTGTATTTGGTTTGTTTAAAAAGAGTTCTTCTACATAGCCTTGGGGAACATGCGATTCCCCGTGTAGATCAGGCTGCTCTCAAACTGGTACCCACCCTCTTGCCTCTTCCTCTTCGCTGCTGTGCATTCCGTGTAGGCCCTACCCTATGCGGCCTCTGTTTGATCTTTCCCACAACTACCTAGTGTCAGTACCTTAAAGTTTGAGAGTAACAGGAGTCAGGCTGGGTCCCATCCTAGTGTTATCCCATCTCACGTTTTGCTTTGACTATGGTACATGCTTTTGCATTTCAGTATGAACTTTACAATCAGAGCCTCGGTTCTACCAAACACGTTGCTAGTATTCTTGTTGATATGTGATATGCCTTATCCCTGATATCTGGCCCTTTCCACCTTTGGCATTGTAACAGCCTTTAGGCTACTAGCCTCAGAGCAATGTATCGCTCTGTTTCTTTCATCTCGGTGGTTTCTTTCAGTCTTACTGATAATTTAATTGTATGTGCCCTTTTCATTCTCACCTAAATGTGACTTTGTATATACCATTAGATATTAATATTAAATTGTTAATTTCCTGAATGCCAAAATACATTGGCTTTTCTATCTGAACCATGTGTCTTGCAACAATGCTAGGGTCATTGTGCTGAGTTCATGAATTTTTATTATTTCTCTAAAAAATTTACATAGTCTTGTTTATGATATTCATCCCTTCCCCCAACTAATCCCAGACACGTCCCCTTCTCAAATCATCCAACTTTGTGTCCTGAGTTTGTTTGTTTGTCTGTCTGTCTGTCTGTCTGTCTGTCTGTTTGTTTGTTTAAGACAGAATTTCTTTGCATAGCCCTTGCTGTCTTTGAACTCGATATGAAGACCTGGAACTCACAGAGATCTCTCATGCTTCTGCCTCGAAAGTGCTGGGATTAGAGATGTGCACCACCACCCACATTTGTGTCCAAAAAAAAAAAAAAAAAAAAAAAAAAAAACTTCCACTTGAGTGGGTCTGACTTACCAGGGGATACACTCTCAGAGAAAATGGACTGCCCTTCCCCCCAGCTGCCTTTTGTGCCTGAGCTACAGCAGGACTTCATAGCCCACTGTCCTCTCCATGTTAGGATTCAGTTCTGACTTGGGCATATAGAAGTCTTGTGCGCGCTATAACAACCTCTGTGAAACTGAATGCTTTGTCTTATTCTATTTTATTTTGTCGTGTCTGGTGGTTCTCTCTTAGAAACCTGTTCTTTTCTAATGAGAGACAGAAAGAGTGGATCCAGAGGGGAGGAGAGGTGGGGCAAAACTATTGGGGGGCTTTGAGGCTGATTTAATGAGGCTTTCTCACAGTGGTTAGAGCCATTTTGTCTTCAGAACAATCACAGCACAGGATATGCGTCACCCTGACTGCCAGGAGAGTCTGAATAGCTCTTATTCCTTAAAATACACATATTCACAGTAACTGATGGATGGTAATGTACCCCCACACAGGAGTGTGTTAGCAGCTGCAAACCTGACCATAGCACCAAGCCCTCTGCCTACCCACTCCTTCCATTTACCTGGAAACCCAAGTCAGCCAAGTCTCCCAGGCCCTAATTCATTATTTCCTGTGCTCTCTCTGAGCATCAGAATGGCCTAAAGCCAGTCTGTGGCTTGGTGATCATGACGAGTGCTTTAGTAAACCTAGTCACACTCAAGCCAGCTCCCCACTCTGCCAGGGGAAAGAGATTTGACATTGGTCCCAGTTCATCATCAGATAACTAAAGAAGGCTTCGTTTGGGGGGAAAACTTACTCTCCTGTGAGACACTTCAGTGTCTGGGGTTTTAACAAGAAGATCATGGGAAAGGTACGTGAGGGTTGCAGCTCAGGCCCCTCTGGCCACACACCAACCTTCAGACCTTGGCAGAGGAGGTACAAATTTGTGGCTCCCAAGTATCTGCCAGAAGAGACCCCCTAGGCAGGTGCATGTCTGGGTCACACCCAGTCCAAGCTTGTCACTCAAGACTCACTCGAGCTTCTGTCTGAAAGCAGCAGAGGGAGGGAAACAGGTGCTGAATGTTTCCCCGTAGTACTTGGAACAGAACACAGGCCTCCGAGTCTCCATGGAGTAATGTGCAAATTGCAGTGGTTAGCTGGGTAAGAGGCCTCTCCCTGGAGAGCAGTGTGGCTGGCAAACACAGGTGCCGCCGTCCACAGATGCTGAATACACCCAAAGACAGTCAGACAGTTGCTCCGTAAACAGTAAATGCATAAAATAAATAACCTTGAGAAGGCCATATATGCTCCAGACGTGTGGCTAATGTGAGCAGAATGAGCCATTCAAAGTATCTTCACAGGGCCAGGGTAACATACAACACACATACACACACACCACCACCACCACCATCATCATCCAACACCACTGTGTAGAGTTCACTTTTGTCTGTGGCATCCAAATCCAAATGCAAACAGGCACTCACTTTACAGCCTTGGATCTATTCGTGTGTGTTTTTATGTGGACGTTTTTCTTCCTTTTTTTCCTTCCTCACAATAATGGCATTTCTGAGTCTACATATGACCATTCAAGAGCAGAGGAAGAACCAAACTCTTTGCCTAACTGGACTTAGCAGGGATGTGCATCTCAGCTGCTTCTGTGCTCCTTTCTCTTGTCTGAGCACAACAGGGTCTCTAAAGCCAGACAGCAGTAACCGGACCCCAGGGTCCTGCTGGAGATCGAGGTCACCTCTTTACACAGGCTGCAGCGGAGAGTGAGCCTCTGTGGTGGTTTGAAAATGCTTGGCCCAAGGAATGGCACTATTAGCAGGTATGGCCTTGTTGGAGGAAGTGTGTCACTGTGGGTGTGGGCTTTGAGACCTTCTTCCTCGCTGTCTGGAAGACAGTCTTTTCCTGGTTGCCTTCAGATGAAGATGTAGAACTCTCAGCTCCTCCTGCACCATGCCTGCCTGGATGCTGCCATGATCCCGCCTTGATGATAATGGACTGAACCTCTGATCCTGTAAGCCAGCCCCAATTCAATGTTGTCCTTATAAGAGTTGCATTGGTCATGGCGTCTGTTCATAGCAATGGAAACCCTAACAAAACCTCCAAGAAGCTCGGGGCAGGAACTGCCATGAGAACCACAGATGACCTAGGTATTCATTCTAGGTGGTCAGTTTAAAACAAATACACAAACGGCAGGGCTCGAGCGAAAATATGGCAGCTATGAGGCTGCCTTGCCCAGGACACACAACTTCCTCAGTTCATCTGCTTACAGAGGACAGGGAGACAGAGACGGAAGACTGTGTTCAGAATGGGCAGGGACTACTGGTCACCTGTGGGCACAGGCAAAGGGCAAATGTGGGAGGAGGCTATGTCTCTAGTAGTCACCAAACTTAGGCCGCCACTCATAGAAGGCCCGGGGCTGCCACCACCAGGTCTGTTCACCCTCTCTCCTCCTGGCCCAACAGTAGCCAAACTCTTAGAAATCCAACTTGGGGGAGAGAGGTGCAGAACTCCCTTATCCAGAAGAGAATTCCTGCCTGCCTACTGATACGGTCCTTGTCTCCAGCAAGCCTTTGTTATTTGTTTTTAAAAGAAAACAGAAAGACACAGTATAATCTTCTATAACTGAACCGCAAGGCTAAGGCAGCTGAAGCCTGCTGTGAGGGGCCCCTCTACAGGGCACAGATGTGTGCTTTCCACCTGGGGCTTGTCAGATCAACCTGTCCATCTGTTCTCACCCTCCCACAGGATCGGCCCAGTGCCAGCTCGGCAGACACTGGCAGCCTCGGTTGACAATCCCCAGCCCCTTGAGCGTTTCCTTCTTCACTCAGGGCCAAGATAAACTGTCTCTGCCAGACTGAAACACCGTGAAGTTCTTTGACAAATTCACTCCAACACTGAGAAGCAGCCCGAAGCAGTCTCAGCCCCCCATCATGGGGGGGGGTGGGGGGGCTTTCTAAACACTTGTTTCTTGGCCAAGCAGGTCACTGAGATACAACTCTGAAAATGACAGGGGCACAGAATGAGTCACAAAGCCAGCTTCTCAGTTGTCTACAACACTGTGCTTTTGTTGGAAACAGGAGGCATCCATGCCCCAAATCTGTCCTGGAGATGTGGAGAAAGGGACACAGGAGGGGAAAAATGAAAAGGACAAAGTGGCTGTACCATTTCCAAAAGTCAATTAATTCTTCTCTTGTGGGTGTCCCTGACCCTGGTTGTTGTCAGGCTCTTGGATACAGACAGGGCCTGTTCTAGCTAGGGGAGCAGCTGCGCTGTAAAGTTTGGTGAATCCTGTTCATTAATGATGTTTTGCAGCAGGCAAACAGGCAGCTGTGACAAGTGGGGTCACCCTTGATCTCAAGCCTGCCCCTCAGAGAAGCAGGCAGAGTCCTCTGTCTTCATTAAAGGAGGCCTATATGACAATTGTCGCAGACGGCCAGGGGCCTATCCAGAGAATCATCTGTGAGTGTATTGAATTCTTTAAAATCATCATCATGGCAGCCCCGTTTGCGCGCGCACACACACACACACACACACACACACACACACACGTGCATGCATACCGCAGCTCAATGTCCAAGTCACCTGTGAAGACTCAGTGTCTGCTGGGTGTCTTGTCTTTGCTATCAGGGGGTACACAACTAGGCCCAGAGCTTGAATCCTTCAGTAGCTCATCCTTATTCTCCTTATCCCTATCCAGGAAGGCCCCTAGGTCCAGCTCCCGACAGCTAACCACTGAGCCAGCAGATACCATTCCAGGGGCTTTAACGACTACACAGCAGAACCTTCAGAGAGGGTTGAGAGTCAGGGACACCTGCTTGTGCTGCTGCTTCTTGGTCTGGACAAAAGACCTGTGCTCCCTGGAGGCCATGGGGCAGACCAGCAGGACCACCCTGAGGAGGCAGCAGGAGCTGCTCCTGTAGCTGGAAGGCACTGTACAGTGGAGAAGTGGTAGGTTCATCACTTCCTCATAAGGAGGTAATAAACAGTTTGGCAAAAAAAAAAAAAAAAAAAAAAAAAAAAAAAAAAAAAAAAAACCTGAACTAAAATGGCAGCGATGAGTAATCGTGGACTTCCTGGCAGGCCATCAGTTTGATTTCCTGCTGTCATTGCTGGGTCTGAGGGCAGGGCCTGGGGTGGGGGCGGGTGGGGGCAGACACAGCAGCAGCTCAGGAAGATGATGGTGGTCCACATTAGCCAGAATCCAACACTGTCGCCAAGGGAGTGAGAAAAGGCTGGGCGCCCCCGTGCTTTCCTCTGCCTGTGGAGCAGAGGCAGTAACTGGGACCCTAGGATGCCAAGAACTCCCTGGGCAAGGACTTACACCAGATTTCATAGCTGCAGCACTGAGCCTGTCCACTGCAGTGTCCTGTGTAGAGTGTCCCTGCCCCTGCCCCGGCCCCTGCCCCTTTTCCTATTCCTGTTCCTCCACCAAGTCACCGCCACCCCTCCTCCTCCTTCTCTTCTTCCCTCTGCATCCTTCTTCCCTCAATAATCTATTTTCAACAAAAGGAGAGGAAAACAATGAGTTCACACTGTCATACTGTGTCCAGAAGAAACGGGTGTCTCATACTTATGCGCCGCCTTTGGCTGTTACATTCTTTCTGGTTCGTCTTCCACGGTGATCCGTGAGCCTTGAGAAGAATTCGAGCAGTGCGTCTCTTCTATTCAAGGCTCAGCACTCTACAGTATCTTACTGTCTAACCCTGGCCAGTCATGAGTCTCAGTGTTAGGAATCCTACATTACAAAAGGAGGTTTCTCTAATGAGGGTTTATGGATATAACAATATCTTATTAGGAATTGGTTTCCTACTACGTCCACAGAGCTGAACAACAGTAAGAAGTTGTCCACCAGAGGTTAGGAGCTACCTAGCCATAGAGTTTTGACCTAAAAATGGTAACAAATTAGCATTTTACCTTGTGGTTTTGAACTTAAATCCAATCAGAAAGTGGCTGTAACCTCGCTCAGAATGAGTCTGTCTCGCTCCATTCATTTAAGTGTGAGTTTCTTCATTTCATTTTGCTTAATTAATATTCCATAGTGTAAATACAGCACATTTTCATTATCTCTTCCTTGGCTGATAACATCTAGGTTGTTTTTATTTCCTGGTTATTGCAAATAGAGCAGCAGTAAATATAAATAAGTACATGTTTCTTTCTTAAGGTATGGAATTCTTCGGGTGTATCTCCAATAATGGCATACCTGGATTATGTCATAGATATATCCTGGGTCATTTGTATTTCAACCCTACACAAAGAACTACAGGAAACTAAGGAATGCTGAAAGTGGAGACGTAATATTTCCCAGGGAAGAACACACCAATTGGCTGTCTAATACCAAATGGTCAGTCTTTAGAACGGATACATTTGGGGCTGGAGACATGACTCCATGACTGCTCTTCCGAAGGTCCTGAGTTCAAATCCCAGCACCCACATGGTGGCTCACAACCATCTGTAATGAGATCTGACGCCCTCTTCTGGTGTGTCTGAAGACAGCTACGGTGTACTCACATATAATAATAAATAAATAAATCTTTGGGCCGCAGGGAGCAGCAAGCGGGGCCAGAGCAAGCAGAGGTCCTGAGTTCAATTCCCAGCAACCATATGAAGGCTCACAACCATCTGTACAGCTACAGTGTACTCATATAAATAAATAAATAAATAAATAAATAAATAAATAAATAAATCTTTAGAAAAGAACAGATACATTCAAGTAACATTATACAGCAGCTTTTATTTATGTATTTAAGAAGACATATATGTGTGTGCAGATGCATGCATGCATGTTTGTGCCTCTATGTGTGTCTGTGTGTGTGTCTGTGTGTGTGTCTGTGTGTCTGTGTGTGTGTGTCTGTGTGTGTGTGTCTGTGTGTGTCTGTGTGTGTGTGTGTGTGTGTGTGTGTGTGTGTGTGTAACATTCACTAAAGAAAAGGAGGCCACTAAAATCAGGAATAAGACAAGGATGTTCTCTCTCCTCCCTCCCATTCAACATAATATTTGAAGTATTTATTAGAGCAACGAGACAAATACAATTTCATGTTATCTTTTCAATTTCTGTTAACAACCACAGTAGAAGTTTGATGAAGACGCTGCTGAATCTGTAGAACGTTTCTGTCAGGATGGCCTTTTACTCCATACCAAATCTACAGACCCATGAGCACGGGAGGTCTTTCTAGCCTCTGATGTCTTCTTCAACGTCTTTCTTCAAAGACTTGAAGTTTTATTTATCATACAAGTCTTTCACTTGCTTGATTAGAGTTATCCCAGTGTGTTTTATCTGAGACTATTGTGAATAGTATTATTCTTTGACAGCTCTCTTGTGGCTCTGTCATGTGTATATAAGAAAGCTACTGATTTTATGTGTTAATTTTGTATCCTGTTCCTATGCTGAATGTGTTTATCAGCTATAGGAGTTTTCTGCTGAATGTTTTAGGGATTCTTATGTATAGAATCATCTTCTGAAAATAAAGGCATTTGGACTTCTTCCTCTCTTATTTGTACCCCCTTTGTCGCCAGCACTTGTCTTACTGCTCTAGTCCATAAAGTATTATGTTGACTGGAGGGATGAGAGTGAGCATCTGCATCTTGTTCCTGACTTTAGTGGCCTCTTTTCTTCTCATTTCTTTAATGGACTTAAATGGATTTACATATATGCGTGTGTGTGTGTGTGTGTGTGTGTGTGTGTGTGTACATATATGTACACACTTGTATACACATATTCCTAGATACACAAATATTACCTGCTCAGTCTGTATAATGATTCTTGTATGTATATTTTCAGAGCTGACCACTCGGTACTGTATAGCCAATTGGTATGTGCTTCCATGCGGACGAGTACTTCTCTCACTCTCAGCATTCTTTAGTTGCCTGTGGTTCTTTATGCAGAAGTCATGTTTCCTGAGCTTTCCTCCTTCCACATTAGCACGTCTATTGGTGTCATCCTTGTTCAGCCCATGTTTAGACAACCATGTAGGTGAACCTTCATGTATGGAGTTTCTGACATTTCTGGGAGACACACAACCTCACAGCAAACTCCCTGTTCCTCGGGCTCTTACAATACACACACACACACACACACACACACACACACACACACATATATATATATATATATATATATATATATATATATATATACACACACACACACACTTCTATAATGATCTCAGAGCCTATCAGTTGAGTCTGGGCTCCAAGATCCACAACTTCACTAGCCCTGGCTTGTTGGCCAGGTTTTTAATACCAGGCATGATTTGCCTTCTTTTTGAGCAGGTTACATCCAATTAGAGCACTTTTGGCTACCATCGAGGTATATATGTCATTATTGAACTCTTATGGTTATTGTGCTGTGGTGACCGTTGTAGTTCACAGGCACCATAGCTGGGCAGGACTCCTGGTTGCTTCCTCCTGGAAGTTTGCATGGTACATTCTTGTACCATGAAAGCTAGTCCTCAGGAAGAAGGCATTCGGCTCAGTTCTAGTTCAGGGGCTTCTGGGCCCTGCATCTGAAGTACATGGTATCTTCCGTATGTAGGGGACTTAACTCCTGGTTCTGGTGTGAGAGCAGGGAGTGAAGGAGCCTGAATAAATAGCTTGCAGTGCTCTGAGAGTCTACTAGACAACTCTGACCAACAACTCTAAAGAGGACTTTTCATGCCTGGTGTCGGGGTTTCTGCTAGAAGATCTTTGGCTCTTGGAGGGAACATTTTCAGCCCAGATGGGATATTTTACTTTAAATTGTATATGTATCTTTATATACCAACATAAATGTATTGTAAGTAGATAGCTAATGGTGTGATTCCTTAGGACTTTTCAGACATCCTTACTGTTATTTGACCCTGATCCCACCGTCTCCAGTTTCCCCAGCACCATTTGTTGAAGATGCTGGGGTGTTTTTTTTTTTTTCCCAGCTTATGTTTTTGGCATCTTCGTCAAATATTAAATGGCTGAAATTAGGGGTGCTTGTGTTGGGGTCTTTGATTTTGTGTTTCACATCTGTTTTTTCTGCCTGTGGCTCTGTAATATATCTTGAGGACTACAATGGCACTTCCTACAATTGTCCTTTTTGCTCAGAGTTGTTTAGCCATCTAGATATTTTATAGTTCTGTAAGAATTTTAGGATATTTTTTTTCTGTGAAGAGTGAGATGGAGACTTGGAATGAGATTGAAACTATAAACACCATTTGGTAACACCACAATATTAATTCTACCAATACATATGCAGTGGGATGTGCTTCCATTTTCCAGTATCGTTCTCTTTTTTTTCACAGGTTTAAAGTTTTCATTGTAAAGGTATTTTAATCTCCTTG
>OZ030010.1:12361797-12401797 GCA_964023405.1 Apodemus agrarius
TCAACTTGATGAACTCCTAGTTTTTAAAGTGTTCCTTTTTATAATATTCTGAGTTTCTTTCTTAGTGTTTTGTAATCTTTTCCTGCTCGATCCCGATTGTGTCACTCGGCTGCTGGCTTTCTTTTGTTTGCTTGGGCCACCAGCCTGCCAGGCTGGTTTATTTCCTCAGGGCCCCAGCTCCTAGACGTCCTGAGTCTGTGTACTGTTGTCTATTTTATTGATCCCTGCTCTGGTTTTTATTACTTCTTACTGGTTTGGACTTGGTTTGTTTTTATTTGTCCAACTTTTTAGTTGCATCGTGAATTCCTTTATTTGTGTTCTTTCTGATAGCTCTGTTGATGTTTTATTTAGCTATATAAGTGGTTTTTAACCTTTTTAATGCTGCAGCCCTTTTATATGGTTCCTCATGCTGTGGTGACCCCCAACTATAAAATTAATTTCGTTGCTACTTCATAAATGTAATGTTGGTACTATTATGAATTGTAATGTAGTTATCTATGTTTTCCAGTGATATAAGGACTCAAGACTTTGTCCCAAAATTCATCCCCTGAACACACGAACTAATATTTTCCCCCAGCAAATACAACTCCATAAATCATTATTACATTGTGACGCAAAGAAATGGAGAATTCATTTAGTCTTTTTGCTGTATTTTTCACAAGAACATCAATGTCACAGTAGAACAGATTCAAACACACAATTACACATATGTTAAAAGTCTACTCAGATAAGGTACACTGATGTGACAGTAACATTTACAGTTCATTGGCAGTTAATTCAGTAACAATGAAAGTAGCCACATTCTCCTGAAGGTTCTTTCTGGCTAGTGCTGTTTAAATATCATCCACACTGAAAATTCAAGTTCTCCTTTTATAACCTCCAGAAAAAAGTGTGGGTACAAACACGGGAAACAAGGGAAAAGGGAGTTAATAACTTAACACAAACTATCACGAAGTTTGCTTCTAGCGCTGACAAAGCAGGACATTTTACTTAGTAACTGACAGTGACATAAAATTCCCACCAGGCACTTCACTTCTTCATTCACCCAACCCCCAACATAAAAGACTTCTGACTTCTGGTAATCCATTGCACATAAAGGTAAGGACATACGAAGGGAGAACAACAGCATATACAACAGAGTTGGTTTGTTTTTCAAGTCAAGCTGGCCAAAAGTCCCTACTTCAAGTCCCACTGTTGCTCTTTAGTTTATGGGTGTGACCTTGAACCAGTCATTCAACCACGAAATTCCTCTTCTTCCTGGCTCACTGGTGTAAGTCATCTGTCCCAAAACACTGGAATGTCAGTTTCTTCTTGAATACAGTAAATATTAACAGGACTTATCTCACAGCATCAAATGGAGGAACCCATGAGATTTGTATATATAAAGCTCTGGAACACTGACTGATCATAGTACATGCTTAATTGTAAGTTATTGGCACTAACTAGCAGCGATCAAACCTGAAAACAGTTTGAAAACTTTTCAAACATTGGTATGTAAAGCTGTTACCCACCAAATAGAAATTGCTCAAGTATGCATATATTTATTCCACAGAAATCTAATAGTTTCTATATCGGGATTTGCTAATGCAATAAATGAATCCTGAATTGTGGAAACAGACCTAATCTACTACAAGGCATTCAGCAGACTCCAAGCTTTTCTATTTCAAAACAGGCCTTAAGCACGGGGGTGACTGGCTGCCCAGTTTCCCCTTCAAGCGACCCCGGGGCTGTCAGGGAATCCCACTCCTCCTTGCACAAGGGGAGGACAGAGACAGCCTCGGGAAGGGGGGCGGGGGGCGGGGTTGGGGGAAAACTCGCATCCCTGGGCCTAGTCGTCCAGATCCACCTCCAGCACGATGGACCCCGGCAGCTGGTTGACGTCTAGGGCCTCAGGGGGCGAATCCCTAAGGAATTCGCAGGCATCGGGGAGCCTCGGACAGTCCGCGTTGCGGCTTTCAGCCTGATGCGGGGCGGACCAAGCGGTGATGGTTCCAGCCCGGAGAGTGTCCCCGGTGGCTTCAATGAAGGAACACTCAGAGGCTGGAGAGGTGGGCCTGGAGCCCATCACTGGCAGGGGCTGCTCTGGGGCCTGGCAGTAGCCAGCATCCCGCGGCTGCAGCAGCAAGCCACCTCCCCCAACAGGTCCTCCTCCTCCTCCGGTGCCGCCGCCGCCGCTGCTGCGGCGCGGCGGGTCGCAGTAGGTGTACTCGGGACTGTCGTCGTCCTTCCAGTTGCACACTAGGTCGGGGGCCAGAGGATGCTCCGTCTGGGGCGGCAGCCCCTGGAAGAGCTGCACGGCGGCCGGCGGCCCCAGAAAGCGCAGCGGCCCCATGCTGGCCACGAAGAGGCTCCGGCCCTGCTGCTCCCAGGCGGCGGCGGCGGCCAGCCCCAGCTCCTTGCAACGGGTGGCGGGCGACGAGGTCGAGGAGGCGGCGGCCGCGGCGGCCGAGGACAGCAGGAAGCGGCGGGCCGCGGCGGCGCAATCTTCGGCCGCCAAGGCCGCGTAGCGCGGCTCTAGGTGCTGCAAGGGGGCGGTGGCGTAGGCCCCGTCCCGCGGCAGCGGCGGCGACAGCGGCGGCTCCTCCTCTGGGCCGGCGGGGGCGGGCCCGCTGGGGCTGTGCACGATGAAGCAGAGCATGCAGGGCCCGCGGAAAAAGCAGTCCCGGTTGCGGGCCCCCGCCGCCGCCGCGGGCTGGGGGGACGACTTGGTCGGCGTCCGGCCCGGCAGTCTGATGAGAGGGCGCCGGCGGCGACACCAGCTGCAGCAACGAGGCTTCTTCTGGCTCGCACGGTTCCGAGGCTCCTTCGACAGAAAGTGGCCCATAAAGACGGCCCTGGGTGGGCTAGCCGGAGGGACTGGGTGGGAGGCCCGCGAGGCAGGCTCCGATGGCCGGGCAGGCCGCTGGCTGGCTGGGCCTCTGGGCGCGGGCGCTGCGCACCTGGCCCCCTCGACGACCTGGTGGGCGTCAGCGGCGGGGTACCTAGGCGGCCAGATGCGGGCTACATACTTTGGGCCCGGACGCCTGGAGAAAGATGAGCCCGAGCTGTGGGGACTCGAGGGAGGAAGCGAGTTCGGGTCGCTAGGCCTCTCGCCTCGGTCGGTCAGCGCGCTGGTGGGGGCAATGGCAGTCCTGCTCAGACCACTTTATCTGCAGCTCCGCCAACGGCGCGTGTGCCTGCGACACAACAGGAGCCGCAGGAGCACACCACCCACTCCAAGAGGGGGCGGAGCCGGCCTTGGGGGCGCGCCGGAGGGGGGTGAAGGAGGGAGGGGTGGGTGCGGGGGCGGGGGGGGGGGAGAGATGGCTCACCTGGGTTTGTTGCCAGCCTGACAAAAGGCTAGCAACTCTCCCAGCCCCCCTGCTCAGAGGTTCCTTGGGGCCCTGAAGCCCATGCCTCTCTTTTGAGGTGGACCTTTTTTTTTTCTCAGTTTTTTTAAATGTTAAAAGCATTTACAGCTATAATTTTTTCCTCCTAGGGCTACTTTCACAATGTATCTCAGAGGCTTCATGTTGTGTTTTCCTCTAGTTCCCAGAAATGTTGTTTTCTTCTTTCTTTTTTTTTTTTTTTTTAAATTTCTTCTTTGGCCCATTCATCATTCAATAATGTGTTCTTTAATCTCCATGAGTGTGTGTAGTTACTGGAGATTTGTGTGCTGTCAGTTTTTAAGTTGTGGTGCGTTATGATCAGAGAGGATGCTCGGTGTCATTTCAATCTTCCTGAAATTAGAGATTTCGTTTGTAGCCCAGGATGGGGTCTGTTTTGGAGACCCCATCCTTGGGCTGCTGAGTTGAATGTCCCTTTGGTGTTTGTGTGGAATATTCTGCAGGTATCTCTTAAGTCCATTTGAGGGATGATACCATCTAATTCTCAGGGTTCTGTCTCCTGTCTGTCCAGGTGACTTGTCTACTGGAGAAACTGGGGCCTTGAGCTCACGTAGAATTAACAGGTTGGTGCTAGTCTGTGACTTTCAGTCCGCTAGCACATTTTTAAATGAAATTGGCTGCGCTAGTGTTTGGTGCATATGTGGTTAGGATGGTGATGTCTTGCTTAATTGTTCTCTTGGTTAAAATGAAGTGTCCTTCTTTATCTCTTCTCATTAGCTTACCTGACATATATTACAACAGCAATGCCA
Source organism: Apodemus agrarius (assembly GCA_964023405.1). NCBI lineage: Eukaryota > Metazoa > Chordata > Mammalia > Rodentia > Muridae > Apodemus > Apodemus agrarius. The sequence continues at coordinate 12,365,933 of OZ030010.1, forward strand.
GTTGCTGCCTTGTCCCCTTTCTCATTTGACTGGAGTACCTTTGCCCATGCTTTTACTCTATGGCAGTATCTAGTGACTATCTTTAAAACTTAAAATGTGTTTCTTGTAGGCAACAGGTAGATGGATTTTGTTTCTTGATCCATTAAGCCAGCATGTTGTTTAATTGGAGAATTGAGGTCATCGATATTTAAAGTTAATATTTAAAAGGCTGTGCTGACTGGAGCCATTATGGTGTTGATTTTGGGTGGTATTATGTTCTTGGTACTTTGTGCTTTTGTGATGATGACTTTGTTTTTCTTTCAACAGTCTCTTAGCTACGCTCATTTTTTTTCCCTGCAGCCTGAAATACAGCTTCCTGTATTTTCTTTGTGGGATATGAAATTTTAGGCTGTTTATAGCATAGGGAATTTTTCTTTCTTTCTCCCATGGCAGATAGTTTCACCAGGCAAATTAGTCCAGGTTGTCATTGTGTGGACTTTTTAGCACTCCTACTACATTGTTCCAAGATCTTCTAGCTTTCTAAGTTTCCACTGAGAAATCCTTTGTTATTGTAATAGGTTTTCCTTTTTAGTGGCTTGCTACTTTTCTTTACTTAGTGCTTTAACTAAGATATGCTGTATTTCTGGTCTGGTCTCTCTGGTGTTCTGTGTGTTTCTTCTATTTGTATGGGTGCATCTTTCCCTAGTTTGGGGATTTGTTCTATGACACAGATGTGATTGAAAGGGGGGGCACATTGCAGACCCAGCAAGCAGAACCGAAAAGCTTTGGCCCCCACGGTTCTGGCTTTAGAGTCAAAGATACAAAAAAGGAGTCATGGAATCTCCCTCTCTGACTAAGGAAAGCCACTGAGACCAGGCTTGTCTCAGAGTGTCCCTGCATGGAAGCCCAGATGAGCCACCGCATGCTGCCATGAAGGGAAAGCCAGGATTATGTTGGAGACCCCAAGGTGATGGAGATGCCAGAGCGATGGGATGCATGCCAAGGAGAGCTGCAGGCTGGGTATGAAACCAGCCCAAGAGAGGGAAGTGCACTGCAGTCAACAAAGCTGAAAGGAGCTGGAGGTCTGAAGAACGCTTTGACATCAGACATGGAGATGCAGAGTTTGGCATTTGCCCTGTTGCTTTTCTGGTTTTCCTCTGGTCCAGTCTTTCCTCACTCTGCTCCCTTTCCTCCCTTTTAGAATAGTACACTGAGATCTCTGCATGAAGAAGAGGGGCAGAAGGAGGGCTGGAAGACAGATGCGGGACAGGCGCTCCTGTGCTTAGGTAAGTAGAGTCAGTAGCATTGTAGTTATAGGTCCAGTATGCCTCTCTGGAAAGGTTGCAGGGATGGGTGGATTTGGCAGTATGAGTCTGTCTCTAGCTAGAGAAGGGACTCCATGTGCTTAGGAGGATGAATCCAGGGGGGGGGGAATAGATGGAGTTGTCATCGTAACCATAGGCTGGGACTATGTATGGGGACCAGAGTGGCTCAGCTGAGGCAAGGGCAGGGGTAGATGGAGTTCACAGCACAAATCTGAGCTCTGTTCTTGAGGGGAACAGGAGCACATGCACAGGACACATCTGTCAAGATCTTTGATAAGCGCTCATAGTTTCTATGCAGATGGTCATGTCACTATAAAAAAAAAAAGATCTAGTTCCTTTTATGTATATGAATGATTTACCTTCTTGTATATATGTGTGCCACATGTGTGCAGAGCCAGTAGAGGCAAGAAGAGGAAATCACAACTTTAGAAGTAGAGTTAAACACCAGGTGAGCTGTCATCGGAGTTCTGGGAACCAAACCTGGGTCCTTTGTAAGAGCAGTGTGTACCCTTAACCACAGAACCACTGATCTTGTTACTTTTAATGGTAATATTATTTTTGTTGTCCTAGGGATCTGTCCCAGGACCTGGCCCATGCCAAGAAAGGGAGTCACAAATACAGGATTCTGACGCCGTAGAAGGAGGTATGCTGCTGCTGTTTTAATATATTTTGTTGTGACCTATATACATGCACATAATATGTTCTAACCATGACCGTGTCCCACCACTATGTTGTATCCCCTCCCACTCCTCCTGATCCCAGTGATTTTATTAACTACTCTTTTTTTCTATTTTCATGGGTTTGGGACTTTTTGTTTCTCTGCTTTTGTCAACCCATAACTTTAACTAAGGGTACCTAGAGGAGCATGCATGGAGGTACAGTATTTAACAGATCCCCACCTGCCCAAATATTTCATCGCCATCACTACCAAGTACCCTGTTTTTTGTTCCCTCCAACTACTCCTGATCCCAATACTCAGGTAGAACCTACACAACCACAGTGTCTTAGGGTCTGACTGCTGTAAACAGACACCGTGACCAAGGCAACTCTTATAAGGACAACATGTAATTGGGGCTGGCTTACAGGTTCAGAGGTTCAGTCCATTATCATCAAGGCAGGAACATGGCAGCATCCAGGCAGGCATGGTGTAGGAGAGTTCTACATCTTCATTCGAAAGTGGCTAGTGGAAGACTGACTTCCAGGCAGTTAGGATGAGTGTCTTAAAGCCCACACCAACAATGACACACCTACTCCAACAAGGCCACACCTACTCCAACAGGGCCACACCTTCTAATAGTGCCAATCCCTGGGCCAAGCATATACAATTACATTCCACTCTCTGGCCCCCATAGGCTTGTTCAAACATATGAGTCTATGGGGGGACATACCTAAACATAGCATAATGCAAAATACCATTTAGGCCAACATCCAAAGTCCCCATAGTCTATAGCAGTTTCAACAATATTCAAAGTCCAAAGTTCAAAGGATTTTCTGAGACTCATCCAGTCACTTAACTGTAATCCCCAGAGCAAGACAGGAAACCAGCTGGGCAAACTCCAAACTCTGCATTTCCATGGCTGATATCAAAGCAGTCTTCAGATCTCCAGCTCCTTTTTCATCTTTGTTGACTGCAACAAACTTCTTTCTCCTGGGCTGGTTCCACTCCCTGTCAGCAGCTTTCCTCAGCAGATAACCCACGGCTCTGGCATCTTGAACATCTTGGGGTCTCCAAGGCAACTTCAACTTCACAGCTTCTTGTTCTAGTGTCCTGGATCCACACATGATCTTCTGGGGTCCTCCAAACGGCTGGTGTCACTTCTCCAGCTCTGCCCTCTGTAGCACTCTAGGCTCAGGTTGATCCACTCCACTGCAGCTGCTGTTCTTGGTGACCATCCCATGGCACTGGCATCTCCAATACACTGGGCCCTCCCTCTGCAACTACACATCACCAATAGCTCTGATAGGCTCTCTTCATGGTGCTAAGCCTCAGCTCCTTTGCATTGGCCCCTTCAGTCTTGGGCCTTCAATTGCACCTGAGGCTGTACCTTCATCAATGGCCTTCCACGGTCTCTCACAGTGCCAAGCCTCAGCTGCTCTTCATGACCCCTTCATGCCTTCACTACCCAGGTGACCTCTACACATTACCACCCGGGTGACTCTACAAATTACCAAGTATAGCTGCAGCACGAGGTACAACCTAGGCTATCTCTGGAACACAGCTTCTTTGTGCTTTCAGAAAACACTTCCCAGAAGATTTCAACTCAGTGATGCTGGTCTCTTCTAGACCAGTGGTTCTGGTCTAATCACCTAATTTCTTAACTCCAGCTAACCAGCACCAATTGTCCCAGTAGTCCCTTCTATTCGTGACTCTAAAGCCAGAGCCACATGGCCAAAGCTGCTGAGTTCTGCTGCTTTCAGGAGCTGGGACCTGCCCCCCTGTTCTATTACATTATCACCAGCTTTCTGGTTTCCACCTGCTTCACTGCCTAAGCTTGGCTGTCCTGGATCTTGCTCTGTAGATTGACCTTGAACTCAGAGATCTGCATTCCTGTCTCCTGGGATTAAAGGTGTGTAACCACCATGCCAGATCTAAACATAGCTGGGTAGGATCTTGCCCCAAAGTCCCATTCCCTTAATCTGGTCTCTTCTAGAACATAGGATTCAGCTCTACTCTACTTTCCGGTACCTTTAATTGGACTCTTGAACCATATATTTTGTTTCTTTCCTTCTCAACTTTCTCCTTTCATTAAAATGCTCTTCATAAGAGAGAACTCCAGTAACCACACAACAGAATTTACACCAAGCTGTTTTGAGACTTCCTGTTTCAAAGCAATTAATCTAAATTTCTTCACCTTAGCCTCAGGGCAGACTCTTTGGACAATGGCAAAAAGCAGCCACATTCATCACCAAAATATCACAGAAACAGTCTCCAGGCCACATACTGAAATTCTTCTCCTCTGAAACCTCTTGGTCCAGGTCTGCACAGTTCAAATCCCTCAGCAACCAAGTCTTCTGTATTCCTACCAGGATGGCCCATTAAGCCCTGCTTAAAGCATTGCACTGCTCTCCAAAGCCAAAGTCCCTAAATCCACATTCTTCCAAACAAAAGCATGGTCAGGCCTATCACAGCAATACCCCAGTCTCTGGTACCAACTTCTGTCTTAGTTAAGGTTTTACTGCTGTGAACAGACACCATGACCCAGGCAACTCAAGGACAACATTCAATTGGGGCTGGCTTATAGGTTCAGAGGGTCAGTCCACTATCATCAAGGTGGGAGCATGGCAGCATCCAGGCAGGCATGGTGCAGGAGGAGCTGAGAGTTCTCCATCTTCAGCTGAAGGCTGCTAGCAGAAGACTGACTTCTGCCCACACCCACAGTGACACGCCTACTCCAACAAGGCCACACCTTCTAATAGTGCCACTCCCTAGGCCGAGTATATACAAACCATCACACCTCCCTAGTGTCTCTTCTATCTTCAGGATGTTTTGATCAACACGTGGTTTCCATTTGTTTCCTATAGGGACATTGCTAAGGGGTTAAAACCAGAATCATGGGTACCTTAGAAGTGGCTACACCACAGAAGTAAATTTCCCTCACCCTCTGAAAGCATTAAGTACCTAGAGTTCCTTCTTAGGGAGGAGTAGGATTGCATGAGCCCCTCTCCCTAGCAACTGTTAAATTTTTACCAATCCTCAGGAATGGGAGAGAGGCTCATAAGCATTCTACCCTCTCCAGGACAGATTCTGAAGGCCTGGTCTTCTGCAGGTAATAACAGCTGCTGAGGCTTCAGGCATGCAAAGGCTATATCATGTAGTAGAGACCTGAGTCCACACCACTCCGCCCTCTCCTCTACCTCTTACATTCTTTCTTTCCTTTTTTCCATGGACTTGCCTAGCCCATGGAGGGGATAATATTCATGCTTCATTGACGGCTGTGAATTCCACAGTCACATATTCTCAACACTTTGGCCGGTTAAGAATCTCTGCAGTAACTGCTATCAGACACTTCTCTGGCAAAATCCAATAGCAGCACTAACTTATGGGCATAAAAATGAATAAGTAGAAGAAAATTTGACCTCATACCCAAATATGTCATTATAGTGTGCTAAAATACACAAAAGCGAACCCTGAAACCAGTCCATGGGACCTTTTCCTGATTGCTGTCATTGTCAGTGACTTTAGAGTTTTGATCCCAGTCATAATGTTTACTGCTACCACCATCTATCTCTTGACATTTGGCCCTTCTTGCTACAATTGGGATGCTGTATATTTGCTGATAACTAATGGACACTGCTAAACCTTCTAAGCCTCAGGGACAATGCTAAAATGCACAAATAGCTTCTCACTAAAAGAATTATCCAGACCACACCAGCTATAATCCAGAGCTTCAGAAATTCTGCCTTGGAAGTAGGTATATCCACATATGCACTCTGCTAATATATAGATTTATGCAAGCTGGACTATGTGGGATGATGTAACAGAGCAGAGAACATATAAATTTCACCTTTTCACATACCTTGTAATAGCCCTATCGATTCCTTTGTTTCTTGAAATATTTCCACTCTGTTCCTTATGTTCAGTCTCTCTCATTCCAAGAGACACTAAACTTATCACTGTCAGACTACCAGGTTCTTCCTTAAAGCCATTTTGTTCATCAGGCTGGGTAAAAGTGGTGACTTGGAAGCAGATTCTCCGCTCTAAGAGGAGTTTCTGTAGGGCGGGGCCCAACTTCCCAGGCCTGACACTCTGCTCCAACTGATGTGTTAAAGAGGCTGAGTGAACTGAGACCTCACGAGAGCAGCTCCTGCCAGCCAGTCCAGCAAGCACGGTACCCTTTAAGGCTGCCATCCACACCCAGACTCAGTGACTTTTCCAGGGGCATGTGTACCTACTGAGTATCCTCCAGAAGCTAAATTCAAAATTCAGGTGCAAGCACAACTTGAATTCTGAGTAAGTTCCATACGGAACTTCCAGATGTCTCAGGTGGCACTTGGATCATATCAATTGTATTCATTGTGTATTTGGAATTTTCACAAACAGTTACTATTTTGGGATTCCTAATATGTTCAGAACAAAGCATATACATTTTAATTTCTATAGGAACATATGAAGAACACTTAAATATCCATAAATGAGTTGAGCTACGGGTGATATTCTTCCATTCTGCGTGACTGTAATACAAACTGGTTTAGGTCATGGTTTCTGAACCCTACAACACAAGGTTCGTGCCACAGGCCTCTGAGCATGCTACTGCAGCTGGAAAGCATTAGTCTGCCATTATTGGCATTGGCCTTAGGAAGGATCTTCAGTACTGGACATGTGTGATTGTTCTGATGGCCTTTCAGTGAGTGTTAGTGTGACAGATGACGAGGTAAGAGAGTGACAAGAATAGCCAGTTTCCAACTTCCATTCATGGCTGCCAGTTTCCCTAATAGATAAGATTCTCTTCCTCCAACAGAGGACCACTAATTCTGCTTCAGAAGTAGACTATTTTCTCTTTGCATTTCATCCTCAGGACTCTATTTCCTTGATTTTTTTCTTTTTATTTATTTACTTATTATTATTATGTGTAAGTGCACTGTAGCTGTCTTCAGACACACCAGAAGAGGGCGTCAGATCTCATTACGGATGGTTGTGAACCACCATGTGGTTGCTGGGATTTGAACTCAGGACCTTCAGAAGAGCAGTCAGTGCTCTTAACCACTGAGCCATCTCACCAGCCCTTCCTTGATGTTTTAAGGCAGCATACAAAGTGATGGGTTTCATAATGACATATTCCCATATTTTTTGGCTTTTAATCAGTCCCAGGCCCAATCACCTTGTCCCACCCCATGTCATCTTGCTGGTCCCCTTCTTTCTCCCTGACTGTCTCTGTTACTGCTTTCCTGGCCACTATATACAGGGCTACTCTTTGTGCCTCTTTAAGGACCCCACCTCCCATCTTATGATACCCTTTCTACTTTCATGTCCCCCCAGTACAAAGTTACACAAGAACACAAATGTAGACGTGGTTATCATTTGAAGTTAACCCTGAACCATCTCTTTCTGCATTGCTTGACTTTGTTGAACACATCCATTTATCAGCACCTCTGACACCTCTCTGCATCCTCACATAGTGCTGAAGCAGAGGTCTCTTGTCTCTTCCCTCTCTACAGTTCTATTCGTCAGAGCCATACCCACAGGAACCCACATTACCTCCATCATGCCTAGGAGAGTTAGTGGGGCATTATGGCTCCTACATAGGAATGGTATGTGAAGTGGGCATAGGACATGGCTCACCTCATAGCATCAACCATGGAACATTAAGAATACTTCTAGCCGGGCGGTGGTGGCGCACGCCTTTAATCCCAGCACTTGAGAGGCAGAGGCAGGCAGATTTCTGAGTTCGAGGCCAGCCTGGTCTACAGAGTGAGTTCCAGGACAGCCAGGGCTACACAGAGAAACCCTGTCTCGAAAAACAAAAAAAAACAAAACAAAAAAAAAAGAATACTTCTAGACGCCGGGCAGTGGTGGCGCATGCCTGTAATCCCAGCACTCTGGGAGGCAGAGGCAGGCAGATTTCTGAGTTCGAGGCCAGCCTGGTCTACAGAGTGAGTTCCAGGACAGCCAGGGCTACACAGAGAAACCCTGTCTCGGAAAAAAAAAAAACTTCTAGACCTGACTGCAGCCTTTATCATGCCAGCACAGGTTATGTGTCTCTTGTCTGCAGTGGCCCAGAGCCCTAGGTCTCATTTGTACTATACCTTCAGATATAAGCCTTGACTCTGCTATTCCATAAGCTCTTCTGCCTTTGCTGCCATGCGGGTCTGACCTTGGACGTGGCTCTAGTCCCATGCTTCTCAGACATCCCTGAGGCTCTGTTAACTCTCTACGTCATCAGTCTTTACTATTGAGCCATATCCTAAGCTAAAGTGAAGTATTATTTTTTTAAAAGATAATTATTATTTATTTTAATGTATATGAGCATACTGTTGTCAGACACACCAGAAGAGGGCATCAGATCCCATTACAGATGGCTGTGAGCCACCATGTGGTTGCTGGGAACTGAACTCAGGACCTCTGGAAGAGCAGTCAGTGCTTTAACCACTGAGCCATCTCTCCAGCCTGCAAGGAGTATTCTTTACTGTGAGTTTTGGTAAGTAATGCTCACAACACTTTTCTTGTGACGACTCTGCTGTATTCCTTAAATTGTCCCTGTGTTTCTCCCTAAATTCTGTTCTAGGGACCTAGGTCAATGTTACAATCACTTAGAAATGTGTTCAATCACACCATGTATGGTAGTCTGCTCTTGTAAGCCCAGTACTCCAGTGACTGGGGCACAAATACCACAATTAGGCTATAAAGTGAGTTCCAGTGTAGCCTGGGATGCATAATTGGAACATGTTTCTGTGAACAAAAATAAAAAGAGAAAGATGTTTATTATAGCCCAGGAGAGGCTGTGATCCTACTTGGAAGTTTACAGAGGACAATTGCAAATTTGATGCCAGCCTGGGTGATGTAGTGAAACCTCATCTGAAAATGACACGAACTGAGTGTGTGTGTTCATTTTGATAGTCTGAGTATTTCAGAAAAGTCTAGGACATAGTAGTAAAAGTTCCATTTTTCCCCCACGGGTGAGGACATTTCTAAAAGTAATTATGTTGTGGGATCTCTCGTCTAATCACCAAGTGAATCTGTTGGTGATGTCACATGATATTGGTAGTTGTGTGGGAGGAATTAGCTCATCAGAACCATGTACTTGAGTCTGTTTCCTGGGCCCTTCCTATATTCCTTGTTGGCCACCCTAACCGAAGGTGAAGGGAGGAACAGCCTCTCCTGTACACTGCATGTATGGAGAAAGCATTCATCAACTGAACCCACTGAAACTTTAAGCCCAGAGTAATCTTTCTGCCTTAAATTTCTTTCAGTATTCTGTCAACAGTGAAGCAGAAACTACTAGTCCAGGGTAGCTCCGTGGTAGAGCCCTTGCCTCACATGTTGATTGACCTGGGTTCAATCCCTAGAATCAGGCATTACAACTTACCCCCAAAAAGCTAAAATTAGAAGGTAAAAAAAAAAAGATAACTTTTGATCTTCAGAGATATGGGTGTCTGTGTACACTGAGCCTCGGGCTCTTTGGTAGATGAAGGTCCTATGTGTTGTCAAGCAAAGCCAGATTCTCCCACATCACAGAATTTGGATTTGTCACCTGTGTGCAGACAGGGAAGGAAGTGTATACTAGCCAAAAAATGAAATGAGATAGTTATAACTAGACACATTTCTAATGTAGCATGGCAGGTAACTGGTGACCCTAGTGATGACTTCTATATGTGTATGCAAGACAGAAAACCATGTTGACATAAACAAATAGATGTCTGCTTGGCAATCCTAGGCAAGGGGATGGTGGTGTATGTCAGTGCGGGGATGACTGACACATGATGCCTCAGATGCGTACAGGGCACACAAACAGCAATTGGGTATTTGCCTTGCTGAAGGGAATATTGATAGACTTATTATGTTTCCAATCCTTTTTTAGTTATTTTGTGCATGCTTGGATATGTGTGTATGTGTGTGCATGCATGCATTCAGTTGTGAATATCAGAGGACACTGTCAGGAACCCAACTGTCTCTGTCCACCATGTAGATCTTTAGGATTGAGCTCAAGTCGACTGGTCTAGAAGCAGGGTCCTCTATCACTGAGCCATCTAGCCTTCTTGAAACATTGATATTCTGCCAGAGTGACTGTCACACAGTAAGATGATACTAAGAGAGTGCTTAGCATGGGTTACCCGAGTGCTTGTCATGCAGCAAGATCTATGCTTAAAGAGTTCCTGCCACAGAAAGAGCAACTCTAGTGGAGCTCAGCCCAGGGACAATAATAATGGTAAACGTTTGGTGCGCAGTAAAAAGATTCCTAACAGTGTTTGACACATCCTACAAAACGACTAAGAGAACAAACACTTGACACATGTGTAACTCAGAACTCTAGTAAACTTTTATAAATAAATAAATAAATATGTATGTACATATAGTACTGATATTTAGTCTTTCAAAGCTGTGCTGTGATCCTGAATTTCCACTACATCCTTCTTCCACCGTGGGCTTATTTCGACTCTGTGGTTGAGACAAGAAAGAGAAGAAAGAGAAATACTAGTGAGAAGCCGCCACCTACTCACCGCTCTGTTTCCTCCTGTTCTTCACAGCCTACGTGCTTTCCTTCCCCCAGCCTCAGAGCTCTGCTCCGCAGGCAAACCCTCTGCTCCTCCACAGGGGCTGCCTCACCTTGTCTGAAATCTTTAGCCAGAGGAAGGTGTGGCCTATACTTTGAGTGCTAGCCTAAGATTTAGAAGCCCATAGCATCCTGACTAGGGAAGGTCTCCAAACTACCCAGCACTGGAGTAAAGGAAGCATGGCATATTCCTTCCGGTTCGGTGTTGCATCCCAAAGGACTAGGAGTGGATGATTGGGTAGGGTCCAATACCATAGGGGAAACGCGTGTGTTCTGGGAGTTGTGAGATGTGCCAGAGGACCACTTACAGGTTTAATCGTCGTCATCATCTTCTTCAGGATCACTAATCTCTTCATATATCACTCGATTCTTCCTCTCTCGCAGCCTGTGGCTCCAAGCATTTACCTGAACGGCACCATTTTCTGAAATGTGGAGAGGTTAGTGCATGAGAGCTAGGTCATTTAGGGACTTTTCTCATCAGAAAGGAACAGGGCTTGTCCCTCCCATAAGCCCATGGGCCTTTCCATCTGCTGACTCATAAAGACTGAGATGTCAGCCATACAGCAGTACAGACCAAAAGCTATTTTGGGTTATACCATCCAGTGTGCTGTCCGGCCCCCTCCCCATCCCCTGATACAGATTTCCTATTTTATCCCCCATTAGGAGGAGGACCCAGTGACCATTCACTTATGTTGTATGGATTTCAGAGTTAGCTTCAGAGCATGTAGACGTCTTGTCCAGTGTCATGTGGTTTGCAGAAGAAGGACAAGTCGCCTATGCCAAACACCTCGAACACGCCGGGGAAACCAGAGTACTGTTTCCCACAGGCTTTGTCTGTCCCCAAAGCATGTGCTTTCTCTTGGGTGTGCTGGTGTCTCTGAGCCTACTGCTCCTGGAACACGCGTTGGGGTTATTCCCCCTGTGCTGCCCTCTTCAGTGGTTTTTAAACACTGAAGCACTTGTTTGGGTTGTTAGTAGCATTTCTGTATGGTCTCAGACGTTAAGTGTCTTCTCGTATATTTTTCTAAAGGTTATATTAGCATAAATTAGTTATATATGTTGTTCCATTTCATTATGACCTTTTATATGCATATATAATGTATTTTGATCATGTGTACACCTAATTACTGTCTTGAGTACCCCCAACGCCCTTCCTCCCTACACCTAGATTCTCTTTTATGTCCTCTTGGTTTGTACTGGTGAGACCCAGTGAGTTTAGTCAGGCTTACAGACATGTGCATTAGGCCTCACTGGCTCCTGGCATCTGCCTTCACATCCTCTGAGAGGGCAGAACCTGATGAGCCCTCCTTTCATGGCAGAATGTTAAAGGCCTTGATCGTTTGCGGGTGTTTTTAAAGGATTTTCATAACGTATTAATCACACTTGACAAAGTATTTCACTTTTTGTAACTAAATAAAAAAGAACACGGGTGTTTAAATGGGAAAGAAATGTCCTAAGTAAACCTAGTTTCCAGGGCTACAATGTTTGCCTTTATATTCTTAATAGACTGTCATTTGCGCAAGCAGAAGAGATGTAATTAAGAGCATGGAACAAAGAAGATTGGGCAAAGAAAAGCACTGGAGGCGCTCACCGGCTCTGGGAAAGGCTGAAATATTTAATACAATGCTGCAAACAGAAGCTGGTGGTGCACTGTGTGGACAGTTAGTAAAGACTGAATAGAATGAAGGAGACGGCACTGCATGCACCCTGGTGGCCTGTGCAGATGAGCGCAGCATGGTGGCGTGTGCAGATGAGCGCAGCATGGTGGCGTGTGCAGATGAGCGCAGCATGGTGGCGTGTGCAGATGAGCGCAGCATGGTGGCGTGTGCAGATGAGCGCAGCATGGTGGCGTGTGCAGATGAGCGCAGCATGGTGGCGTGTGCAGATGAACGCAGCATGGTGGTGTGTGCAGGTGAGCGCAGCATGGACGTGTGTGCAGATGAACCAGCATGGTGGTGTGTGGACATGAGCGCACCCTGGTGGCGTGTGCAGATGAACGCAGCATGGTGATGTGTGCAGACGAGTGCACCCTAAGGAGACAGTACTGCATGCACCCTGGTGGTATGTGCAGATGAGTGAACCCTGGTGGCGTGTGCAGATGAGCGCAGCATGGTGGTGTGTGCAGATGAGCGCAGCATGGTGGTGTGTGCAGGTGAGCGCACCCTGGTGGCGTGTATAGATGAACGCAGCATGGTTGTGTGTGAAGATGAGTGCACCCTAAGGAGACAGCACTGCATGCACCCTGGTGGTGTGTGCAGATGAGCGTAGCATGGAGGTGTATGCACATGAGCGCAACACGGAGGTGTGTGCATATGAGCGCAGCATGGTGGTGTGTACAGATGAGCGCACCCTGGTGGCGTGTATAGATGAACGCAGCATGGTTGTGTGTGAAGATGAGTGCACCCTAAGGAGACAGCACTGCATGCACCCTGGTGGTGTGTGCAGATGAGCGCACCCTGGTGGCGTGTGCAGATGAATGCAGCATGGTGGCGTATGCAGATGAACGCAGCATGGTGGTGTGTGCAGATGAGCATAACCTGGTGGCGTGTATAGATGAACGCAGCATGGTTGTGTGTGAAGATGAGTGCACCCTAAGGAGACAGCACTGCATGCACCCTGGTGGTGTGTGCAGATGAGCGTAGCATGGAGGTGTATGCACATGAGCGCAACACGGAGGTGTGTGCATATGAGCGCAGCATGGTGGTGTGTACAGATGAGCGCACCCTGGTGGCGTGTATAGATGAACGCAGCATGGTTGTGTGTGAAGATGAGTGCACCCTAAGGAGACAGCACTGCATGCACCCTGGTGGTGTGTGCAGATGAGCGCACCATGGTGGCGTGTGCAGATGAATGCAGCATGGTGGTGTGTGCAGATGAGTGCACCCTAAGGAGACAGCACTGCATACACCCTGATGGTGTGTGCAGTAGAGCGCACCATGGTGGCGTGTGCAGATGAACGCAGCATGGTGGTGTGTGCAGATGAACGAAGCATGGTGGCGTGTGGACATGAGCGCAGCATGGCGGCGTGCGCAGATAAGCACAGCATGGAGGTGTGTGCAGATGAACGCAGCATGGTGGCGTGTGCAGATGAACGCAGCATGGTGGCGTGTGCAGATGAACGCAGCATGGTGGCGTGTGCAGATGAACGCAGCATGGTGGCGTGTGCAGATGAACGCAGCATGGTGGCGTGTGCAGATGAACGCAGCATGGTGGCGTGTGCAGATGAACGCAGCGTGGAGGTGTGTGCAGATGAACGCAGCATGGTGGTGTGTGCAGATGAACGCAGCGTGGAGGTGTGTGCAGATGAACGCAGCATGGTGGCGTGTGCAGATGAACGCAGCGTGGAGGTGTGTGCAGATGAACGCAGCATGGTGGTGTGTGGACATGAGTGCAGCATGGTGGTGTGTGCAGATGAACGCAGCATGGTGGTGTGTGCAGATGAGCACAGCAGGGGATGAAGAAGAAAGAAAGGAGACAGTGATCTGGCTATCAAAGAACCTCGTGCCAGAGGTGATACCACACAGATGCTGGTGAGAGCACTTCAGGTGGACTGGGCTTGGTGGTGCCTACACCATTTCTGTGGATGTCAAGGTGTGTCATTGGTCACTAGTCATGAGTCACCTTTCAGTTAACCTTCCGAGCCATGCATAAGGGAGTCTATGTACAAGTAAAAGAATGTTGTTTCTGAGCTCAAAAGCACAATTAATTTCCTTTTATTGTATATTTGGGATTTTTATTTCTGTGTACGTCTGTGTGTGTGGAACATGGATGTGGGCCTGCCTGTGGAGGAAGCACTGTGTCAGATTCTCTGGATAATCTGAGCACCTACATATTTGCTGTCAGGGTCCCCTCATGCCTCAGTCCTTAGCTGTGTCCTCGCTGGCCTCTAATCTCAGCTCCCAGAACTCTCTCTACACTAGATTGGACCCTACAGCTGTGGAAACCGCCATTCCATAAACAGTCAGGAGCCTCTGAGGGTTCCTCTAGCTTGGGACTGTGGGACAGACAGTTCTCAGGTATAGATATGGCCTGATGTTGATCCAGTGGAAGAGGTCCACTGTGAAAGCCCTGTCATTTCTAGTGAGACAAGAGCATGGGCCCTTACAGAGCAGAGGCCAGCAGGCAACCCCTATGTGGAAAGTGAGTGTCGGGATGAAAGGATGTGCAGCCTCTGCGGGGCGACACTGACAGGAGCATCGCCTGCGCTTCAGAAACTAAGGAAGACCTGACTACACTTCAGTGCTTTAGGCTACAGATTAGCAAGCTAGTGGAAGTGCTCTTTGGGTGAATAATTTAGCACAGTTGTGGGGATCCTCATTATCAGTACTCTAATTATTAAAATGCTCCAATTGAAGAAAAACAGGTCTGGTACTGTAAGTCTGACCAAGAGCCTATAGTTGCACAGGCCCCCCGGGAAAACCCATTATTATGATTTGGCTAAATGAATGTAGTACAAGCTGTCTTCTAAATTCATACGTCTCCGCCCATAGGTTCAGACAGCATCAGAGAAGTTGTTTTGTACAGTGGATTGCCCAGCTAAACATCAAACACATGTCACACACCTTCCTTCCAAACTCCATCTCCATCGCACATGAGGGGATTGAGAGATTGTAAGAGGCAGCAGACATTCAGACCAGAGCAGTGTAGTGTTTGAGGGTTGTCAAATTCATGAACACGCAGTAGGCATCTTTGCCCCCATGAGACCTGCACAAGATCAAGCCTGCCAGCACTCGCGCATAGAGTGAGTAGGAACTCATGTGCTCTCAGCCTCCGAAGTAGCTCTTAACAGTAGGTGGCTTTTGTGGGAGGAAGAGTCAGTTGTCTTTAAGAATATGTCCCCTGGTAGGTCAACCGTACTCTAGTGGATGGTTCTACATCCCACAGTATGTAGATACCACAAATGGGGCTTGGGTTGCTTCTTTTTTTTTTTTTTTTTAATAAAAAGAGGTATGGATGTTGGGACAAAAACAACTAGGAAAGATGTTTTATATTATTAGATGAAAAGGTAGGGTATATGTGAATATGATTAAAACACATTATATAAACTCCTCAAAGAATTAAATAAACACCACATTGAAAAACAATAACATGTTAAGGACTAGGAATTAGACTGCAGCTAACCTGCCACGTTGGAGTCATTCTCTCCAGAAACAAGTCCTCCTTCTACATTGTGAATACTTATTGTCACTGATGCCAGCTATAAAAGAGAATCAGAGATAAGGCATTTTGGCAAAGAGTAATCTACAAGGGGTATTTCTGCTACATGATTTAGGATGTTCTAATTTGCTGGGTAATATTTAGGACAGGGCCTGGCAAATAAATAAAAAAAAAAATCACACACCATAATTAACCAGACCCAAAGATTCAATGACTATAACTATATGGAATAACTATATTCCAATAACTATATGGAAGATATAGTTAGAATTGGCATTTGAAACAGCATGTGGCCAGGCAGTGGTGGTGCACACCTTTAATCCCACTACTTGGGAAGCAGAGGCAAGTGGATCTCTGAGTTCGAGGCAAGCCTGGTCTACAGAGTGAGTTCCAGGACAGCCAGGGCTACACAGAGAAACCCTGTCTTGGGGGAAAAAAAAGGAAAAAAAAAAGCATGTGAAACTTCACATTAAAATTTACACTTTAAGTATCAAATATATGTTTATATACTTATCTGCCACTAAAACGAAAACTATCCTCAACAATGTGGGCATGAACTGAGGGACAAACAGGGTGCACTCCTACAGAAAGAGGGGGTACTCGCCTTCATTCGCTTTGTTGGTGCCTCGCCAAAAGTTCCATCAGAGCATTCAGCTACATAGAGTGACAAATAAGAAGGTTTTGTTTGTTAGGAAATATTCCAATGGCTCAAAATCTTGCGATTTAGGGAAGGCTAGAGTGGAGAGTGAGCGTTCTCATGAAGAAGGAGCTGGTAGAGCTCTTTCACCTGACTACTGAAAGCTGTCATTGTAGAAGTCTCTTTCTGATTGGTTAGGAAATGTCAGTTAAGCCTCATCACTGACTCATCTGCTCCCAGTACATTTCCTCTATGTCATAATAGTAACTTGATTTCAAGAAAATGTTGAACTGTCTAAACTTTCTGATGTGGAATAATGAAAACAATTGCTTAATACATAAAATGATTTGAATAGTCACGTTTTAACTGTGTGAGGAAGCATAGGATATTAAGCTCAGTGCTTTTTGGCAGATACTTAGCATAATAATTCTCCTTTATTCTCAAACACTCAGCATAAATATCAGACCTGGAGTTTAGGTCAAGTAAACTTCTGGTGGGAGATTCTACAACCTGACTTACGTTCCTGGGAAGTCACAAGCAATTAGGACACAGGAAATTCTGACTCACTCTGAAGGTGTAAAATATAGCCCACTTACATGTAATCTAGAATAATGTACACAATAATGTTTTAGAATTGTATATAACCCTAACCATAAACCTAAACCTAACCCTAACCCTAACCGTAACCCAACCTTAACCCTAAACCTAACCTGGCCCTAACCCAACCCTAACCCTAAACTTAACCATAAACCCTAACCCTAACCCCAACCCTAACGCCCCCTAGCCCTATCCCTAACCCATATCCAACCCTAACCAAACCCTAACCCTAAACCTAAGCCAACCCTAACCTAACCGTAAAACAACCCTAACCCTAACCTTAATCCTAACTGAACCCCAACCAAACCCTAACCCTAAACCTAACCCTAGACCTAACACTAACCACTAAGGCCACCTAACCTAATCCTAACACAACCCTAAACCTAACCCTAACCCTAAAACAACCCTAACCTAACCCTAAAACAACCCTAACCCTAACCTTAACCTTAACCCTAACCAAACCCCAACCAAACCCTAATCCTAAACCTAACCCTAGCCCTAACCCTAAGCCTAACCCTAACACTAACCCTAACCCTAACCCTAACCCTAACCCTAACCCTTAACCAAACGCTAACACTAACACTAACCCTAACCCTAAAACAACTCTAACCTAACCCTAAAACAACCTTAACCCTAACCAAACCCCAACCAAACCCTAACCCTAAACCTAACCCTAGCCCTAACCCTAAGCCTAACCCTAACGCTAACCCTAACCCTAACCCTAATCCTAACCCTAACCCTAAACCAAACGCTAACACTAACACTAACCCTAACCCTAACCCTAAAACAACCCTAACCTAACCCTAAAACAACCCTAACCCTAACCTTAACCTTAACCCCTAGCCAAACCCTAATCCTAAACCTAACCCTAGCCCTAACCCTAACCCTAAGACAACCCTAACCTAACCCTAACACAACCCTAAACAAAACCCTAACCTTAACCCCTAAGGCCACCCTAATCTAACCCTAACAGAACCCTAAACCTAACTATAACCCTAACCAAACCTAACCCTAAACCTAAACCTAACCCTAAGCAAATCCTAACCTAAGCCCAACCCAACTCTAACCTTAACCCTAACCCAACCCTAACCCTAACCCTAAGTCAACACTAACCCAAACTCCAACCCTAACGCCCCCTAGCCCTAATCCTAACCCTAACCCAACCCTAACCAAACAATAACCCTAACATAAATCTAACACTAACCCTAACCCTAAGCCAAAACTAAACTAAACCTAAACCTAAACCTAACCCAACACTAACCAAAACCTAACCCTAAACCTAACACTAGCCCTAACCCTAACACAACCCTAACCTAACCCTAACACAACCTTAACCTAACACAACCCTAACACTAAGCCTAACCCTAACCCTTATCCAAGCCTAACCCAACCCTAACCAAACCATAACACTAAACCTAACTCTAGCCCTACCCCTAACCCTAAGCCAACCCTAACCTAACCCTAAAACAACCCTAACCCTAAACCTAACCCTAACCCTAACCTTAACCCTAACCTAACCCTAACCCTAACCCTAAGCCAACACTAACCCAACCCTAATCCTAACCCTAACCCTAATACAACTCTAACCCAACACTAAGCAAACCCTAACCTTAAACCTAACCCTAGCTCTAACCCTAACCCTAAGGCAACCCTAAACTAACCCTAACACAACCCTAACCCTAACCCTAACCAAACCCTAACCCTAAACCTAACCCTAAACCTAAACCTAAACCTAAGCCAACACTAACACTAATCCAACCCTAACCTTAACCCTAACCCTAAGCCAACACTAACCCAACACTAACCCAACACTAACCCCAACCCTAATACAATCCTAACCCAACACTAAGCAAACCCTAACCTTAAACCTAACCCTAGCCCTAACCCTAACCCTAAGGCAACCCTAAACTAACCCTAACCCAACCCTAACCCTAACCCTAACCCATCCCTAATCCTAACCCTAACCCTATCGCAGCCCTGATGTGAAGAAAAGAGCTGCCTGTCACCTTAGTAGGCATCTTGACTAAGGAGGAGCTCTCTCACAGCCCCCCATTACCTTCCCTCCCCTCACCTTCACTGTCATGAACTTCAATACATTCGACCAGGGATTCCTTGGCCTGCTCCTTGCAACGCATGAAAACTGGTTGGTTCACAGTGACCCCTAAAAGGAAGCAAAGTGCTTGTTGTTGTTGGGTTTTTTTGTTTGTTTTTTTGGGGTTTTTTGGGGGGTTGTTTTTTTCTTTTTTTTCTTTTTTTTCTTTTTTTTTCTTTTCTTTTTTTTTTTTTTTTTTTTTTTTTTTTTTTTTTTTTTTTTTTTTTTTTGGTTTTTGGTTTTTCGAGACAGGGTTTCTCTGTGTAGTCCTGGCTGTCCTGGAACTCACTCTGTAGACCAGGCTGGCCTCGAACTCAGAAATCCGCCTGCCTCTGCCTCCCAAGTGCTGGGATTACAGGTGTGCGCCACCACGCCCGGCTCAAAGTGCTTGTTTTTTTAACAGGCAGCACGAAGAGGGGACATGCTGCTAGGATGTGGGGTACAGCCCATATCTTAAGGCCCACAAGAGGCCTGAGCCCTATTGCCTATAATCTGTGTGGTCAGCCCTGCACAGGATGGAAAAGGGCAGCATGCTCAGTAACCTGGACTTTTCTCAGCAAAGAAAGGTACCATGGGAGAGGGCCCTGCTACAAGAAGATGTGGCACAGCAAGCAAACTGGAAATCCCAGGCTGCTCTGAACCCAGATGCCCTGTTACCTAGGCCCGTCATCCTGACGTAGTTTCTTTTCATATACACGTAGGCACTTTTCTGCCATTTGGTCAGTTTTCCCCATTCTTCATCAGAAAAGTATGCAGAAATATCCTGGAAGGCCTAGAAAAGAAGGAAATGTAAATTCTGGCAACTGCTCTGCTGGACATGTGTGCTGTTCATCCCAGACTGCCCTCTGTGTTGGAAGGCCTTAGTGGTCCACCGAGAGAATCAAGATAATCAACCCTGGGAAATGTGAGGGTTGAGTGAGAGATGTGACTTATGGAGACTGTACTTGTCCCAAGTGCCTCTGATTTCCACCTTCCGATAAGTCATTCCACAATGGCCCTTAGTCACTCAGCTGCCTCTGTCCACCCACTCCCTGGCCACCTCACCTTGCAGATAGTCTTTGGTTCATAAAACACTTCCACGGGGATCTTTGCGCAGGAACTCACTGTTTCCATATCAGTGTTATTTTGAAAAGACACCATCGTGTCTTCTTCAAGCTCAAAGCAAAATGTCCTGTGAAGGAAGACATAGCAGATAATAACAGTCAGTACCTTCTCGTCCTCCTTCTCACCCTGAGATCATCTATCCTTGATTGAGTCTATGGACGAGTCCGTGGTTAGGAATCAGTTAGATTCTATGAATATGTATGAATGTATCTGGAGTCTTTGAGAGGGAGTCAAACTTCTGTCCTGATTAGTTGCCCTGGAGTGTTCATTGAGATTAAGAGAAAAGAGAAAGCTATTGAATTGGGCAAGCATATGTTCTCACTCGTGCGACGAAAGTGAAAACTGATTTCCTAGAAGATAAGAATGCAAAAGTTGTCACTGGAAGATGGGTGGTGAGGAGTTGAGAAGAAGGTGCACCAAGCACCAAATCCAGGCAGCGAGGAAGCAAAGCTGCTACTGCTTCACAGTGCCCGTTAGTGATGAGCTTGTTCCCTTCTTATGCCTGTAACACAGGGTAGCTGGGAGGCTGCAGCAGGATTGTATGTTCAATGTCTGTCTGAGTCAGCTACAAATGAGATCTAGGCCAGCTTAGTAGTAGGATTCTTACCCCTCCCTGTGAGAGACCCTTGCATTAATTCCCCAGTTTTACCAGAAAAATAGTAGAAGAGAGAGGTTCTAAAGCTTCACTCACATGGAAATGAATGGGTAAGAACAGAGAAATGTAAATTAACCATATTTGATAAGCACACACAGGTGTATCTTGAACCATCATACTTCTCTTATGTGTCGCCTCCCATGTTCCTTTCCTGTAGTCTCTTCCAGCTCTGGGTGGTTCCTTAACATCTCCAGAATTTCCCCTTCATTAGTAAATAAGTGCTCTAACTCTTTATTTTATTATAAAGTAATAGACACAAAGAGGCTTCACCCAGCACCTGATGGAAACAGACGCAGAGACCCACAGCCAAATATTAGGCGGAGCTTAGAGAATCCTGCGGAAGCAGGGAAAGAAGGCGGGTAGGAGCTAGAGGGATCAAGAACACTAGAAGAAAGCATAAGAAGCAAATAACTTTGGCCCATGGAGACTCATAGAGACTGAACCGCCAACCAGGAAGCATTCATGGAATTGAATTAGGTCATCTACACATATTTAACAGTTGAGCTTGGTCGTCATGTGGAACTCGGAACAGCAGGAGTGGGGGCTGTCTCTGATTCTGTTGCCCTCCTTTGGGCCTTTTCCTCCTGGTTACCTCTAGCCTCAATAAAGGATGTACCTAGTCAGCTTGATATGCCAAGGCTGGTTGATATCCATGGGAGGGCTGCCCTTTTCTGAAGAGAAACAGAGGAGGAGTGGATGGGGAGAGAAGGGAGGTGGGGGGGAGGGCTTGAAGGAAAGGAGGGAGGGGGACCACAATTGGGGAGTTAAAGTATGCAAATAAGTAAATAAATAGATTTAAAAATAATAGACACAATAAACTTTTTAATAAAAGACATTTCTGGGCACCTGCTGAAACTTAAATACATGTGTCTACATCGTTACCAACTCTTCACTTTTTATCCGTGGAGACAGGTTGAGACTCGGTTGCTAAGGTAACAGAGAAGCCCCAGGCCCAAACACTACCCTTGTACTTGCCTCTTAAGAGATTTAGATCACCCTTCTGTGGTACAGTGCCCTGCATCATCGTGTTTAGCTATTCTGTGGTGTGCCCAGTGTGAACTTGATGAGAGAAAGCCACAGGGAGGTTTAATAGTCTCCCCAACTGGTGGTATCCAAGGACCTAGGAAATGGATATGTGGCTGTGCTGTGCTGAAAGGGGTGCATATTTTAAGGAGAGTATGAATTACTGGGCTGTTGTTACTAGGCTGCACTGTTACTAGGCTAATTTAGAAATTCCTGCTGAGATAAAAGACCGAGAATTTCCACATCTACAGGACCGACTATCAGACAAAGTCAAAGAGCTTAGCACATCTCAAGATACACTAATCATGGGTCCTCAAACTGAAATCCTCAGAAAACGCTTGGTGAGCAGACATTGAGGTGTTTCTGGGAACATGAAGACTGTCTGTGTCTTTATCCAGGAGGAAGTTGGACAGTAGCCCCTCTGCCAGAGAGCATTTGGTGTCACTGAGGATGGGGGAAGTCTTGAGGCACATAGGTGGTTTCAAAGTTTGTAAAGCTAAGAGGTATACTGCTTCCCTCAGAAATAGTGACACACTGGTCTGTCAGACCTAAAATGCTTATAGTTTCTAGGTTCCTTAAGTAATTGCCCAGTAACAGTAGCTCAAAGAACAGTTCTAAGGGTTGAGGAATGCTGGAGATACAAGAAAGGCGCAGGTTGGTCTTTACAGGCTAACTTTTCTATCTGTTCAGGTTTAGTTGATTGGGACATCCCCAAGAAAGAGCCTACCTCATACAGGAAGGGACAAAGGGGTGTTTCTTCAAGAAATGACTCAAATAAGTACCTTGATTCAGCTGCCTCTAGAGACACGGCAACCAGAGCAGCTAATCCCTCTGAACTCCTCAGCGAAGTGGGCGGGGCAAGTGAGGTAGGAAGGAATGTTGGAGCCCAGGGTTCCAGGCAGGAAGTACATCACAGAGGGGATGTACCAACTGTCCCCACTGGACATGTCATCACCCATCCACTTGGTACTGCCTACTCCTGGATCCGTTTACCTGTTGAAATGTGCATTCCTATGGATGCCTGGCCTTTCCCTTATAGCTAGACTACCCTCTACTATGCAGTTGTTTCTGTAAAAAAAATGGCTAACCACTTCAAATTTTTCTCCTGTATCTTCCTTAGTCATTCTAACCTGGGATCTCTTTACAAATAAACCCATAACATTTAAATTATTTATTAAAGGAAAGCACTAGAGTTGAAATTATTCCTTTTTTTTTTTTTTTTTTTTTTTTTTTGAGACAGGGTTTCTCTGTATAGGCCTGGCTGTCCTGGAACTCACTCTGTAGACCAGGCTGGCCTCGAACTCAGAAATCCGCCTGCCTCTGCCTCCCAAGTGCTGGGATTAAAGGCATGTGCCACCACTGCCCGAAATTATTCCTATATGTACTTTCTTCAAAGACCCAAGAGCTTCTTTTCTATTAATATTCTTTATTTTTTCTTAAGTTAGGGTATTTTTATTTTATTGGTTTTTTAATTAATTTATTTATTTTTTACACTCCATATTTTATTCCCCTGCCTCCATCCACCCTCTGACTGTTCCTGCTCCCCACCTGTCTCCATGTGGATGTCCCCACCCCGCACCTGACCTGACCTCTAAACTCCCTGGGGCCTCCAGTCTCTTGAGGGTTAGGTGCATCATCTCTGAGTGAACACAGACCTGGCAGTCCTCTGCTATATGTGTGTTGGGGGCCTCTTATCAGCTGGTGTATGCTGCCTGTTTGGTGGTCCAGTGTTTGAGAGATCTCAGGGTCCAGGTTAGTTGAGACTGCTGGTCCTCCTACAGGGTGGCCCTTCTCCTCAGCTTCTTTCAGCCTTTCCCTAATTCAACCACCGGGGTCAGCTGCTTCTATCCATTGGTTGGGTTCAAATATCTGCATCTGACTCTTTCAGCTGCTTGTTGGGTATTCTGGAGTGCGGTCATGCTAGGTTTTGTGAGCGCTATTAATATTCTTATGAATAATAACAAAACAGTCTGCATGTGATTAGAGTTCATGATGCTCTTTAAAGGGTTACCAAGTGCTTATGTTAGGAAGGCTTCTCTTCTCAAATAGTATGTACCTCCATTGGCCCCTTAATGCTCTCTAGTCTTGGCATTCTGAGGCCTGCTGTCAATAATGCCCTGCTCAGAGTGACTGAGACTTTTCTTCTAGCAACGACATGATCCATGAACCTTGGGCTCAGCATTAAGACTTTCACTGTATATTGCCCTTATGTTTCCTTCTTAATCATTTATAAAAATTAATTTTAATTCACATTACAAAGGAATGGCTTCCCCCACAGCCCACAGCCAGCATTATCCTAAATGGAGAAGAATGTGAAGCAATCCCTCTAAAAATATTAAACAAGTCAGGGATGTCTACTGTCCCCACCCCTTTTCCACATAGTGTCTGAAGCAATAACTGTAGACAAAACTACTTCATTTTAACCAAGGGATCAATCAATTAATAAAATAGTATAATACTAAGCAAATATGCACAAAACACTGGTGCATGCAATTTCATAAAAGCATATTAATGGAATTAACATTCCAGATTAACACAAACTTAATAATATTAGGCAATTTCTACACTACAGTTTCTTCTATAGATGGGACATCTGGACCAAAAATAAATGAAGAAACAGAAACTTCAGAATTAAATGACCTCTTTTATCAAATGGACCTAAGAGATATCTACAGAGTATTCAACCCAAACACCAAGAATACACAAATACACATTCTACTCAGCAGCACAAGGGACCTTCTCCATAGAGGAACACCTGCTGCAACACAAACCTTAATAAATTCAGAAAAATTGAAATAATTCCATATATCCTGTCCAGCCATTGTGCAATAACCTTAAGATCAACAGTAAACAAAGCTCCACTAAGTATATACACTCGTGGAGATTAACAACTCATTGCTGAATGATGAATGGCTCAAACAAGACATT
This sequence comes from Apodemus agrarius, assembly GCA_964023405.1. Classification (NCBI taxonomy): domain Eukaryota; kingdom Metazoa; phylum Chordata; class Mammalia; order Rodentia; family Muridae; genus Apodemus; species Apodemus agrarius. Next base: position 12,390,639 of record OZ030010.1, read on the forward strand.
TAAGCATTCTTGGAACTAAATAAACTGGAAGCACCACACGACAAGACCTTTGGGAAAGAGTAAAAGCATTTTTAAGAGGGAAGTTTAGCCGCCCTCTGTCGGATGTAGGGTTGGTGAAGATCTCCCAATTTGTTGGTTGCCGATTTGTCCTTCTGACAGTGTCCTTTGCCTTGCAGAAACTTTGTGATTTTATGAGGTCCCATTTGTCAATTCTTGATCTTAGAGCATAAGCTATTGGTGTTCTGTTCAGGAACTTTTCCCCTGTGCCCATGTCCTCAAGGGTCTTCCCAAGTTTCTTTTCTATTAGTTTCAGTGTATCTGGTTTTATGTGGAGGTCCTTGATCCACTTGGAGTTGAGCTTAGTGCAAGGAGATAAGATTGGATCAATTTGCATTCTTCTGCATGTTGACCTCCAGTTGAACCAGCACCATTTGTTGAAAAGGCTATCTTTATTCCACTGGATGGTTGTGGCTCCTTTGTCGAAGATCAAGTGACCATAGGTGTGTGGATTCATTTCTGGGTCTGCAATCCTATTCCATTGATCCACCTGCCTGTCACTATACCAATACAATGCAGTTTTTTTTTTGTTTTGTTTTGTTTTGTTTTGTTTTGGGGTTTTGTTTTTTGGGGTTTTTTTTTTTGGTGTTTTTTTGTTTTGTTTTGTTTTTGTTTTTTTTTTTTGTTTGTTTTTTGTTTTGTTTTGTTTTGTTTTGTTTTGTTTTGTTGGTTTTTCGAGACACGGTTTCTCTGTGTGGTCCTGGCTGTCCTGGAACTCACTCTGTAGACCAGGCTGGCCTCGAACTCAGAAATCCGCCTGCCTCTGCCTCCCAAGTGCTGGGATTACAGGCATGCGCCACCACGCCCGGCTACAATGCAGTTTTTAACACTATTGCTCTGTAGTACTGCTTGAGGTCCAATATATACAAAGAACTCAAGAAGGTAGACTCCAGAGAGCCAAATAGCCCTATTAAAAATGGGGTACAGAGCTAAACAAAGAATTTTCACCTGAAGAATTTTGAATGGCTGAGAAGCACCTTAAGAAATGTTCAACATCATTAATCATTAGGGAAATGCAAATCAAAACAACCCTGAGATTTCACCTCACACCAGTCAGAATGGCTAAGATTAAAAACTCAGGAGACATCAGGTGTTGGCGAGGATGTGGAGAAAGAGGAACACTCCTCCACTGCTTGTGGGATTGCAAGGTGGCACAACCACTCTGGAAATCAGTCTGCTGGTTCTTCAGAAAACTGGGCATGACACTTCCAGAGGACCCTGTTATACCACTCCTGGGCATATACCCAGAGGATTCCCCAGCATGTAATAAGGATACATGCTCCACTATATTCATAGCAGCCTTATTTATAATAGCCAGAAGCTGGAAAGAACCCAGATGTCCCTCAATGGAGGAATGGATACAGAAAATGTGGTATATATACACAATGGAATACTACTCAGCAACTAAAAACAATGAATTCATGAAATTTTTAGGCAAATGTCTGGAACTGGAAAATATCATCTTAAGTGAGGTAACCCAATCACAAAAGAATACACATGGAATGCAGTCACTGATAAGTGGATATTAATTAGACCAGAAGCTCTGACTACCCATGACACAATTAACATATCAAATGGTTCCCAAGAAGAAGGAAGGAGAGGGCCCTGGTCCTGGAAAGGCTTGATGCAGCATTGTAGGGGATTGCCAGGACAGAGAAGTGGGAGGGGGTGATTGGAGAATGGGCAGAGAGAAGAGGGCTTATGGGACTTATGGGGAGGGGGGAACCGGGAAAGGGAAAATCATTTGCAATGTAAACAAAGAATATAGAAAATAAAAAATATTCTATTTAACCCAAAAAAGAGGGAAGTTTATAGCCCTAAGTGCCTACATTTAAAAAAGAAAAGAGTGCAAATGAATGACTTATTATGCAACACAAGAATTTGGAAAAACAAAAACACACCAAAGTCAAACTCAGGAGATAGTAAGAGATAATAATTTTTTGAAACTTATGTGGAAGGGCTGGAGAGATGATGGCTCAGCGGTTAAGAGCCCTGACTGCTCTTCCAGAGGTCCTGAGTTCAAATCCCACCACCAAGTTTCACAACCATCTGCAATGGGATCTGATGCCCTCTTCTGGTGTATCTGAAGACAGAGCAGTCATATATAATGAATATTTTTTTAACAAATCAGGTGATACTGTCTGGTACAGGAAAGGAAGTCAACTATCCAGGCCTAGTGAGATCATGAATCTGAGGAGAACCTATATTGCAACTTTATTGTCAGCATAAAACCTAACTATATTTTTTCCATTAATTGATTATTCACTTTACATTTAGACCCTGCTCCCTGTCCTCCCAGTCCTCTCCCTCACACAGTCCTTCCTCCCAACCCCTCCCCTTCTCCTCTGAGAGGGTAGAGCCCCCCTTTCTATCCCCCCACCCTGACACATCAAGTCTCTGCAGAGCTAGGTGCATGCTCGTCCACTGAGGTCAGACAAGGTGGCCCTGTTGTGGAACAGATTCCACAGACAGGCAGTAGACTTACAGACAGCCCCTCCTCTTGTTGGGGGACCCACATGAAGACCAAGCTGCACACCTACCACATATGTGCAGGAGGCCTAGGCCCAGCCTGTGTATGCTCTTTGGTTGGTGGTTCGGTTTCCAAGAGCTGCCAAAGGTCCAAATTAGTTGACTCTATTGCTCTTCCTGTGGAGTTCCTATCCCCTTCTGGGCCTTCAATCCTTCCCCTACCTTTCCCATAAGAGTCCCCCCACCTCCATCCAGTGTTTGGCTGTGGCTCTCTGCATCTGTTTCAGGCAGCTGCTGGGTGGAGCCTCTCAGAGGACAGTTTTGCTAAGCTCCTGTCTGCAATCATAACAGAGTATCATTAATAGTGTCAGGGATTGGTGCTTGCCCATGGGATGGATTTCAGGTTAGGCTGGTTATTGCTTGGCCATTCCCTCAGTCTCTGCTCCATCTTTTGCCCCTGCATTTCTTGTAGACAGGACAGATTTGGGGCTGAAAGTTTTGTGGGTGGATCAGGAAGTGGCCACTTGAGATTCCATATCCCCACTGCTAGGAGTCTCAACTAAAGTTACCCCCATAGACTCCTGGGAGCCTCCCCCAGCATAGGTCTCTGGCAGGTCCTAGAGACACCCCCACTCCCCCAACCCTCACCAGCTGTGAATTTCTATTCATCATTCTCCTGGCCCTCTGGCCCTCTCTCCTGTTTCTCCTCACATCTGATCTTGACCAACCCCATCCCCTCCCTATTCCCTCTCCCACACAGTTTCCCTCCCTCCGTTTTCCTCCTATGACTATTTCATCCCCCCTTCTAAGTGAGATTCAAATTTCCTCACTTGGGCCTTCCTTCTTGTTTACTTTCTTTGGGTCTGTGGAGTGTAATGTGGGTATCCTGTGGTTTATGGCTAATATCCACATATAAGTGAATACATACCATGTATGCCCTTTTGGGTCTGGGTTTCCTCACTCGGGGTGATGTTTTTAATTATTTTATTTATTTACATCCCAAATGTTGCCCCCTCCCAGCCCCTTCCCCTCTCCTCTCGCCCTAGGCATCCCCCTTCTCTGGGACATCAAGTCCCTGCAGGAATAGGTGCATCCTTTCTCATTGAGACCAGACAAGGCAGTCCTCTGCTACATATGTACCAGGGGCCTTGGACCAGCTGGTGTATGCTCTTTAGTTGGTGGCTTTGTCTCTGGGAGCTCCCAGGGGTCCAGGTTAGTTGACACTGTTGGTCTTCCTATGGGGTTGCCATCCCCTTCAGTTCCTTCAGTCCTTTCCTAACTCTTCCATAGGCGTCCCTGACCTCAGTCCAATGCTCGGCTATAAGTATCTAGTATAGTATGCTAGGCTATAAGTATCTGCATCTCAGTCAACTGCTGGGTGAGCCTCACAGGGGACAGCCATGTCAAGGTCCTGTTTGCAAGCACATCATGGCACAGTTGTAGTGTCAGGGATTGGGCTGGAGAGATGGCTCAGTAGTTAAAAGCACTGACTGCTCTTCCAGAGGTCCTGAGTTCAAATCCCAGCAACCACATGGTGGCTCATAACCATCCATAATGAGATCTGACTCCCTCTTCTGATGTGTCTGGGTCTTGAGTTCAAATCCCAGCAACCACCCGGTGGCTCACAGCCATCCATAATGAGATCTGACACCCTCTTCTGGTGTGTCTGAAGACAGCTGCAGTGCACTCACATAAATAAATAAATAAATCTTTAAAAAATATATCAGGGATTGGTACCCACTGCAGGACGTATCCCAAGTTGGGCCAGTCACCCAACAACCTTTCCTTCAGTCTCTGCTCCATTTTGCCCCTGCAGTTCTTTTAGACACAAACAATTCTGAGTCAAAAATTTTGAAAGTGGTTTGGTGACCATATCCCTCTACTGGGGGCTATGTCTATCTACTGGAGGTGGCCTCTTCAGGTTCTATCTCCCCAATGTTGGGAATTTCAGCTAAACTCATCCCACTTGATTCCTGGGAGCCCCTCACATCCCAGGTCTCTGGGATTCTTAGAAGTTCCCCCATCCCCACCCCTGGCAGCAGCAGATTTCCATTCTCCTGGCTTTCTGGGCCTTTCTCCCCCAATAACTGATCCTGCCCCTCCTTTTCCTCTCCCCTGCCCCTCTCACACCCAGGTCCCTCCATCCCTCTGCCTCCAGTGATTATTTTGTTCCCCAGTCTAAGTGAGATTGAAGCATCCTCACCTGGACCTTCTTTCTTGTTAAACTTACAGTCTATGTGTTTGATCCTAGGAATTCTGTACTTTTGGGCTAATATCCACTTATTATTGAGTACATACCATGTATGTCCTTTTGGGTAACCTTATTCAGGATGATATTTTGTAGTTCCATCCATTTGCCTGCAAAAATTCATTATGCCCTCATTTTTAATAGCTGAACGATATTCCATTGTGTAAATGAACCACATTTCTGTATCCATTATTCAGTTGAGGGACATCTGGTTTGTTTCCAGTTTCTGGCTGTTATGAATAAAGCTGCTATGAACATAATGGAACACGTGTCTTTGTGGGATGGTGGAGCATCTTTTGGGTATATGCCCAGGAAAGGTATAGCTGGGCCTTCAGGTAGAACTATTTCCAAATTTCTGAGAAACCATCAGATTGATTTCCAGAGTGGTTGGACAACCTAATTATGTTCTGACAGGTACAAGGTAGAATCATTAGGTGTGCCCTTTTGGTTTTCTCCTTTGAGGCAATGTGTGACACTTCTTTAACCTATGATCCCCCCTTCTCAGCCTCCAGATCTGCAGTCTGTGTCCAGTGTGCAGGCCTGTGGAGCCACGCCTACCTTCTCTCCTATTTTATTGCACAATTCATCATAACTTCTTATAAACTGCAGACACTCAAAATGTACTGCAGAATACTGTTGCCTTGGGATAGAGAAAAATGACTCAGCCAGAAAGACTCTTACATAGCAAGCCTGGCCACCTGAGTGGGTCCTTTGCACCCATATAAAGATGGAAGGAGAGAACCACCTCCACAAATTCATTGTCTGACATACCTATAGTGGCACATACACACACATAAGCACATCAGAAATGCTCGAAATGGTAGTAGTAATTAATAATAATAAATTATTTTAAGACCCACTAGACCTTCAGCCCCTTCTCCAGCTGTATTTGATACTTATCACCCTGCCTACTTCTGATGGACTCCTCATTGTCAAGCTTCTAGTGACTAATGTCACGACATAAGATTAGACTCTTATCTGCTATAGAAGGAAAGGTTTTGCCTTCCACATATGGATAAGAACACTGTGGTCTCTGCCTTCCTGTGCGTGCTGTATCTAACAAACATCTGACCCCTCATCATTATAAAGGATATCCTTTCAGTTAGGATGCCTGAGAAGGTGACAGACAGCTCCCTCCTCCTCCTCCTCCTCCTCCTCCTCTTCCTCCTCCTCCTCCTCCTCCTCCTCCTCCTCCTCCTCCTCCTCCTCCTCAGGGCCAGGTGGACAGGAAAATATCTGGAAGGCATATCACATAAAATTCTACAATAATAAAGAGTGCATATTATTATAGATAATGAGCAAGCGGCAAACATATACCACCTTCAGTTTGAGTGTGCACTGTCCTGTGTCCCATCCTAACGAGTCACATTCCATCCTATGTACACATGCAGACATGTATTTTTCTATGTTTTACAGAGATAACAGGAGAGGAGAGGTGGGGAGAAGAAGGGAAAGGGAGAGGGAGAGAGAGTTGTGCTGGTGTTGTCTTCAGCAGTGGGGCCTTGCTGTCATTTTGGAATGCAGTCTAAAGTCTTAGCAACCAACTGGATTTTTGGGGGATTCCCGTGAGACCCCTTTGGCCCACAACACAATGAGACACAACCCAATCCTGGTACCAGACGCTTCATTTGGTGGCAAGAGATGGTCAGTTGGGACTCTGTCTTTCCTATTATATGTCAATTTCGCTTAGATTTCCATATTTATATATGACTACCACACAAATGCCCCTCTTAGATGCCTTTCCACATATTCCCTCACACAATCTTCCATCCCCTCTCCTTCCCCCACTTGATCCCTCCTTTCTAGCTCTACACATCTGTCCGTAATTATTTTTTCTGTCTCCCTTTCCTAATGAAAAGCATCTGTCTCCTCTAGTCCCTTATAGTACACCTACCCTCTATGGTTCTTGGATATCATTAACTTCACAGCTAATATACACATACAAGTGACTATATGCCATGTTTGTCTTTCCGGATCTGGAATGCCTCACTCATGTATTTCTAAGTTCTGTCCATTTGCCTGCAAATGTCATGATGTCATTTTTTAAGAGCAGAGTAATGCCCCATTGTGTAAATGTACCATGTTTCCTTTATCCATTCTTGTGCTGATAGACATCTGGTTTGTTTTCACGGTCTGGCTATTATGAAGACAGCAGCAATTAACATGGTTGAGTAAATGTCCTTGTGATCGGATGGAGCATGCTCAAGAGTGGGGTCACTGGATTTTGAGGTAGATCAACTCCCACCTTCCTGAGGAACTGTCACCTTGGTTTCCAGGGTGGCTGTTCATATTTGCACTCCCGGCAGCAATGGATGAGTCTTCCTCCTCTTAGTCCATGAGCTATCACTTGTTTTGCTGATCCTAGTCATTCTGACAGGTGTGAGATGGAATCTCAGAGTTTTGTTCTGTGTTTCTCCCTGATGGCTAAGGATGTTGAGCATTTCTTTAAGTGTTTCTCAGCCATCTGTGTTTTCTCAATTTTGAATTCTGTTTAGATCTGTACCCCCATTTTAAATTGGATTATTTGGTTTTCTGGTTTGAGTTTCTTGAGCTTTTTATATATTTTGGATATTAGCCCTCTGTCATATTTGGAGGATCTTTTCCCATTCTGTGGGCTTCCATTTTGTCTGGATGACTGTGTCCTTTGCCATACAGAAGTTTCTCAGTTTATTAGATCCCACTTAGTGTTGATCTTAGAGCCTGTGGTGTTCTGTTCAGAAAGTCTTCTCCTGTGACAATAAGTTCAAGGGGATTCCCCACTCTCTCTTCTATCAGTGTATCTGGTTTTCTGTTAAGGTCTGATGATTTGGGGTTGAGTTTTGTGCAGGGTGATGGATATTGTCTATTTAGATTCTTCTGCATGCAGACATCCAGCTTGCAGTTTGACAACACCATTCTTTGAAGGTACTGCCATCTTTCCAGGGTTTAATTTTGGCCTCTTTATCAAAAATCAGGTGTCCACAGGTGTGTGGCTTTATGTCTAGGTCTTCAATTCGATTTCATCAATCGACCTGTCTGTTTTTATGCCAATACCATGCTGTTTTAATTGCTATACCTTTGCAGTATACATTAAAATTGAGAATAATGATATCTCCAGCAGTTCTTTCATTCTTCGGGATTGTTTTAGCTATGCTGTGGTTTTTGTGTTTCCATATGAACCTGGACATTGTCCTTTTAATGTGTATAAAGAATTGTGTTACAATTTTGATAGGTATTGCATTGAATCTGTAGATTGCTTTCAATGTGGTGGTCATTTTTACTATGTTAATCTTACAAATTAATGACCAGGGGATATCTTTCCATGTTCTGATATCTTCTTTAATTTTTTTCCTCAATGACTTGATGTTTTTATCGTCCAAGTCTTTCACTTGCTTGGTTAGAATTACCCCCACAATATATTTTTTGACATTATTGTGAAAGGTGTTGCTTCTCTGATTTCGTGCTCAGACCATTTGTCATTTGTAAATAGGAGGGCTACTGATGTTTGTGGGTTAGTTTTGTATTCAGATACTTTGCTGAAAATGTTTTTGTGCTATAGGAGTTCCCTGGTAGAATCTTTAGGGTCACTTATATATACTATCGTATCATTGCAAATACAGCAACTTTGACTTCTTCCTTTCCACTTTGTTTCCCCTTGATCTCCTCCAGTTGTCTTTTTATTGGTGTAGCTAAGGCTGCAAGTTATTGAACAAGTATGGAGAGAGTGGACAACCTTCTCTTGTTCCTGATTTTAGTGGAATTGCTCTGAGTTTAAACTGTTTTATTATGTTGAGGTATGTCCCTTGTGTCCCTAATCATTCCAGGACTCTTATGATGCAGTGGTGTTGGATTTTGTCAGGTCTTTTCTCTTTTAACTCATGTAGTGGTTTGGATGGCAATGCCCCCCATATGGCTCATAGATTGGAATAGTGGATTCCAGATCTATGCCACTATCGCCAGAGAGTGGCACTATCTGAGAGGGATTAGGAAGTATGACCTTGTTGAAGAAAGTGTGCCACTGGCAGTAGGCTTTGAGAGTTCAAATGTCCAAAACAGGGCCGGCATCTTGCTCTCTGCTGCTTGTGGATCAGGATATGATACTCTCAGCTACTGCTCCAGCGATAGGCCTGCCTGCTTCCCACCATGATGGTAATGAACTGACCCTCTGAGTTATCCCCCAATTAAATGCTGTCTTTTTATAAGTGTTGTCTTGGTCATGGTGTCTCTTCATAGTAATAGAACGGTAACAAAGACAAAGACACAGCCCCCAAATTTTTTGCCTCTGAGTAAAGTTGACTTCGTTGTGAAAAGAACTTTAAAAGTAAGAAAAATTTTTAATTTTGTACTGTTTTCCAAGCCAAAGAGTACTTAGGATTGCACAGGAAAACAGCATTTTGAGAACCTGGAGTCTAGCTCTCCTTCCCAGCCAGGATGTTCCTGGAGAACATCTATGTACGCTGCGCCCCCTGCTGGACAGGTTCTTATCCGCAGTCACCTCACAACCAGCACAGAAAGGCTCAGGACAATGCAGAGAACAAGGTCAGGGACTCAAGTCTGCCCTCTAGAGGCTGAATGGAACCAGGCCGAACCCCCAGAGGTGCCCCTGAGACACACTGCACCCAGCTATTTGGGATCGCTTGGCACCTGCGCTACAGCCTCCAGAGACACCACCACACGTGCATCTCAGTCGTCAGAAACATCACCATATTTTGCAACAGTGAAACTGTCCCTGGAGGATAAAGACTCCGAGGATCACCCACGACAGCCCTGCCGGGAGCCCCGCTGCCCTGAGTGTCCTGTGTTCTCGGCCTGCTGTGGCTCCCACAGCTGCCTCAGCTGCCAAGACAAATTAGCAGACTGTTTAGAAAGGCGATCAGACTGCAGACTCTGGGAGGGGAGGCTGGAACGGAGGACATAGGAAGAGGAGGAGAGAGAAGATATAGATAGGAGAGTGGGCGGTGCCCTGCGGTTCCCCTCCCTGAAGGCTCATAGCTACCTCCCCAGAGGAGCCATGCAATACACCCCTTCACCCAGATCCCTCTCAGGAGCGCCTGGAGGCCTGACCTGTAGCTGATTCTAGAAAGAGTCAACTTGACAGCCGAGACTAGCCAGCACAGTAGTAAGAGCCAGTGCTTAACTCCTACTCCTATTTTGAAATGTGAAAGAATTCTCCTTGATCATTCGTTTAATTTGTTCCTCTAGTGTCTTTATTACTTTTTTTTTTTTTTTTACAAAAGACTGTATCCTTTTGCCAAACTTGAATCAGGTCTTTCTCAAGTTTTATTTTCCATGATGCCCCAACCTTACACTCTCTTATTATCTTGTGTCTCTCCAGTTTTGAACCCATGTATGTGCTGGGTAGCTGTGGTAGCCTGACTGTAATCCCAGTCCTCCAAATAGACACACAGAACTGCAATATCAAGACACCTAGCTCAGTAGCCAAATCTGTGAGAGAGAATTCACAATATGAGCTAGAAAGCAACCAAGGAATACACTGGACATCAACATGTGGCCTCTACATAGACCCACATACAAATGTAGCCACACGCACAAAAGTCTTGGTCATACATTTGCAAACTCACATCATGTACATGCATTTAATTTAAAAAAAAAAAAAACTAGTGTGATTTATTTTGTGTGCCTGGCCCTTTAAGAGAACTGCTTGACCCTATGACCTTCAGTTCTTCTTAGACTTCTGGGAACAGGAGAGGATATAAAAAGCCACCAGAGGCTGAGAGAGGGGGAGTAGGGTCCAGGTGGCAGAAGAGTATGTTTAGAGATTAGGGTCAGAGAAGACAGTTAGTGCAGGAAGAAAGAAGTTTCGATAGAGCTAGAGACGGGAAGAGAGTTGGTGCAGAAGAGATTGAGCAGAGGGAAAATAGGAGACAGTTGAGGCAGGAAAAGCCGAGCTGAGCCAGACACCATATTGTTAGGAGACAGTAGAAAGAGAATCGGGCTAGCGGGGTGAGAAGACTGTGGCAAGAGGGCCAGGAGAGGCTGCGCTGAGCAGCTCGGGGGTGGGGGGAACACTGGTTAGAGTCTGGAGCTGCTAGTGTTGGGAAAAGCGGGAGAGCCGACTGTCTAAGCACACTCTTGGGGGACCGAGGGAGGAGCAACCGCTTAGGAGACACTTTGGAAGGGACTGGCCTGGACACTGAGAGAGGGGCTGATGTTTGCAAGAAAAGGAGGCAGAAGAACTTACAAAGCAGCAAAAGAGAAAAGCTACAAACACCGAGGTGAATAATGGTTTCTTCTTCTGCAAAAGCTCCAGTCTACTTCTCTGCTTACTTCAACTCTTTGAGGAGCGTGGCTCTACACGGGTTCTCTATCCGATGGCCTTAGCAGCAAGACCGCCTTGCAGTTTGCCTAGAGTCATGCAACTGCTCCCATGTGACCGGTTCCCTTC
>OZ030010.1:12404297-12494297 GCA_964023405.1 Apodemus agrarius
GATCTTCTGGGCTCCTCCAAACGGCTGGAGTCACTTCTCCAGCTCTGTCCTCTGTAGCACTCTAGGCTCAGGTTGATCCACTCCACTGCTGCTGCTGTTCTTGGTGACCATCCCATGGTACTGGCATCTCCAATACACTGGGGCCTTCCTCTGCAACTACACTTCACCAATATCCTCTCATAGGCTTTCTTCATAGTTCCAAGCCTCAGCTCCTTTGCATGACCCCTTCAAGAGTCCTGGGCCTTCAATTGCAACTGAGGCTGCACCTTCACCAATGGCCTTCCATGGCCTCTCACAGTGCCAAGCCTCAGCTACTCTTCATGACCCCTTCATGCCTTCAAAACCAGTACCACCCGGGCGACTCTACACATTACCAAGAATAGCAGCAGCACGAGGTACAACCTAGGCTATCTCTGGAACACAGCTTCTTTGTGCTTTCAGAAAACACTTCCCAGAAGATTTCAACTCAGTGATGCTGGTCTCTTCTAGACCAATGATTCTTGTCTAATCACCTCTAATTTCTTAGCTCCAGCTAACCAGCACCAATTGTCCCAGTAGTCCCTTCTATTCGTGACTCTAAAGCCAGAGCCACATGGCCAAAGCTGCTGAGTTCTGCTGCTTTCAGGAGCTGGGACCTGCCCCCTGTTCTATTACATTATCACCAGCTTTCTGGTTTCCACCTGCTTCACTGCCTAAGCTTGGCTGTCCTGGATCTTGCTCTGTAGATTGACCTTGAACCCAGAGATCTGCATTCCTGTCTCCTGGGATTAAAGGTGTGTAACCACCATGCCACATCTAAACATAGCTGGGTAGGATCTTGCCCCAAAGTCCCATTCCCTTAATCTGGTCTCTTCTAGAACATAGGATTCATCTCTACTCTACTTCCTGGTACCCCTTTAATTGGATTCTTGAACCATATATTTTGTTTCTTTCCTTCTCAACTTTCTCCTTTTCATTAAAATGTTCTTCATAAGAGAGAACTCAAAAAAAATAAATAAAATAAAAAATAAAATAAAAGGCCAGGCGGTGGTGGTGCACGCCTTTAATCCCAGCACTTGGGAGGCAGAGGCAGGCAGATTTCTGAGTTTGAGGCCAGCCTGGTCTACAGCATGAGTTCCAGGACAGCCAGGGCTACACAGAGAAACCCTGTCTTGGAGAAGAGAGAGAGAGAGAGAGAGAGAGAGAGAGAGAGAGAGAGAGAGAGAGAGAAACTCCAGTAACCACACAACAGAATTTACACCAAGCTGTTTTGAGACTTCCTGTTTCAAAGCAATTAATCTAAATTTCTTCACCTTAGCCTCAGGGCAGACTCTTTGGACAATGGCAAAAAGCAGCCACATTCATCACCAAAATATCACAGAAACAGTCTCCAGGCCACATACTGAAATTCTTCTCCTCTGAAACCTCTTGGTCCAGGTCTGCACAGTTCAAATCCCTCAGCAACCAAGTCTTGCGTATTCCTACCAGGATGGCCCATTAAGCCCTGCTTAAAGCATTGCACTGCTCTCCAAAGCCAAAGTCCCTAAATCCACACTCTTCCAAACAAAAGCATGGTCAGGCCTATCACAGCAATACCCCAGTCCCTGGTACCAACTTCTGTCTTAGTTAAGGTTTTACTGCTGTGAACAGACTCCATGACCAAGGCGACTCTTATAAGGACAACATTTAATTGGGTCTGACTTACAGGTTCAGAGGGTCAGTCCATTATCATCAAGGTGGGAAAATGGCAGCATCCAGGCAGGCATGGTGCAGGAGGAGCTGAGAGTTCTACATCTTCAGCTGAAGGCTGCTAGCACGTGCATGTTGCTAGGGATGGAAAGAACCTAAGTCCTCGCATGCCCTCGGCACGTTCTCTATAACTGAGGAAGATTCGGAGCTCACATTAGCCTTTTACATGCCTTGGTTTGGTTTGGTTTGGTTTTTTTGGTCTTTTGTTATTTTGTCTTTTTTTTTTTCAGAGCTGAGGACTGAACACAGCATCTTGCACTTGCGAGGCAAGCACTCTCCCACTGAGTTAAGGCCCCAATCCCTCATGTTTGTCTTTTAGAAGTGCTAATCCTAGCTGGCCTCCACTAGATCTGAAACAGCGCAATGGAGCTGGGCTTCTTCGTTTCTGTGAGAGTGTTTTGAGTTAGCGTACAAGATAATGACTTTTGTTGTGAAATCATTATAGTTGCATCTTTGTTTAGATTTAGTGCATGGGGACACCAGACGCAATCCATGTCACCCATGTGGAGTGCCAAGGACAGCTTGGAGGAGTTCATGTTTTCTTTCTAGCAGCTTCCATGGTGGCCTTTCCATATGTACATATCATTGCAGCATGCTTATCTCTGCACACTTAATGTCTTCCTGACAATTAGTCCTGTACTGCCTACATGTCACATGTGCATTCGCATGCACAGATAGATAGCTTAAGTTCCACACATGACATAAAATATGCTGCTTGGTCCTCCTCCCTCCGTTTGCTTTTCTTTGTCCCCACCTCTCCCCTTTAGGGCTTTCCCTCCTCCTCCTCATAGTGTCCTTATTTATATTATAATACATAATATATATTTATTACATGTTATGTATGTGCATATTTAGATTATGTTAATATATACATATATAGCATATGTGTGTTACAATATACATTACACATTATATATATTATGTATTGTATATTTATTATATTGTTTATTTTATCTTGTATATTATATATTATATATTGTGTATATTGCAGGAGTAGGGGTCCCTGCAGGCTCTGTGGCCCGGAGGGAAATGATATGGGTGAGACAAGAATGAAACTTGGTTCAGCTCCACTTAGTTAATTGTCACTGGTTCAGACTTCAAGAGCCTGACAACAGCTCATTTATTTCAGCCACATTTAAGCACAGCATAATCTGGGGGCGGGGAGGGGTGTCTGATAACAGTTAACTCAGTCCCATGAGTATAGCAGAGCTTCAAACATGTTTGTGTTGAAATTCTTTTCAGAGTACATCTGGCTTCTTTCAGAAATAGTGCCCAGGACTTAGGGTCTAGGGAGAGTGACTGAGGCGAGCATGATGCCTGACCCTACCCGGATTGACCTGACCCTGAGATAACATAGTCTCTTAGTTGTAAAGTACAAGTGACATCTCTCATAAGGATGGTTTTATGACCTAGAGGATTTTATGGCTCAAGATTTAGAGTAAAAGGCCCTAAGATAAACAAACCATAAATCCCGGGGAATAAGAGGAAGCTTGGTTGGACAGATAGCAGAGGATCACCACGTCGTAAATTACACGCCTCCCCAGCATCCCAGGGGAAAGACCAGTAGACATCCTCTTCCTTTAAAGACAGAAGCCCACATGTTTAACTTCCCTGCATTCTCCAGCACTTAGCTATGTGCACAAGGACCTCTTGCCATATATATATTAGGGACCAATATGGGCTCAGGACCTCAAAACCAAGTTCTCAGTACAAGGGAGATTTATTTGCCTGAGAGAGATGACAGACAGGGAATAAGAGACAAAGACAGGAGGTAGAGGATGAGGGAGAGGGGAAAGGGAACAAGGGAGAGGGAGGAGGGGTATTTGTCCTGGGGGGGGCAGCAAAGGATTGCCTCTGAATATACAGGAAACAGACATGGCAATAGGGAAATGGCAGTTTATAAAGGTACAAGGGGAAACCTGTGTTAGGATGAGGTGTTTAATTTTAATTGGGCATGTTAATTAGGTGAGCCACGGAACGTCTGATTGCTGGATCTCAGCAGTTTTGTAGCTGGACCTTGGTAGTCAGCCTCGGCAGGAGGAAGTGGCCAAATAGGGAACAGACCTTGGCGCTGGCTTCAGGAATGTCATCTAATGGTTTTTAGCAAGGCAGAGGGAATGGGGGAGAAGGGCAAGGCCTGACAGCCGTGCTGGCCATGTCAGGGCTGGCTAGAGTCCTGCAATATATCATGCATGCATGTATGTATACAATATTCCTCGTTCCACTTTGTTCTATTGTCTTTTCCACACTCCTGTCTTAAGGCTTCATCTTTCTGATATATGGCAAATTGCTACAAACTCATCCAGGAAAAGGAAACTTGACTGAAAAGGCCTCCATCAGAAGACCTGTAGAAACATCTGTGATGCGTTTTCTTGACTGATGGTTGATATGAGAAAGCCCAGCCCACTGGGGGCAGTGCCACACCTGGAAAGATCACACCAAGTGGTATGTGAAAACAGCAGGCTGAGCGAGCCATGAGGAAGCACTGGGAGAGTCCAGAAGAGGTGAATGGAGAAGGTGCAGTGTCAGGTGCAGTTCAAACCTCGGATCATGCACTTCCGGAGGACCCAGCCGTACCACTCCTGGGCATATACCCAGAGGATTCCCTGGCATGTAATAAGGATGCATGCTCCACTATGTTCATAGCAGCCTTATTTATAATAGTCAGAAGCTGGAAAGAATCCAGATGTCCCTCAATAGAGGAATGGATACAGAAAAATGTGGTGCATTTACACAATGGAGTACTACTCAGCCATTAGAAACAATGAATTCATGAAATTCTTAGGCAAATGGTTGGAACTGGAAAATATCATCCTAAGTGAGGTAACCCAGTCACAAAAGAATACACATGGAATCCAGTCACTGATAAGTGGATATTAGCCCAGAAACTCTGAATACCCAAGACACAATTCACAGACCACATGAAGCTCAAGAGGAAGGAAGACCAAAGTGTGGGTGCTTCAGTGCTTCTTAGAAGGGGGAACAATATCATCAAGGGAAGTAGAGGGTGGAAAGGACTTGGGAGGAAGAGAGAAGGGAGAAGAGAAAAGAGGGGCAGAATCAGGCATGGAAGAAGATGGAGAAGATGTACAGAGGGTCAGGAAATAGAACAGAGGTGGGGGATGGGGAACTGATGGAAGCAACCAGAAACTCCCAGATGCTAGGTAAGCCAGAGCCTCCCAGGACCCCATGGGGATGGCATTAGCTGAAATACCCCACGAAGGGGAGGGAAAACCTGTTGAGACCATATCCTTAGGTTAGGCATGGCCACCCAGTTGGAGGGATGGGGCCACCCACCCATCTCCAAAATTTTAACCCAGAATTGCTCCCGTCTAAAGGAAATACAGGGACAAAGAGTGGAGCGAGAGCTGGAGAGATGGCTCAGCGGTTAAGAGCACTGACTGTTCTTCCAGAGGTCCTGAGTTCAAATCCCCCAGCGGCCACATGGTGGCTCACAAACATCTGTATTGAGATTGGATGCCCTTTTCTGGTGTGTCTGAAGACAGCTACAGTGTACTTACATATAATAAATTTTTTTTCTTTTTAAGAGTGGAGCAGAGATTGAAGGAAAGGAATACAGAGACTACCCCACCTGAGAGTCCCTCCCACATACAGACACCAAACCCAGACACTATTGCTGATGCCAAGAAGTGCTTGCTGACAGGAGCCTGATACAGCTGTCTCCTGAGAGGCTCTGCCAGAGCCTGACCAATACAGAGGCAGATGCTCACAGCCAACCATCAGAATGAGCACAGGGACCCCAGTGGAGGAGTTAGGGGAAGGACTGAAGGAGCTGAACAGGCCTTATCTGGCACCAGTGGGAGGGGAGGCCCTTGGTCCTGTGAAGGCTTGATGCTCATGTACAGAGGAATGCCAGGGCTGTGAGGTGGGAGTGGATAGGTGGGTGGGGGAGCACCCTCATAAAAGCTGGGTAGGGGGAATGGGATACTGGGCTTTGCAGAGGGGAAACTGGGAAAGGGAATAACATTTGAAGTGTAAATAAATAAAATAAGTAAAAATAAATTTTAAAAATTAGTCAAGAAGACAAGCTGAAACTTAGCACTATGCAACAAAATAGAAGTCCCTGAAGAGAGGTCCAGAGACCCAGCATTTTGGAGATGTCAGGACAGTGGGGTGGCCACCAAGAACAGGGGTACCTATCAAGTGGAGCTAGCCTGAGCCTATGAGACAAACTGAGTTTTAAAGTCAGAGCCAAAGAAGTGGACATGTCTTGGCCTTTTAGAGCCTAGAAGATCATGAGTTGATCCCAGACAGCAAGCAATGTTTGTGTTTGTGTGTGTGTGTGTGTGTGTTTTTTTACCCTGCTGAATTGGGTTTTACTTTAACTGTGACTGTCAGCTCTTACTTTAACTGTGCTTCCTCTTAGACTAAGTAATATGTACCTTTTGTTATTTTAGAGGAGCCCACAGTTAAGACACATTGGAATTTTTGCAAGACTTTGGATATGTTAAGGAGCCTGAATTTTTAAGGCATTTGAAATTTTTAAGATTTATTTTTATTTTTATGTAGCTGTCTTCAGACACCCCAGAAGAGGGCATCAGATCCCTTTACATATGGCTGTGAGCCACCATGTTGTTGCTGGGATTTGAACTCAGGACCTCTGGAAGAGTGGTCAGTGCTCTTAACCACTGAGCCATCTCTTCAGCCCAAGCATTTGAATTTTTAAAAAATAACATGGAGCTTTGAAAAGTTGAGCTATGTTTTATTTTTATATTAATAGTAATATGAGATCTTGAGGTTAAAGAATAAAGAAAGGGTTGTGATTTAATAGTGATGTATTGGTGTGTCACGGTAACAAGGGAGCAGTTGCTCTGGTTTTGTTTTGTTGCTTTTTTTTAAATATTTATTTATTTATTATATGTAAGTACACTGTAGCTATTTTCAGACACACCAGAAGAGGACATCAGATTTCATTACGGATGGCTGGGAGCCACCATGTGGTTGCTGGAATTTGAACTCAGGACCTTCGGAAGAACAGTCGGTGCTCTTAACCACTGAGCCACCTCTCCAGCCCTGTTTTGTTGCTTTTTAACATTTCATAAGCTAGAGTTACGTGGGGAGAGGAAACTCCATTGATAAAGTGCTTTCTTCTGGTTGTCTAGTGGTCTGTTGTTCTTTCCTTACTGTCATCATCGTCATCATCATTGTTGTTGCTGTTTTTCAGATTACTGATTGATATACGAAGGCTCGAACCACTGAGACAGCGTCAGCTATGGATGGGTTTTCCTGTAAGAAAGGAGGCTGAGCACACCATAGAAAACGAGCCAATAAAGTGTTCCTTCATAGCCTTTTTGCTCAGTTCCTGCCTCCAGGATCTTGCATTGAGTACCTGCCCTGCCTTCACATCATGGCAGACTGTGAGTTATGAGATGGAAGAAAGCTTTGCTCCTCAATTTGCTTTTTGTCTAAGTGTTTTCTCACAGCACTAGAAAGCACACTGCTTAGTAATATATGTGTGTGTGTGTGTGTGTGTGTATGTATGTATGTATGTATATGTATACATATATATGTATATGTGTGTGTATATATATGTATATATATATACATGTATATATATTTATATATATATATATCCTTTCTCAGCCTTGGTTATATTGTTATATTTTGAGTTCTACCCATTTTCCTACAAATTTCAGAACTTCATCATTTTTTTCATTTTTTTATTTTCTATATTCTTTGTTTACATTCCAAAGGCTTTCCCCTTTCCCAGTTTCCCCCCCTCACCATATGTCCCATAAGTCCTCTTCCCTCCACCCATTCCCTAATCACCCACACACACACACACACCAGTTTCTCTGTTCTGATATTCTCCTACAAAATTGGATCCAGTCTTTTTGGGACCAGGGTCCTCTCCTTCCTTCTTCTTGGGAATCTTTTGATTTGCTAATTACACCTTGAGTATTCAGAGCTTCTGGGCTCATTAATATCCACTTATCAGTGATTGCATTTCATGTGTATTCTTTTGTGATTGGATTAGCTCACTTAGGATGATATTTTCCAGATCCAACCATTTGCCTACAAATTGCACGAATTCATTATTTTTAATTGCTGAGTATTGGGACCTCATAAAATTACAAAGTTTCTGTAAGGCAAAGGACACCATTAGAAGGACAAAACAGCAACCAACAAATTGGGAAAAGATCTTCACCAACCCCACATCCGACAGAGGGCTAATATCCAATATATACAAAGAACTCAAGAAGTTAGATCCCAAAGAACCAAATAACTCTCTTTAAAAATGGGGTACAGAGCCGGGCGGTGGTGGCGCACGCCTGTAATCCCAGCACTTGGGAGGCAGAGGCAGGCGGATTTCTGAGTTCGAGGCCAGCCTGGTCTACAGAGTGAGTTCCAGGACAGCCAGGGCTACATAGAGAAACCCTGTCTCAAAAAACCGAAAAAAAAAATGGGGTACAGAGCTAAACAAAGAATTTTCACCTGAAGAAATTCAGATGACTGAGAAGCACCTTAAGAGATGTTCAACATCACTAGTCATCAGGGAAATGCAAATCACAACAACCCTGAGATTCCACCTCACAAGAGTCAGAATGGCTAAGATTAAAAACTCAAGGGACGCCGGGCGGTGGTGGCGCACGCCTTTAATCCCAGCACTTGGGAGGCAGAGGCAGGTGGATTTCTGAGTTCGAGGCCAGCCTGGTCTACAGAGTGAGTTCCAGGCCAGCCAGGGCTACACAGAGAAACCCTGTCTCGAAAAACCAAAATAAATAAATTAAAAAAAAAAAAAACTCAAGGGACAGCCAGGCGGTGGTGGCGCACGCCTGTAATCCCAGCACTTGGGAGGCAGAGGCAGGCGGATTTCTGAGTTTGAGGCCAGCCTGGTCTACAGAGTGAGTTCCAGGACAGCCGGGGCTACACAGAGAAACCCTGTCTCGGGGGAAAAAAAAATCAAAAAAAAAAAAAAACCAAAAAAAACCTCAAGGGACAACAGGTGCTGGCGAGGATGTGGAGAAAGAGGAACACTCCTCCACTGTTGGTGGGATTGCAAGATGGTACAACCGCTCTGGAAATCAGTCTGGTGGTTCCTCAGAAAATTGGGCATGACACTTCCAGAGTACCCTGTTATACCACTCCTGGGCATATACCCAGAGGATTCCCCTGCATGCAATAAAGACACATGCTTCACAATGTTCATAGCAGCCTTATTTATAATAACTTCATCATTTTTGTGATTAAAAACTGTCATTGTTTCTTCTGCTCATGACATCAAATTTCAAACTTCTGTCATGTACACATACCACATTTTTTTAACCATTCAGTGATGATAACCTAGGCCAACTGCATATCCTGGATGTTGCAAGCAGGGCTGCAGTTGACATAAGCATGCAAGTATCTGTGGGCCACTGACTTTGAGCCTTGAGGAGCTGCTCGGGAGTTATAGAACTGGGTCAGATGACATCCTGAGGTTCAGGTTTCGGGAGATGTTCTCTACTGAGGTCTATACTGGATATACACGTTTCCATCCCCCTCGGTAGTGACGAAAGGGTCCTCCCTCCCCACACCCTTACCAGCATTTGTTATGACTTGTTTTCTTGGTAGACAACATTCTCATCAGGGTAGGATGGAATTTCAAAGCAGTATTAATTTGTTTGGTTTTTTTTGTTTTTTGTTTTTTGTTTTGTTTTGTTTTCGAGACAAGGTTTCTCTGTGTAGTCTTGGCTGTCCTGGAAGTCACTCTGTAGACCAGGCTGGCCTCGAACTCAGAAATCCGCCTGCCTCTGCCTCCCAAGTGCTGGGATTACAGGCGTGCGCCACCACGCCCGGCTTTGTATTATTCTTCTTTAAAGACTTTGAAGACCTCTAAAGACTCTTGAGTTCGTCAGCCCATCTCTTGACTTGAAAGATTTTATTTGCTCTGGGCAAGGTGGTTCCCACTCTTAATCCTGGCACTCGGGAGGCAAAACTAGGTAGATCTCTGAGTTCAGGCCAGCCTGGTCTACAAGACAGCCAAGGCTACACAGTCAAGGTGGCCTTAGCAGAGGGTTTGCTTGGGCTGCAGGCTCTGAAATAGGGCAGAAAGGGAGTGTGCAGTCTTTGTGGGCAGAAGGTAGGGCTAATAACGGCGTGGGCAGCCATGGGGATTCACTGGCACTTCCTTCTCTCCCCTTGTCTCAGCCCTAGGCAGCAAAACGGGAAGAATACGACTGGCATTCAGAATCAATGGCACAACTTTGAAATCCTGCATATCAAGTGTGAGAACATCGAAAGGACCATTTCCACAGTGAAGAGTTAAGTGACAATGTTCTTATTGTCTGCCATGTATACTGTGTGGAAATGAGACATGCCAGCAACTGGGAAATACAAAGGATTCAGGAAGCAGTTGTAGTGCTGGCAATGTCATCTGTAGACTGGTCCAGAAGGATGCACTGAGAGTAGATTCGGGACAGCAACACTTGGAGATCTCTACTGGACCCAGGGATGAGAGAAGCCTATCTGTGGTCTTAGAAAGACTTCAGGGCTACAGTGGTGAGGAAGACCAGGGATGGGACAGTCCTCTCCCTGTGTGCCATTACACACTAACATGAAAGCTTCACTCTCAGAATGATAAAGGGATCTTTCACCATAAGCCATTTTGTGTGGGTGAATAATAACGCCACCAACGTTAAGTGGAAGTGTAGAGCCGTGGTAGAGCTCATGTGTCTGGTCTGCTAAAGGCCCTGTTTATAATCCCTGTGTCAAAATCAAAGGAAGCGAGACAGCTTTGTGAACCAGTTTCCTGGTGGAGTCATAACTGGAGCTCCAGCTCACATCAGCTTTAGAAGGTGAGCACTGTTAGCTCTCATCCTCACATAGGTGAGGTCTGGGTTACTCAAAGCATCTTAGCAGGGAGTTGGCATAGGCACAGAATCTGGTCCGGGAATTCAATGTGACTTTAGGAATGTTAAAGAGAACAGGAGAGGATGGTTATAACCAGGAGAACTGAATGTGCCCCGGTTCAGTTCCAAATCTCAGGGAACAGGTCCATTTCCAAGATGGGCATACCCCATCTTGGAAGGTGAGAAGACCCAGAAATAATGATGGCAGGAGAAGTGACCTGTATACAGTGCACCAGAGAGATTGGGTCAAGCAGGAGTGTGGGCTATCCATTTATTCTCTGTGGAAATAGAGGAGAGCAGTGGAGATTTGCTTTTTCCCTCTTCCTAGAAAGATACAATCATGGTGGGATTTTAAGTCACAGGAGAAAGATACACAGAAGGAGGAGCTCGTAGATCCTTGCCAGGACTGAAAATGTCATTATTAATTTTCTTCCAGGAGACAGAGCTCCCTGCCCCATTCCTTCTTCTGCTCCCCACCTACATTCCCCTCTTTTTTGTCTCCTTCCAAGTGACAGATCCAAATTCCATAGTGCAAAATGAATCTTGCTTTGCCTAACCCCATACCTAGCCCTCCTCTCTCATTAAACTCCATGCCCAGTGTGGATTGATGTTTTTTCTAATAAGAATCCAACTTTCCTCTTTTTGCCTTACAATTCTAATTCTGATTATTAAAAAGTATTTGTGGAGGAATTGAACGCAGGTCATCCCATGGTGGTCCTCAACCTCCCTAATGCCGTGACCTTTTAATACAGTTCCTCATGTTGTGGTGACCCCCAACCACAGAACTGTTTTCATTGCTACTTCATAATTGCAACTTTACTACTGTCATGAGTCGTAATGTAAATATCTGTATTTTCTGATGGTCTTAATTTACTCCTGTGAAAGAGGTGTTAAACAACCCCCTGGGGGTCATGACCTACAGGTTGAAAACCACTACAGTTGCAAATCTCAGGAAATGGGACAGTGGCTCATTTTGCTGTTCCCTGGGACACTTTTACACTCCAGTACTGAGTCTCACGATGTTGCTGTTGTGTTTATCAATGGAACCCAACACCTGAAAGAAACGGCATGAGGAAAGACATATCTATTTTCAAATATCAATATCACACAATACGTTCCTTCTTTACTTACCCAGTGCATTTGAGGCAAAAATGAGTGTCATCAGAGGGTGTACTTTCCTTCCTGGTGGACAGGGTACGGATAAAACAGGAGCGCAGGGGGTGGGGCCAGTGGCTCAGCAGTTAAGAGGACTGAGTGTTGCTCTTGTAGAGGATCTGAGTTCTGTCCCCAGCACTCACACTGGGCTGCTCACAACTGTCTGTCTGTAGCCCCAGCTCCAGGGGATCCAGTGCCCTTTTCTGGACTCCTAAGGAAATTTGCATTCATACGCACACAGAAAAACACCTAATTAAAAGATAATGAAAACAAAAATCTGCTGAAAATACTAATAGCAACCTTTCCTCTGCCCCCTAGGAAAGTGGATTTCTGTGAGTTTGAAACCAACCTGAGACTTGCAGACCAGCCAGGGGTATAGCAAGACCTTGTGTGATGGTTTGTATAAGCTTGGCCCAGGGAGTGTCACTATTAGGAGGTGGGGCCCTGTTGGAGTGGGTGTGGCTTGTTGGAGTAGGCACATCACTGTGGGTGTGGGCTTTAATATCTTAGTCCTAGGCTCAGTGGTTTAGAGCACTGACTGCTCTTCCAGAGGTCCTGAGTTCAATTCCCAGCAACCACATGTTGGCTCACGACCATCTGTAATGGGATCTAATGCTATCTTCTGGTGTGTCTGAAGACAGTTGCAATCTACTCATATACATAAAATAAATATCCTTGTCCTAGCTTCCTGGAAGCCAGTGTTCTGCTAGCAGCCTTCAGATGAAGATGTAGAGCTCTCAGCTCCTCCTGCACCATATCTGCCTGGATGCTGCCATGTTCCTACCATGATGATAATGGACTGAACGTCTGAACCTGTAAGCCAGCCCCAATTAAATGTTGTTCTTGTAAGAGTTGCCTTGGTCATGGTGTCTCTTTACAGCAATGAAACCCTAACTAAGACACCCTGTCTCAAAAATAGACTTTAAAAACAAAAATCTTTAAAGGGGGAACTGGTTATATATGTTCTTAGGACTGACCATTTGGTATTGGATAAGTGACTGGTATGAACTTCCCTGGAGAAGATTTCAGTATTCTTTAGTTACCTGTAATCCTTATGCGGAACTGAAGCCTCTTGGCCTTTCCCCATCCATGATAGCATGTCTTTTGATGTAGTCCATATTTAGTTCATGTTTAGATAGTCATGTTGGTGAGACTTTATGGATATAGTTTCTGACACTGCTAGGAGACATTGTACAGACTAAACAGGTAAAACCGGGTGGTGGTGGCAGTGCACGCCTGTAATCCCAGCACTCTGGGAGGCAGAGGCAGGTGGATTTCTGAGTATGAGGCCAGCCTGGTCTACAGAGTGAGTTCCAGGATAGCCAGGGCTACACAGAGAAACCCTGTCTCGAAAAAAACCAAATCCAAAAAATCAGGGAGAAAAAAACGCTCAGAAAGACAAATACTGGGACTGGAGATATGACTCAATGCTTAAGAACAGAGTTTGATTCCCAGCACCTACATTTGGCAGCTTACAAATGCCCTATTACTCCAGCTCCAGGGAATCTGCCTGTGACCTCCAAAGACATTTCAGTCATGTGGACATACCCCAAAGACACACATATATGTAATTAAAAATAAAATAAATTAAGCCGGGCGGTGGTGGCGCACGCCTGTAATCCCAGCACTTGGGAGGCAGAGGCAGGCGGATTTCTGAGTTCGAGGCCAGCCTGGTCTACAGAGTGAGTTCCAGGACAGCCAGGGCTACACAGAGAAACCCTGTCTCGAAAAACCAAAAAAAAATAAATAAATAAAATAAAATAAATTAGTCCTTTAAAAAGACAAATATCACATGTCTCTCTCATTAAATATTTGTGTTAGCTTCTAAATTACATTACATTGAAGTAATGTAAGGAGAAGCCAGGACACTGAAAAGAGACCCATGAGATGGGAGTCTTCAGGTTATTATCTCCTCAGTGCTGTTCTTGTGTGACATTTGTATTGTATTAGATATCATAATTAAAACTGAATAAATGGAATAAATCCTTCGAGAGGATGCATTGGTTAGATCAGAGGCTTTATCATCTAATTATCTCTGGGAATACCCTGAAACAATTAGTAATCTCCCGGTCATTTCTGGATCCAGTATAGTTTACAATAAAAACCAACCATCATATGCACCCAAGGCCCTCTTCATGAATAGTATATTTTCAGACAGAGGCTCACTAAATTTACACATGCAGCTGTCAACGTCCTGCTTAGCCTTATCAGTGAATGGGATTTCAGATGTACATGGTCCACTGTACACAATTCAGCAAAATTTGTATTTTGTTTGTTGTTTATTTGTTTTGTTAGCTGGCTATTCCACTTGTTTATTTCGGAGTTTTGTCCTGGATTCTACTATACAGCTTGGACTTCCTATGTAGTGACAACTTGCCTGGAACTTGTGATCCTCCTG
This sequence comes from Apodemus agrarius, assembly GCA_964023405.1. NCBI lineage: Eukaryota > Metazoa > Chordata > Mammalia > Rodentia > Muridae > Apodemus > Apodemus agrarius. The sequence continues at coordinate 12,418,431 of OZ030010.1, forward strand.
CCTCAGCCTCCAGAGTGCTGGAATTATATGATTAGACACCACTCTCAATGATTTTTTTTGTTTTGTGTGTAGAGAGGTCAGAAAATAAGTGAGTTGGTTCTCTCCTTCCACCATGTGGGTCCAGATATCAAACTCAGGTTATCAGGTTATCAGGCTTGGCGGCAAGCCCCCTGTCGCACTGAGCTATCTCCCCAGCCCAGACTCTCAATCAATCGTCAACCTATTTGATAAATAATCCATGTTCCCTTAAAGAACTTGAAAAATTCAGAGACAAGTGAGAGGAAATAGATCCATCCAAAGAATTGAGCCCTACCTCTTCTCACCATGGCCACAGTATAAAATGGATTTTCTGAACCGAGGATGGTGTTCTGTAGAGCCATTATGTAACACACACAAGGCCTTGGGTTCAAGCCAGGCGGTGGTGGCGCACACCTGTAATCCCAGCACTTGGGAGGCAGAGGCAGGTGGATTTCTGAGTTCGAGGCCAGCCTGGTCTACAGAGTGAATTCCAGGACAGCCAGGACTACACACAGAAACCCTGTCTCGAAAAAAACAAAACAAAAAACAAGGCCTTGGGTTCAATCTCTAACACACATACACACACACACACACACACACACACACACTAATATATATTATATATATTTATTATATATCATAATTATAATATATTATAGTGTATGTGAAACATTGTTACATGTATATGTATTATATGTAATATAATATGTACACTATATAAAATATAATGCATATACATATAATACATTCAGATATGTTCTAGTCTCTTCTATAAACTATTTATTCTGATTCATTTAAACAGAAAGTCCTGGTGGTGCATACCTTTAATGTCAGCACTTGGGAGATATCTTGGAGTTTAAAGGACAGTCTGTTCTACATAGTGAGTTCCAGGGCAGTATGGGCTACTTCATGAGAACCCAAATCAAAAGTAAAACAAAAAAAGAAAGAAAGTTTTGTGCAGGACCCAGCTATCCATATGTGTAGCCCACAGAGTGAGACTCCTTCTCCAAAGTCCCCATCTGAGTCCTCTGTCCTCTTCACTTTATTCTTTGAGACAAGGTGTCTCCCTGCTGCCTGTTCCAGCTAGACTGGCTTGCTAGAAGTCTCTTAGCTTGCCCTGTCTCCTGTCCCATCATCTCCAAGGCTCCAGACACCAGTTCCCATGCCCAGCTTTCATGCAGTTGCTGGAGCTCTGTATTCAGGTCTTTGTGCTTGAAACCAAGTACTTTACTCAATGAGCAGTCTCTCAAGCCTCCCCCATAAAATCCCCTTTTAATGATAAAATCAAATCAAAACACTACTAAAAGTATAGTAAAAAGAAAAGGGGAACACAGAAGGAAAAAAGAAACAATGAAGCTTCGTAGCAGCTTCTTTTTTATTGACTAAGTTGTTTATTCACTTTACATCCTGATCACAGCTCTCCAGCCCCCTCCTACCAGTCCATAAGTTCTGTGACGCTAGAGAACCCTAGTGTACCCAGATAGAACATCAGTCCCTCTTACCTCACCACCCCTTCATCCACCCCATCTCCCCTTCTCCTCAAAAAAAGGGGAGGCCTCCCATGGACATCAACCAGCCCGTTCATATCAAGCTGCGGCAAGACTAGGCTCATCCTCTTCCATTGAGGCTAGACAAGGTAGCCCAACTAGGGGAAAGGGTCCCAAATGCAGCAACAGATTTGGGGACAGCCTCTCTCCTACTTTAGAAGTCCCACATGAAGTCCCAACTGCACAACTGTTACATATGTGCAGAAGGCCTGGCTCCATCCCATTCCTGCTCTCTGCTTGGCAGAGACAACATTTCATTGGAACTGGCTTCCAGGTTCAGAGGTTAAGTCCGTTATCTTCAAGTGGGAACATGGCCCCATCCAGGCAGGCATGGAGCTGGAGGAACCGAGAGTTCTACATCTTGTTCCGAAGGCAAACAGAAGAAGACTGGCTTCCAGGCAGCTAGGAGGAAGGTCTCTCAAAGCCCACCCCCACAGTGACACACTTCCTCCAACAAAGCCACACCTTCTAATAATGCCACTCCTTGGGCCAAGCTTATTCAAACCACCACACGTAACCTGTCCAGGACAGATGTCAAGTATCCCACTAGAACGTTCCTCACCTTAGTATCTTCCCTTTTTGACATACCTCAGACCTCTGCTGGTCACACTTGACGCTACAGTCTGTGGGTCGGGGTGACTGATGTCCTATCTGGGTATATTAGTCAAGGTTCTTTAGAGTCACAGAACTTAAGGAATGTCTCCATATAGTAAGGGAATTTGTTGGAATCATTTACAGTCTGCAGACCAACTAACCCAACAACGGGCAGCTGTGAATCGGAAGCCCAAGAATCAAATAGTTACTCAATCGCATAAGGCTGGATGTTCTTCTGGCCTTCTTTATGAGCTCGAATCCTGAAGAAGTAGGTTCCAGTAGACGCACTGGCAAGTAAGAGCAAGCCGGCTAAGAAGAAGGAACCCTTCCTTCCCTTGTCCTTATATGAACCTCTAGCAGAAGGTGTGGCCCAAATGAAGGGTATATACCACCATGTCTGGACTTAAGCTATTCTGTACTTGGAACTTGTTCTGTTCCAGGCTGGCCTTGAACTCAGAGATTTTCCTGCCTCTGTCTCCTGGGATTAAAGGCATGTACCACCTTGCCTGGGCCTAAGATTTTCATGGCCACTGTGCCTCAAGATCCAGATCAAAAACCTATGTCTTGCAGCTGCAAGATCTGGATCACAGGTGTGCCCTTCATTTCTAGATTAGAGCTCATGCCAGATGTAGTCAAGTTGACACCTGGCAATAGCCATCACACCGGGAGCCCCCAAGAGTGTCAGGAGTGGAGAAACAAGCACCGTACTAAGATCTCTGCAAGCAAACCTGTCCCCAGGCCTGCATTAATGAGCCTGCTGGGCGTATGCAGCTGTGGAAAAGTAGTCTGCCCCCTAGAGCTTCTGAGTGCTCAGTCTCTACAGCAGTGAATCTCACTGCAGATCAGTGGTTCCATCGACTGGCCAAGCACTGACCTCAGGCTTAAGGCTGTCAAACTCCTAAACTATACTCAGTGAGTGAGATCAACTCTGAACCACTGAGGGCAGGGTACCTCCAAATGGACATCTCCAGATCTCCACAGCCGTCTCTCAGGGCCCTCTCGTTCTCTGTGGCGAATTGAATTCAGGCTCCCTGACCTGTGACTGTTTCCTGTTCTCATGCCCCAAACTGACGAACAGAAACAGATGAGTTTTAGATAGTAGGTTCCCTCTCTTATGTCAAATGTCCACCAGAACTTTGACTTTAGTATCTTCCCTTCTTGATACACCAGAGGCCTCTGCTGGTCTACCTAACATGTGTTGTGTATCTACCTTAAGATGGTGCCCTGAAAAGGTCTCCAAGTTATAGAGTGACAGAACAAGATTCCTCTCCGTGGCTGCTCTGTCCCTCAGAATCTCACCAAAGCTCAGCACTGGACTTGAGTCTTGCAAGAGCTGTGAGCTTGCCCTGTGAGTTAGCACTGCCAGTCTCTTCTGACCAGGGCTTAACTGTGGGATGAGACTTCTTTTTCCCCTCTTCCCACTGCACAGCAAGAGCTGAGTGCAGCTTCTGGGTGCTAAGTTGCCCTCCCCACCTGTCCCTCGGCGAATTTCTACTGTTCTCCCTCTTTCTCTTCTCAGGATGGTGGCTCTTTTTTAGGCTCGTTCATTCTTTTTTACTGCATCACGTGCAGGAGGCTTCTAATCTGCCATCCTACTCAGGAGTCGTTTGATGAGCAATTTGTATTTTTTTTTATAGTTTGGTAATTTTTGTTTGTGAGTTGGTTTCACGTGAGACATGGTCTTTCTGTATAGTCCTGGATGTCCTGAAACCTAGGACAGGCCTGACTGGAACTCAAACATCCTCCTGCCTCTGCCTCCCAAGTGCTAGGATGAAATTTGTGTTCCACCATACCTGGCCTCTACTGATTTTTCCAAGTATGAAAAACTATGGATCTAGTTATTTAGCTCTTGTCTCTATTTCCAACCATTTAAATAATTTCTTCATCTCTTAGCCTCCTCTCTAACCCTTCTGCTGGGTTTTCCTCTCCCCCAAATGAAACTGTCTGTGCTTTCATGTCGGGTAGATAATAGATGGATGGGTGGGTGGATGGATGGATGGATGGATGGGTAGGTAGATGGATGGATAGATAGATAGATATAGATAGATAGATGAATTAGATGGATAATCAGGGATTTTCCTTCCCGCTATCCTCTCTTCTTCCTCCTTCCCTGGAGGCCCCCTCATACCTCCATGTATTTCTGTTTTATTTCCCTATATTCCTGTACTTAGATAGTTTTAAAAGATTCTCATGGGCGGTGGTGGCACATGCCTGTAATCCCAGCACTCTGTGAGGCAGAGGCAGGCAGATTTCTGAGTTCGAGGACAGCCCGGTCTACAGAGTGAGTTCCAGGACAGCCAGGGCTATACAGAGAAACCCTGTCTCGAAAAAACCAAACACAAAAACACAAAAAACAAAAACCTAGATTCCAGTGAAAAAAAAGAGGATGTGTACTTGAAAGAAAACAAGGCCGGGCATGGTGGCGCATGCCTGTAATCCCAGCACTTGGGAGGTAGAGGCAGGCGGATTTCTGAGTTCAAGGCCAGCCTGGTCTACAGCGTGAGTTCCAGGACAGCCGGGGCTACACAGAGAAACCCTGTCTCGAAAAACCAAAACAAAAAAAAAAAAAAAAAAAAAAAGAAAGAAAGAAAGAAAGAAAGGAGGTGTATAAGGGAGAGTTGGGGGGCAGGAAGGAAGGGAGAAATGCTATAATTATATTATAATATCAAAAAGAAAAGAAAAAGGAAACATGAAAAAAATCATGAATAAAAAAATCTAGATCCCAGCCAGTCATGATGACACATGCCAATACTTAGGAGTCAGGGGCAGGAAATTTTTGTGAGTTTGAGTCTAGTCTGCTCCATATAATGAGTTCCAGGCCACTAGGGCTACATATTGTGATCTTCTCTAAGGAAAAGCAATCTAGATTGCACACATGGAACAAGCATGTGGGGTTTGTCTGACTTATTTCGTTGAAAATGTTGATCCGGGCAGTGGTGGCGCACGCCTATAATCCCAGCACTGTGGAGGCAGAGGCAGGCAGATTTCTGAGTTCAAGGCCAGCCTGGTCTATAGAGTGAGTTCCAGGGCAGCCAGGGCTACATAGAGGAACCCTGTCTCGAAAAAAAAAAGAAAAGAAAAAGAAAAAGAAAAAGAAAAAGAAAAAAGAACTCTTTCGAGTCTTGGCTCCAAGATGACCAAAAAAAGAAGAAACAACGGTCGTGCCAAAAAGGGCCGCGGCCATGTGCAGCCAATTCGCTGCACGAACTGCGCCCGGTGCGTGCCCAAGGATAAGGCCATTAAGAAGTTTGTCATTCGGAACATTGTAGAAGCCGCTGCTGTCAGGGACATATCTGAAGCGAGCGTCTTCGACGCCTACGTGCTTCCCAAGCTCTATGTCAAGCTGCATTACTGCGTGAGCCATTCATAGCAAGGTCGTCAGGAATCGATCCCATGAAGCCTGTAAGGACCGGACACCCCCACCACGATTCAGACCTGCTGGCGCTGCACCGCGACCTCCACCAAAGCCCATGTAAAGAGGTGGTTTCGTTAAGGGCGGAAGGAAAGATGCCTTGGAGAAATAAAATGGAAGTTATACTTAAAAAAAAAAAGAAAGAAAGAAAGAAAGAAAAGAAAATGTTGGTCTTTGTTTTTACTTTCCTACAGGTAACATAAGTTCACTCTTTACAGCTGAAGAGCTCATTTGCTGGTTACACATTTCTCAGTTGGAAACCTGAGACCTAGTGTGCGTGAGACTGAACTGTCTTTCTTTATTCCACCCTATCAGAAAAGTCTTCTTTTAACATTATTGAACTGTACAGCATTTTATCCTTACCAACAAAGTTGTGTTTGTTTATCTGTGTTATGGTCGGGATCTTGTTTTATAGCCTAATCTGGCCTAAACTCATAATCCTCCTGCCTCAGCCTCCCAAATGATAGTTTCAGTTATGTACCTGGCTTTAAGAGACTATTGTCTTAGCTCTTCTTCCTTTGTTCGTGGTGCTGGGTTTTGTACTGCAAGTAAACATTCTATCCCGAGCCTCACCAGAATGGGGTTCGAGAAATCTGCTGTTTCTTCCTTATAAAGAAGGAAATTTGCTCTTTCTATCAGTAGATTATTGCTTCTCCCAGAAACTGTTTGCATTGCCTTGCCTTGCTTTTTGGATACCGTGGGTGGGACCCAGGCCTTCTCACATGCTAATCCAAGACTCTGCCACCCTGCTGCCTTCCTTCCTTCAAGAGCTTGTATGGCTTTCGGTCTAGGCGTGTATTCTACTCAGAGTACTCTCATCTCTTGAGGTCAACAGTTTTTTTCTAACTCTGAGACATTCCCGTTCATTTAATTATTCCATTTCTGTTTACTCTCCTCTAATGAAGGTATTATTTGGTGAATTTTGGCCTTCTATTTCTCGCTATTAAATTACCCCTCATTGATTCCATCTCTAGTCACTCCTGGCGACTACTTAAACAGTTCATTAGGCTAATATTCAGCTTGGCTACTGTTTGTGCATGTATTGTGGTGGTAGGAGTGTGAGAAAGATCTCAGGATGTAATCCAGGCTAGCATCGAACTCACAATCCTTCTCCCTCAGTCTCCCAAGATTACTAATATATGCTACCATGCCCAACTCGGCAGCTGCTTTTCAACTGAATTCATTTTAACATCCAACCTACTCTATTGGGTTCTTTATTTCAACTATTTCTTTTCTACCCGGTAAGTACAGGAGTTCTTCTATGCAGCGCTGTCCATCTCCCCTCATGGACGCTTCCTCCTCTCCTCTCAGGACTTTTCCTTCTCTACATGGTCTCTTCTCTCTCTTTTCTCTTCTCTACTCCCAACCAAGTGACTCAAAATCTGCCTACCTCTAATCCCTCCAGTAATTGGCTGAAGTCAATTTTATTTAACTAATAGTCTAAATCAAGAAACAAGGTTTGCACAACAAAAGCTTGTAAACATGAGAATTCATTCGTTCAAGAGTAGCCAGTAATCTTAACCACTGAACAATGAATCTCTCCAGGCCCTAAACAAATTTTTAATACTCATTTGCCTAGGCATGTTTGCCAATATGATACCTTTACTGATGTGCAATAACTTTGTTATATACTAAGAATGGGATTTTAAAGATTTATTTATTTATTTTATGTATATGACTACACTGTAGGTGTACAGATGATTGTGAGCCATCGTGTGGTTGCTAGCAATTGAACTCCTGCCTGGTGGCAGCGGTGGTGACACACGCCTTTAATCCCAGCACTTGGGAGGCAGAGGCAGGCAGATTTCTGAGTTCGAGGCCAGCCTGGTCTACAGAGTGAGTTCCAGGACAGCCAGGGCTACACAGAGAAACCCTGTCTCAGAAGGAAAAAAAAAAAAGGAATTGAACTCCTGACCTCTGCTCACTCTGGTCCTGTTTGCTTGGGCCCTGCTTGCTTCATCCTAAAGACACTGTACACTGTAGCTGTCTTCAGATGCACCAGAAGAGGGCGTCAGATCTCATTACAGATGGTTGTGAGCTACCGTGTGGTTGCTGTGGTTGCTGGGATTTGAACTCAGGACCTCTGGAAGAGCAGTCGGTGCTCTTAACCTCTGAGCCATCTCTCCAGCTCTCCCTCAGGCCCTGCGAGCTGTAGTTGTCTTCAGATACCTCAGAAGAGAACATCAGACCTCATTACAGACGGTTGTGAGCCACCATGTGGTTGCTGGGATTTGAACTCAGGACCTTTGGAAGAACAGTCAGTGCTCTTAACTGCTGAGCTATCTCTCCAGCCCCCAAGAACGGAATTTTTTTTAAGATTTATTATATATATATGTGAGTATACTGTAGCTGTCTTCAGACACCCCAGAAGAGAACATCAGATCCCATTACAGATGGCTGTGAGCCATTTCTCACTGTATGGGGTGCTGAGGATCAATCCCAGCCTGTGCATACTGGACAAGCAGTCTTTCTCACTGAACTCTATCCTCAGAACAGTTACTATTGATCTGTTACGTGTTTCCTCCCTTCCCACCAAATCTGCCTTTTAAAGCAGTAGTTTATCTGGGTTTTGGCACCATAAATGGTACTTTCATTTTCAGATCTTAAAAATATATCCGACTAATTGTTTTAGCCTTTATGTCATGTCAAGAAGTACTTATGCTAAGTTTTTGTACTTCACTACACTTCTGGCTGTGTTTTGTTTTGTTTTAGGAGAGTTGGTCTTACTAAGTAGCCCAGGATCACTACCCTGTTCTGCCTGCTTCTGCCTCCCCAGAATGAGTTCACAAACATGTATGACCATACCCAACCGCCATCTACTTTGTAGTGTATGTTGTTTCTTAAATGTACTATTTTTGTGCTGTCAGGTAAGAATTTCATTTTTGTAGATGGACAGGCACTTGTCAAACAATCATTTATCACAAAAATCTATCTTCTATTTGGAAATACAAGCTTAAGTTTCATATGTAGATTAGTCTGTTTCTTGACTTTCCATTTTGTTCGCCTAACAAACCTATTTCTATATGTATTCAGTTTTTACTACAGCTATAATCAACTGTCACATATTCACTGTCCTAAAGAATCATAAATTTGGGGCCTGAAGAAATGGCTCAGTGGTTAAGAGCACTGGCTGCTCTTCCAGAGGTCCTGAGTTCAGTTCCCAGCAACCACATGGTGGCTCACAACCATCAGAATATATATGTGTGTGTGTGTATGTGTATGTGTATCTGTGTGTGTGTCTGTGTGTGTGTGTCTGTGTGTCTATGTAATATATATATACATGTACATAGATATATTATATATATATATATACATATATATATAATTTTAAAGTTACAAATGTAAACCTCTATAGTTCAGAAACCCAGCACAAGTCTCACTGGACTAAAGCAAAGTGGGCGTAGGGCTGTGTTCCAAAGCAAGCATTCTCTACCTTCATTGGCTCATGGCCTTCATCTTGCATCTTGGAAAGCCAACAACAGAGCATTCCTTTGTCTCTGTTTCTGCCGTCTTTCTCTGAGAACTGTCTACCTCCCACTTATAAAGACCACTGTGGTGACATTGGAGCCATCAGGATAAGCGACCATGATCTCACTATTTTAAGGCTGAGCTACCTCAATTCCATATGCGACTGTAATTTCCCTTCATCGTGTTCGTGACTTCTGTGAATTAGGAGATGAGTATCTTTGAGGGACCCTTATTTCCCTTAACACACCACTCTAGTCCCTTGACTATGAATTTTAAGCTACACGGAAGTATTTGTTACGGCAAATGTACTGTATTATTCTTATTTTCCAAGTCTTCTGGGCTGTGAGCTAGGGATGGAGCTCAGTCGGTAGAGCGCTTGCTTAGCGTGCGCAAGGCTCTGGATCTGATCTGGAGTTGATTAAGGAAATGCTTGGCTACTCTTTGTCGTGTGTGCGTTGGACTGGGGATTGAATGAAAGCCTCACCAGTGTGAGCTACGTGAGCCCTCTCCCAGCGGGCACTAAGCTCCAACTCTCCAGAACTTTCTATTTCTGAAAAATATTCTCATTAAATTGCTTCATTGGCTTTAAACTAGCCCTGTGGCCCAGGTAGGCCTTGGGCCTATGATCCACCTACCTCAGCCTCCCACACAGTTGGAATTGCAAGCCTATGCCTCCAGGTCTGTCTTGACTGCTCTTTAAAGATTAATTCTGAGAGCCGGGCGGTGGTGGCGCACGCCTATAATCCTAGCACTTGGGAGGCAGAGGCAGGCAGATTTCTGAGTTCGAGGCCAGCCTGGTCTACAGAGTGAGTTCCAGGACAGCCAGGGCTATACAGGGAAACCCTGTCTCAAAAAAAAAAAAAAAAAAAAGATTAATTCTGCTAATATTTAGTTTGTATTGGCAAACTTCGGTATTTTTTTTTTAATCTGTCCTTTCTTTCTTAAATCGTGCTTTCTCATTGGCAAACTTTAAAACGAAAGAAAATCCCACCTGGATTCTGTTCACAACGGAAATTATACAAAACAAGTGCCAAAGGGGCCTGAGTATAGCTCAGCTGGTGGGCCTGGTACAGAAAACTCCCCCCACCCCTGACTCTGCTCATCTGTGTCTAGTGGCAGTGAGGATCAGAGAGCCCTGAGAGCGGAGCACGTGGGTCTGCATGGCGCTACGCTCATGTACGCCCAGCACCTGAACCACCGCAGAGGACTATGAGGAACTCAGGAGCCTCGTTGCCTACATGGCAAATTTGAGATCCGCCTAGGCTACAAGAGACCCTGTCTCAAATAAATAAACAAACAAGAAGAGACACTGGGGCGGGCTGGGGAGATGGCTCAGCGGTTAAGAGCACTGACTGCTCTTCCAGAGGTCCTGAGTTCAAATCCCAGCAACCAAATGGTGGCTCACAACCATCGGTAATGGGATCTGGCGCCTTCTTCTGGGGTGTTTGAAGACAGCTACAGTGTACTTACATATAATAATAAATAAAATCTTGAGAGAGAGAGAGAGAGAGAGAGAGAGAGAGAGAGAGAGGAGAGAAGCTGGGCATAGTAGCATATGTCTGTAGTCCCATCACTCAGGAGAGCGAGTCAAAGAGGATCATTACAACCATTACAACTTCAAAACTAGCCTAGGCTACAGGGTGAAACTGTTTAAACACACAGAAGAAGAGAGGGAAAGAAAGGAAGGGAAGGGGAAGAGAGGGAGGTGCATGTGTGTGTATGTGTGTGTGTGTGTGTGTGTGTGTGTGTGTGTGTGTGGTAAGAGAGAGAGACAGACAGACAGAAAGAGAGAGAGACAGAGACAGAAACAGAGAGAACCCCCTTGAAGCCAAGGTTTTGAGACCAAACTTGTTACTAAAATTCCTCTCCAGGGGAGACACAAGCCACATCTATCTCCCCCTTCTCTTAAAGTCCCGGCTACATTCGGATCTGAGGTGGGATTCCTCCAGTGCTCCCTCTGAACATAGGTGAGGGCTCCCTTGCAGGGCTGTGGGCGTCTCTTCCCCAGTCAGCCTCACCTAGAGAGCCTTACTCCGCACAGATGAGGGCCTCCCCAGAGCCACATCGATGGAGCAAGCCCCCTTCTGGCCTCTCTGTGCAGTTGCCAGTTGGAAGGCAGCGGTTGGATACCCAGGGTGGAGGGAGCCACATGAAGTGTCAGCAACCCAGCTGGGTTGATCTTTTTATGGGGGTGGGCACAGCCAAATGCGCCAAGATGGCGGTTGCTTGCCTGAGAAAGCCAACCCTCACAGCACACTTGGACACCAGGGTGAGACTTATCTAAGAAAATGTTTAAAATAGGATGGAGGGGAGTTTGTTAGTTATTTTCCTTGCTGTTATAATAAAATTGACTTGAGGCGTGGTTTGTTTGAGGTACAGTTTATGACGGCAAAGGCACTCAAGGGGTTGATGAGACTATGCCCATGGTCAAGAGGCACAGGAAGAACACGACTGTGGGAGTGTCGCTCGCTTTCTCCTATTCCTTTATAGTTCAGTCTGGGACCTTATCTCATGGGGAGAGCATCATCCACAGGCAGGGCCTTTGCCTCCGCAAACCCACCCCCATATTCGCAGAGAAACCCAGAGGTACATCTCCTAGACAATTCCAAATCCCATGAAGTTGACAAGGCCAACCATCACGTAGGGGAAAATAGTAGTTATCAGTAGTGGCCTATGCATGTGTGAAGATTATTGAGGAGGTTCTGGATGTTGTTTTGATGGAGTATTCACCTAGCAGGTAGCAAGCCTTTGGTTTTATTCTTGGCACAACAAATATTAAAGACATAAAGAATGTGGGAAGATAAATGTCACCTGGCACCTGAACCGTTCTTCCATAAGTATAGAAATGTAACTGCAATACCATTTCTATGTAGTAGGTGATCAATAATTCGTTTTGTAACTTGGGGCTATTGACAAAGCCGTGTTGAAATCATCCCTGAAATAGTCACGCTAGCTCCTCCCTCCCCCTTCCTCTTGCTCGGACCAGTCTCAGGGACTTTGCACTTGCTGTGCCCTGGGCTTGGGAAATCCTTTGCTTCAGGGGGCAAAATAATCCTTTACGGGGCTGGAGAGAAGGCTCAGCAGTTAAAAGCACTTGCTGCTCTTGCAGAAGACCTGGGTTTGGTTCTTAGCAACCACATGGCAGCTGAGACCCATCTGGAGCTCCATTCCAGGGAATTCCATGCCTTCTTCCAGGCTCTGCAGTGACCAAGCATGTATGTGTGTATATATATATGTATATGACCCTCATACACACAAAAAAAAACAAAAACAAAAACAAAAATAAATAAAAGTTTTAAAGTCCAGGCATAGAAATGTATGCTTTTAACCCCAACACTTGGGAAGCAGAAACAAAGGTCTGTGAGTTCCAAGTCAGCCTGGTTTACACAGCGAGTTCCAGGTCACCAGAAGCTACGTAGTGTGACCCTGTCTCAAAGGGGGGTGGTGTTTTTCTTCCTTTCCACTGAGTCAGCATTCAGCTTTTTTTTTTTCTGGCAAAGGCCGGTGAATAAACAAGGTAGGTATTGTCGGCCATATGGTCTCCTTAGCAACTCCTTAGTTCTGCACCAACAGCCATGAGTGGTCGGCAAACACACATAGTAAGCGCGTGATAGCGAGAGCATCCGGGCAATGAAATGTGAGTTGCTTGCCATTTTCAAGTGTCACAAAAACACCATTCGTGTTTTAACCTTTGTTTATTTGTTTATTTGAGGTGTGTGCATGCACATGCATGGATGTGCGTGCATGTGCATGTGCACAAAATGCCTTGACCCTGGTGTGGAGGTCAGAGGACAATGGCTAAGAATCAGTCCAGCCCTTCCAAATCAAGGTCCCTCGGCCAGGCTTGGCAGCAGGTGCTGTCCCCTGCTGAGCTATCTCACCACTCTGGAAAATACTATTCGTCCTTTGATTTTTTTTTTCAAAACTTTAGAAATTTGCAAAACCTTTCCAGTTCAAGAGCCACACAGAAGGAAGCAGACCAAATTTAGGCCTTTTTTTTTTCTTGTCTTTTGTACTGACGCACTCCGATCTACTTGATCCGTGACTCTGCGTCTGACACGCTGGATATTCACTGCTCTATTCCCAACCTCTCGATAAGTGCTGAGGGAGTACATGAGTGCGTGACTGAGCTGAGTGCCACGTCACTAAGGGATGGGGAGAAGCAGGGCACAGCTGAGCAGGGGCGGGACTCTACTCAGAGCCTCAGTTTCCCCCTGCCTGAACTTGGGCACCTTTCTTCCGGTGAGTCTTTGAGAAATAAGACAAGGCTCAGACCAGGGCTTTCATTCAGCATCTTTATTCTTCCCCTTTAGCGCCAGGGTAATCCTAAGAGCTTCATCTAGGAAGTGAGAACTATGTTGGGTAAGAACCCTTCTAAGGACCTGGCCTCCCCTGCCTCCTCGAGCGGGGTTGGCAGTGAAGCAATTCTAAGGGGGAGCAGACTACCTACTATGCCTCCTCGACTGTCCCCATTTCCCACAGCAATGTTACTAGAGACCAGCCACCTCCATGTCCCCGGCAGGAGGGACTCAGGAAAGTGATTTGGATTCCCTCGTATACACGCGTGCGAGCATAGGGACTGAGTGAGGCAGGCCAGGCCAGCTCAATGGCCAGACATGCGGCTTTGGCCTGTTGCCCAATTGGCAAACATAAAGCCCAGACTGATGGCCATGAAGAGGACTCCCAGGACACCAAAACACAGGGCCTGTGGGCAATAGGAAGAGAAAATGTCAAAGCGTTTCAGGAGAATGCTCTAGAAACCCGCCACCCTTTCCAGTGAGAGCCCTAAACATTGCCAGCTCTCCTCTATTCTCCCTGTCCCTCCTGGAAGTATCTCTTCCATCTTTTCAGAACCTTCTTGGGATGAGTTCCGTCCATCCCTTTTTCAGAGTGCCTCTGCCTCTCTCCCCAGTGGTGCTCCCTCCATCTACCTGAAGAATCCTCCCCACTTTGCAGTGCTGGAGACAGAACCCAGAGACTTACCAGTGCTCGGGAAACCCACTGCAACCGAACCATCAGCTCAGCTTGCCGGCCCCTTCTAGACTGTTCTCTCTCTTCCTAGATATTGTTTCTGTTCTGTCCACTCGAGCCCTTACTGAGCAACTGCCCTCATTCTTCCTTACCATCTCTCCCTCTTCCTGGATGCTGCTTCCTCTCCCAGCCCCATCTAGATAATGCCCCTTGCATTTCTCTGCATCTTGGAGCAGGGGCCCCTCTTCCGCACGCTATCTCTTCCCCCAGCCCTCCTTCCTGGGATACTCACTTGGATCTTGGGCCAGGAAAGCAAGGGTTCCACCTCAGTAGGTACAATACGGAGGTAGAAGACACTGGGAAGGATGAAGATGAGACTAGGAGCTGAAGTGGACCCTGAAGGACACAAAGGGACAGCAGTCAACCTAAGTTTGAGGGCGACGCCCACATTAGACAGGACAAGGAACCGGGGTTGACAATACTGACCAATAAACCCAAAGATATCTCGGATGGTGGGCACACAGATGACAAGGATATTGACCAAAATAAGCAGGATCAAGGCAATGCCCACATGGCGTGGCCAGCTGAAGGCCTTGCTTGCAAAGAGCAGCTGCTGGAGGGCTCGGCGGATCTGCAGCCAAGGAAGGGCAGGACAGGTCAAGGCTCACATGCGGTCCCTGTGCCATGAGAGCCTGTCTCTGTGGCTAGCCTGCCCCAGATCCTTGATTTTCTATGCCACTCTCTCTCTATGCCCCCAGCCTGTCTGACCAAGGAGCTACCCAGACAACCCATCTCCTTTCGGACGACCGTCTAGATCGGCCACTACTGGCATCTGTCCCCTCTCCTGTCCATCTCCACCCCCATTTGCCTAGCCTCTTTGTCTAGCCGTCTATTATTGCTGCTGTCTGTGTTCACCAGGTCCTTTCTTGTGTATCTGTTCCCACATCTTCCACCTACCTATCTGCTCCTATCTCCACCTCCCATTTTTCTTCTCTCCGCTCGTCCAGCCCTATCCCTGCATACCCTCCCAGGTCTCCCTTGCCCCCACTCACAGGGAAAAGCACAACAGGCACAGTGAGGGTTACTGCAAGGAGCACAGCCAGACGCACACAGAGAATGAGCAGGTCCTCCTGGGTGTACATTTCCAGCATCTCTGCCTTCACAGAGCCTGGGCCATAGGGAAGGGACATGAAATGCATGACCGCTGGACTCACTGATGGGCCCAAGGTCCTGGGGAGCGGGGCTTGTGGCGAAACTCAGAAGCCTCTGCCATAGCTCAGGCTCAGGCTCTACCATTGCTCCCCCCACCCTGGCCCTAGCCACACTCACTGTAGAAGGTGAGGTATCCAAAGGTCGCTGTGAGGCCATACATGATGAACATAGCCCCGATGGACATGTTGGCCACAGCTTGCATCCTGCGCTGGGTGGGGCTGAAATGCATAGATCATGGACCTGTCATGTCCACACCCCTGATCTTGTCCCAGAACCCTCAAAACAGGCCCCCAAATGCCCGGAGTCTCCCTCCTCCTGATTTGACAGTGTTCAGCTGGTCCACACTGACATTTTACTCATCCCTTCCCCTTATAATTACCCAAGCTTCCCCTCTCTGTCCATCTAGATGACTATCTCCTACTCTTCCTCCGTAGAACCATCTAGAATGCCCCTTTCTGTCTACTCATCCAGAAACCCCAGCCCCGCCTCTCCTCTGTCCATCTGACTCCCCAGCCATCTGACCATCCTTGCTTCCTCAGATCACCACCCCTTCTGTCACCTGATCGCTCCCTCCTAACTGTCCATTCACATTTTAAAAGAGTGGGCCTCTTAAATGCAATCAGTGTGCTTACTTCCCTGAGTTTCTGAGGTCTCGTGGACACTCCAAACCCCTCCCTTGTCAAAACTAGCCGCCCTCAAGCTACCATCCCAAGACTCCCATGGAGGCTACCAGACACTATGGCTACTGCCCCCACACCCCAGCGGGCCCACCTCTCGCATGCCTCTCTACTCACCGGCAAAGCTCTGTGTAGATGGGCAGCACCTCAGGGTGGCAGACAAAGGCAAAAGCCATAATAGGCACTGTGTAAGACATCTGGGGAGGGGGCGGGGATGGTCCATGAATATGGGATTAGAACCCCTACAGTGCCGGGGATTCTGTTCCCTCTCAAGCAAGGTGCGTGACACAGCCCCAGAAACCCGATACTCTGTCCAAAACAAAATGTCAGGACGGGACAAGATGGCCCAATGTGGTACAAGCTCCTACCTGCCTGAGTACCTACCTGTGAGTCAACTGTGAAGAGCTTGGCCTCGCAGCTGCTGTTAAACGCCTGCAAGGGAGCCGGTTCACCCTCCACTACCGTGTCGTTGTGACTCACGCCACAGCCAAGCTGGAACTTCTTATAGATGACCTGGGGGTCCCGAGTAAGGAAGCAAGTTCGCAAAGTTCGCAGAGCAAAGTTTGCAGAGAAGGCTTTGCCTCAGTGCCTCAAAGTCCCACAGGACCACTGCCCGTTACCTTCCCCCCCCCTCTCTGACTTACTGACCCCAACTTACCGAAATGAGGAAAAACAGCATGCAGGTCAGGGAGAGGCTGCTGGTATACCCCAAGTAGCCTATAGGAGTTGATAGCAGAGCCTCAGAAATCAGGGAACCCGGAACTCCACACACCGAAAGCTTGTCCTTCCTCACATAGGCCTCTGTTTCCACCTGAACCTGCCTCACCTCTACACAAAACTCCTACTAATCTGTTAAAAACCCAAATCAAACCAGCCCTCCCCAACCCCTCCGTGTTCCATAACCCTTCAAAATGGGAATTTGTTTTCCAGACTGGCCATATAGCCCAGTGATATTGCACTTGCCTAGTCTGTGTGCAGCCCTGGGTTCTGTCTCCAGGACCGAAATAAAAATAAAAAAAAACAAAATGGAAAATTTCCACCTAGTTCCCACACTCTGACCCTGCCACCCTCCTTACCCAGGTGTTTCATGAGAGCCAGAGGCAAGATGATAAACAAGCTGACCAGGATGATGAGGAGGTTTCCCTTCAGGAACCAGTCCCTAGGAAGACAAGATCCCAGAATCCACATCAGAGAGCTCGCGGATGCCTAAATTTCAGTTGCAGGGAATCTGACGTTCACTTCTGGCCTCTGGAGGCACCATATATATGAAATGCAATCAAGAGGACCTCCACAGTCCCATTCCCCGGAGCACACACACAGCCTGAGAGGATCTGCCATACAATAATCGCCAAAGCAAACAAGGAGATGGAGTTGACAGAGGCGCACACAGTCGACATGACCCACAGACCACTAGAGTCAGCAATCACACATTTAGAGCTAGATAGAGCCCAACAGCACCCCCCCCCCAATGAGCCCGGAATCAGCTAAACAGGAAAATTGAGAGTAGCCAAGTGTCAAACACATATGGTTGGGATCAATCGCAGCATACGGGACCCAGCTGTCATGGCTGGCCAGAGAGAATCAGACAGTCCAACAGCCACTGAGTCAAAGCCAGAGTCTGCATCTCCTGGATCTGTACAGTCACACACATGTGGTCAACATCAGCACACACCAAGCATACAGAGACAGCTGCCAGCCAAAATCAGCCTGAAGAAGGCTCCAAACCAGCATACAGTCTACCAGAGTCCTGTGGCCTATGGTCACATTTAATATTGACTCAGAACACACAGGAATCATGGTCAGTCACGGTTAAGCTGCTGTAGTCCCAAAATAGAGCACCTGGGAGTCAGGTAGACACAGCATAGAAGATGATGGCTAGAACTCCCAAGTAGGGTTAGGGTCCCTGGGGGGTACTATATACTCACCCCTCAGGGTCCATGTGCAGGAAGGTGCCAATAACCAGGGGGAGCTCGGATTTGATGATGAACAGGTAACTGGACATAGCTGGTGCAGGTGGTGCGAATATTTAATCAGGATCCCCTCTCCCCAAGCCCACCCTTGGGAAAGCCCACCTCACCAGGTCTACCCTCTTCCCCCTAGTTGACCTTCCCCAAGACCTCACCCCCAACGTTGTGCAGACAGATGATGATGGCCACCACTACTTTCCCAGCAGGTCCAAATGCCCTCTGTCCCAGCTGCTCATAGGCGCGGATGCCTGTGGACAGGGAGGCAGGAAGGATGCCTGTGAGTTTGGGGAAGCCAGGCTAGGAGGGAGAGTTGTGATTTAGCTGTGACTGCTAGAGGCTGGCGTGAGGGACTGAGCAGTTTACGGTGGAATTTGTGGGTCTGGGGAGTGGTATCTGAGGCCACAGAGAGGTTAAGGGCTGAAGGCGAAGAGCTGGGGTTTTGGAGACAGGTTATGGATGGAGACCATGGAGGGAGAGAATCCTGCGACCATGACTGCTGGGAAACAGAGCTCTTAGGATTTCAGAACTGGTTTCGGGTTAGGAGGACCTGGAGACTGGAGGGGTGTGAGATAAGGGATAGAATGTAATCATCTGGGGCTGGAGAAGGTCTAGTGGCATGGGGATTGGGAAATTAGGAGGTGGTGATCTAGGAGCCCAGATAAAGTCTGGGGGCTGGGGTTGAATGTGGAATCTGTCATACAGGGAGTGGAGTGTGGGAACTGGGGTGCTGAGTTTGGGGGTCTGACGTCCGAGTGGTGATGTCCGGAGTCAGACATCAAGAACGTGGGGCTGGGACTGGGGCTCGAGGTCCGAGCTGAGCTCTGAATTGGAATCTAGAGTGTGAGGTGCACAGAGGCTGGGGACAGGGCAGGGAGTCTCACCAACAACGCTGGCGCAAGTCAGCAAGAGGTGGATGGAGTACGAAGACAGGAGAGCAATGCACAGCAGCAGGGCCCTGCAACACCCAGCACAGCTGAGACGCGGCCCACGCCTCCCACTCAGCCCTCCACCGCACCGACCAACACCGCCACCCACCCCGGGAAAGCCACCTCCACACTCACAGAAAGAAGATGACTCCAGTGTGGGCCATGGCGTAAGCCAGCCCCAGGATGCCGCTCCCCATGATGGCATTGCTGAGGTTGAAGACGGACATGCCGAAAGAGGTCTTCCCCTCAAACTGTTGGCAAGGGGCAAGATCAGCAACCACAGATGCGGAGGGGAAAAGAGGACAAGGGGCTAGAGCGGGAGCCAGGGGAGGACAGGAAGGCAGAGGCAACTGGGGACGGGGCCATCCATGGGGAGTGATGGAAAGCAAGAGGAAGCCGGAAGAGAAAGTTGATGGGAAGGAATGGGAAAGGGAGAGCGTAGAGAAGGAAAAGTGCAAGATAAGTCTGGGGGAGAGCAGCTGGAAATGCAAGGGGGGCTGCAGAGGAGCATCTGGGGAGAAGAAACACAGAGAGGGGAGCAGCCCGAAGCCGAAGAGGAGAATGTTTAGGGAGAACAGGCACTAGGGCAGGGGGCAATAGGTGGGACGAGAGAAACGAGGCGACACAGAGAGGGCTAGAGTGGGAGCATCTGAGGAAAGGGGGTATCTGGACATGACAGCAACAGAGGAGCCAAGACCTGGGGCGGGGAGATAGCTCGACTGGGGAGCAGCCAGGGAGGAGAAGGAGTTGGGATTAGATAGGGGAGGTGAGACGTGCACGCGTCCGTCCGGTGCTCACTTACATCCAAGAACTGGACAGGTTTCCTCCCGGGAGCAGGGCTATGGGTGGTGGTGGGCAGGAAGCCTTCACGTTCCTGCCTGTAGCTGGGGGAAAAAAAAAAAAAACAAGGCTGATAGGAAGGTAACCCCGACCTCTCCCCGACACCCCTGCCTCCTCGGATCCCCCGCTCACCCCGCAGCGGCAGCAGCAGCAGCAGCACCACCTCCACCACCGCCACCGCCACCGCCACCGGTAGACAGGGTTCCATTCATCTTTGGTTCCTGCAGGTCCATCCTGCTGGCAAAGAGATGGGGTAGGAGGGTCAGGAGTGGCGCAAAGGAACTAGAAAGTGAGGAGAGTTCCAAGAAGGGAAGAGGAGCCCCGCAGAGACCAGCAGAGACCAACAGATGTAATTTAGAGCAACTGGTCAGAGAGACAAGCGGCCGCAGAGGGGAAAGAGGGGCAGGGGAGAAAGTGGAGAGTTGAGGACAAGCCAGAGAGAGAGAGAGAGAGAGAGAGAGAGAGAGAGAGAGAGAGAGAGAGAGAGAGAGAGAGAGAGAGAGAGAGAGAGAGAGAGAGATCAGGGGAGGAGAACCAAAAACTGCTTCTTAGAAAGACCAGGGCAAAGAAGGCAAGAAGAGATAAATAGAAGGAGAGAGAGAGACACGGAGAGATAGATACAGAAAGACCCACCCGACAGCGCACGAAATGGCCATTTCAAGTGGGAAACAGACTTTCTTCCCACAGGGCAGATTCTGTCTCCCGCGCCGGCTGCCCTTTTCTGTCTCTTTCTGTCCCTATCTCCCGCCCCCACCTCTCTCCGGCTGGCTCTTAGCAGGGACACGTGTCACCTGTCTGCCCCACCCCTCCTAGCACCGCCCTTCCCCCCCCCCCAGTTTAGAGACCCCAGCCCCAGTGCTACAAACCACTTTTATTACGGTTCTGAATTCTTCACCCGAGACTGCAGCAAACTGAAATGCCCCTCTTGCTGGGACAGAACGGAGCGGTCCGCGAGTGTATCTAGGTGGAGGAGCGCTTTCAATCCTCAGCACTACAAAGAAAAGGAGGGGGAAAAAGCCTGACCTAGGGACGCTCATTAAACTTCCCTTCGAGATTCTAGAGGAGTTTTCTCGGACCCCTATCAAGTCTTTAACTCTCCTCTCCTGAGAGGAAAAGTTTAGGAGACACTTCCAGACTTGAGCCTCTTTCTGAGCTTGGGGCGCCTCACAACCCCGCTTAAGTTTAAACACTTCCCCTCCTGATAACAATCTCCCCCTGCCAACAATACCCAAGTCCCGCTCCCAGATCCTGGCGTGTTTCTCAGGGTAAGATTGTCTTTGCAATTCCCACCCAAACCTGGAAACTCTGTCTTTTTTAATTAGCAAATTGTAGAAAATAAGGGGTTTCACTCTGACGTTTCATAGATGTCTGAGATGAGCTTTGCCGGTTTTCGGTCCCCCTATTACCATATCCTGCTCTGCCTCCAACTGTTTTCCTCCGTCTGCCTCCGAGGCCCCCTCCTGCTTTCATGTATTATCTCCACTGTTTTCCTTTTTACTTTAATTGTTATTGTTACATGTATGCATACATACATAAATACACCCTGCTGAGTCTAGTCAGCGTTGCTTGAATGTATATGTTTTTAGAGCTGAACACTGGTGCTTGAAAACTGATCGTGGACGCTCATCCCTGGACAAGACCGATTCTCCCTCTTTGAGCAGTCATGAACTGCCTATAGACATTATGACTTTATTTACAAGTGGAGCCTTTTTTGAGATAGACACACACACACACACACACACACACACACACACATCAGCTAGTGTCATTGTTTCCGGTCTTGCATAGGCAAGTCTACTGTTGAGATTGTATGAGTGTAGCTCCCTTATCCTACATAGTCTCTCACCCGATGCTCTGATCCCCCTTCTGGCAACCGTCTTAACCTCTCTTTATAAAGCCCTCCAAGCCTTAGCTGTAGAAGTTGCATTGTGTGTGTATCAATTGGGAATGGGCACACCACGGTCAGTTAGTTGGTTTCTGCATTAATGGTCTCTAATCTGCTGAAAAAAAAAAAACTAACTTCTTTGAGGATAGGTGAGAGCGACACTTACCTGCGGGTATAAGGATAGCTACTTAAAATGCAAATAGAAACCACACTGGCTTCAGAATCAGCCAGGTATGGATTTTTCTCCTATAATTCGGGCCTTAAGCCCAATTAGACAGTTGTTGGTCAGCCCCGAAATAGAAGTGCAACCATTGCACCTTTGGGGATCTCTTGCTATACTGGACATTGTTTTTCACAGTCATGACAAATGGATAGGACTACTGACTGTCCCCACAGCCCCAGGAAGCTTGCACAGTACCTTCCAGTCCTCAGGGAGGAGGCTTCCAGGCCGGTTCTGGCTCAATTCCTCCAAGCCCTGTGTCCACAGTGCGTGGTGTCTTCAGCACTAGGGATTCACCTTGAAATTCTGGAAGACAACGAAGGACAAGGGCAGGAAGCCTAGATTTCCACTGTTTGAGGAACCTCTTGGACTTCTCTGACCATTGACTTGTAAGGAGGCTTCTCGTGTCTGGAACTGAAGTTTTTGTTAGACTATGGCCCTTGTAAGAAGCATTATCACCCTAATGGTGCAACTTCATTTAAATATGTGCGTGTGTGTATACATGTATGTGTATACATATGACATATATATATACCACGTGTAATTTTATGTAAACATAAATTAATAATTCCCTATGGCTCTATCAAACATATTTAGTGTGATTTATCTCTCCTCCATCCCTCCCATCTGTATTGCCCTCCTCCAAAGTTAGAGACACCCTCTTTTCCCATTTTCCACCTCATAGCACCTATGAACTGCTATTTCCCCCTCTAAGAGCTCTTTCTCACACCCCTTCATTCCCCCCTTCTGGTTCTTTTCTCCTCCTCCTCCTCCTCCTCCTCCTCCTCCTCCTCCTCCTCCTCCTCCTCCTCCTCCTCTAATATGTTGTACACTCACATCCAAAGCCTTAGAACTAGGAACCACAAATGAAAAAGAGCATGTGGGGGGGGGGTTGTGTCACTTGGTACCCATCCATTTCCCTGCAAATTGCATGATCTCCCTTTTCTTTGCAGCTGAATAGCATTCCACAATGTATGTGCACCGTATTTTCATTACTCCAATCATCAGCCGAAGCACACTAATGCTGTTTCTGCTCCTAGCTAGAAACAGATCTGCAATGACTAGTGAATAGGGTTACGGTGGACCCTAAGTGGAGCGGGAAAGTCCGCAGAAGGGATGAGGGTCATTGCCAGCCATACAAGTGTGCGGGAATCCTCAAGGAAGGCGGAGAGGAGGGAGATCCTAAGTCCTTCAGATACGCCAAAGGATGGTATAGCTAGATCACGAGACACGTTGCTTTTCAGGTCTTTGAGAATTCAAGATCCTGATTTCCACCAATGCCACCAACCGTGAATAAGACAGGGCACTCTTTTCTCCCACACCCCCTCCAGCATCTGCTGCCAGTTTTCTTTATAGCCGCTCTGACTGGAGTAAGTGAACTCTCGGAGGAATATTTATTTACACTTCCGTCATCGCTAAGGATGTTAAACACTTTCTGAGATATTTCTTAGCCATTTTTCTTTTTTCTTTTGAGAATTCTCTGATCCACACCCACTCCCCTTTTTGGATTGAGACAAAGTCCTGCCTAGTGAGAACTTGGTAAGTAGACCCAGCTGGCCTCCAGCTCACAGAGGCCTGTCTGTCTCTGCCTCTCAAGTGCTGGGATGAAAAGCTTGTGCCACCGTGACTAGCTTCATAGCCCCCCCTTTCTTATTGGACCATTGGCCATCTGTTTTTTTGAGTTCTTTATATATTCTGAATACTAATCCCCTCTCAGATGTGTAGCTGACAAAGAGCCTTTCCCATCATGTGGATTCCCTCTCCGCTCAATTGTCTTCTTTGATGTATCGCAACTCTTTAGTTTTATGAGTTCCCACTTGTCAGATGTTGGCAATAATTTCTTGGCAAATGGAGTCTTAGTCAGAAAATCCTTTGCTGCAACTATATCTTGCAGCATACTGCCTGCATTGTCTTCTAGCAGTTTCGGTGTTTGGGGTTTGACATTTAGGTCTTTGCTTCATTTAGAGTTACTTTCTCTGCAGATTGGCTTATGATAAATATGGACCTTTCATTCTTCTACATGTGGGCATCCAGTTTTCCAACCATTTGTTGAAGATGTTGTCTTTTCTCCAACATGATGTCTTGGCACCTTTGTCAAACATCAGGTGGCTGAGGTTAATGTGCACTCGTGTTGGGGTTTCTTACCCTATGGCAATAAGAGACTCGCAGAAAGCATTATGTAAGTACAGAAGCAGTCAAGGGAAGAATCCTTGGATGGACATTAGGGAGGGAGTGTTTGTTGGTAAGTCAAGTGAGTTTAGCACAAAGAGGGAAAGACTCACGTGTTTGTGTGCCTCCGTTTACTTTCACACAGAGATCTGCACAGTTAACAGTGCTCCAGAAGCCTCAGAGAGAAGGGAAAGGTGAAAGAGAAAGGGCAAGAGTCAGGAAAGGTGGGGGCCAGAACCACAGGAGTATGTTAAAGAGCCCAGTCAAAGAAGAGGAGCCATTAAAGAGCAGGACCCTAACAATAAAGTCCAGAGGGGCCACCAGAATGCTGACGGGAGGGCAAAGCTGGGAAGGTCTCCCGGAACTCCAACAGGGTGTAAAGTTGATGAGAGGAAAGGGAAATCTGAGGGTGGAAAGAGAAACAGCGGGGCTCGGGCTGAGCATCCTAAGAACGGAGAGGACAAATGAGCATGTTAGTGACAGAGCAGGCATCAGGCGACGAGCATCTACAGGACTTGAGCGCTTTGTGTTGTGTTGTTTTAGAGGAGGCTATAGAAGAGGCATCATCGAGTACAAGTGGTTTTAATAAAGTCTTAGGGAGCTCTTTAAAGCTGGTCCCCTGAAGTAGATTTTGAGTTTTGGTCACAAAAATGTTTAAAACACAGATAACTGCTCGCTGATGTTGACGTGTAAAAGTAAATATAGCACAGAGGTACTGTATTTAATGTGAAAATGACAAAATATAATAGATTTTTAAAATGCAAAGAAAGCAGGTGAAGGAGACCGATATTCTAATCTAGGAGAGTTCAAGTGTAGGTGCCCTCCAAAATAAGAGAGGGGCCGGGCGGTGGTGGTGCACACCTGTAATCCCAGCACTCTGGGAGGCAGAGGCAGGCAGATTTCTGAGTTCAAGACCAGCCTGGTCTACAGAGTGAGTTCCAGGACAGCCAGGGCTATACAGAGAAACCTTGTCTCAAAAAAACCAAATCCAAAAAAACAACAAAAAAATTTAAATATCTAGGATTTGAAAAATATAAAAGTGCCGGGCAGTGGTGGGACACATGTTTAATCCCAGCATGTGAGAGGCAGAGGCAGGCGGATTTCTGAGTTTGAGGCCAGCCTGGTCTACAGAGTGAGTTCCAGGATAGCCAGGGCTATACAGAGAAACCCTGTCTCGAAAAACCAAAAAGAAAGAAAGAAAGAAAGAAAGAAAGAAAGAAAGAAAGAAAGAAAGAAAGATGTAAAAGTACAGTTCTTTCCCATAGCTAAATCTACAGAACTGAAGATCATAGACACAGCAAAGTTTGTATAATGAACAAAATTTATATAGCTTCAAGATTTTGTCCCATGAGGTAAGCTATGAAATTTGGCCAATGGGAAAAAACATTTAAAGAGCTTTTTGAAAAAATCTAATCATGGGTTTTAAAGCTCTCGTTTAGTAAAAGGACAAAACACAAACCTTGGTTTTTTTTTTTAATTAGATTTATTCATTTTATTTTATATGTGTGTTATTTGCTTGCATGTATGTATACACACCACGTGTGTGCTTGGTGTGCACAGAGGTCGGAAGAGGTCATGGGATCCCGCTAGAACTGGAGTTACAGATGGTTGTGAATCACTATGTGGGTACTGAGAATTGAACCTGGGTCCTCTGCAAGAGCAACAAATGCTCCCAACCACTGAGCCTAATCTTCAGGTCTAAAACTGTATGCTTTTCAAGACAGCTTTTGAAAATACTTCTAAGATTTGATAAGCATTAATAAGAGCGACCAATACTTAAGAGACCCTTGTTGTAAACAGAGAACCAGGCTTTGCTTTTATCTGGATATGCCTGAGTTTAGATTTTAAGAGTTAAAATTAAGTTAGAACTATATTACACCCATCCTTTATAAATTTTATATAAAAATCTTTTTATGGGGCCTCTGAGAGGGCTGAGCAGTTAAGAGCATTGTCTGCTCTTCCAGAGGTCCTGAGTTCAATTCCCAGCAACCACATGGTGACTCACAACCATCTATAATGGGATCTTGTCTGGTGTGCATGAAGACAGATCACTCATATCCATAAAATAAATGAATATTTAAATGATTTAAAATCTTTTGGGGGGCTGGAGAGATGGCTCAGTGGTTAGGAGCACTGGGTACTCTCCCAGAGGTCCTGAGTTCAGGTTCCAGTACCCACCTGGTGGCTCGCAATCATCTGTAATGGGATATATAATTCCCTCTTCTGGTGTGCATAAAGACAGAACACTTAAATACATAAAGAAAGAAATCTTTTTTGTAAAGATTTTTTAATTTACTTTTATTACTTTTATATGAGTACACTATAGCTGTCAACAGACACATCAGAAGAGGGCATCAGATCCCATTACAGATGGTTGTGAGTCACCATGTGGTTGCTGGGAATTGAACTCAGGACCTCTGGAAGAGCAGTCGGTTCTCTTAATCACTGAGCCATCTCCCCAGTCCCGAAAGAAATCTTTGTACGTAAAAACATTTGTCTTTGATGTTTTTATCAACTATATACTTTATATTTTGTAGCTCATTCAATGTTATGGCTTTTGAAACCACTTATATTTCATATTTGTATTTGAAGAAAACCCTAGTTCAGTTCCCAGCACCCACATAGTAGCTGAAAACCTTCTGTAATTCTAGATGCAAAGGATCCATCGCCCTCTGCTCAGCTCCAGGAGCGATGAACATATGTCACTAGTGTGCAGACCTGCGTGCACGCAAAGCACCCATATACATACAGTAACTTTGATTTGAGACACAGAAAACATGCACACTGTATCACAAATGTTTAATGTACAAGAAGATATAGTAACCATTTTAAATATACTGGATGGGAAAACTGTTTATGCCATTTTAAAAATTAAGTCGCCTTAATATGTTTACGTATATACATACATATATATATATATATATATATATACATTCATAGATAGTCGACACATTAACACATCTTTTTTTTTTTTAAAAAGGTTTATTCATTTTATGTGTATGTTCGCTGGCATGCATATGTGTTTGCCACATGCATGCTTGGTGCTTGTGGGGGGGCTGAAGGAGTCATCAGATCTCCTAGAACTAGAGTTACAGGCTGCTGTGAGCCGCCATATGGGAGCTAGGAACTGAACCCGGGCCCTCTGCAACCCTTTAACTGCTGAGCCATCCGTCTTTCCAGCCCTATGTGCACACCTCTTTTTTAAGGTTTATTTTTATTGTTTTTAATAGCGTATGTGTGTATGTATGTGTGCGTGCACACACACACATACAGAGAGAGAGAGAGAGAGAGAGAGAGAGAGAGAGAGAGAGAGAGAGAGAGAGCAGGTGACTATGGAGGCCAGAGATGTCAAATCCCCTGAAGCTGCAGTTTAAAATTCCAGATGGCTGTGAGCCACCCACTAAAGTTGCCGAAACCCAGACTAAGGTCCTCTGGACGAGCAGTGGGTGTTCTTCATCACCAAACTTCCTCTCCAGCCCCACTCCCCATATATATATACATCTTAAAACCAGATATATACAGCTCTATCATCTTAACAGTGGCCACTCGTTTTCTAATGTATAAAGACAATTTGCATACATGTGAACACGTGTGACAAACACATACAAAATTACATGATCACATGTAATCACCAAAGGGCAGGAGTCATGTAAAACTTTTCTATCTGGGCAGACTGTGGGCCTCTGGGAAACGGGGATACAGCTGGGAGATCATTTGGGCAGTTTAACCCCCTCTCCCTGCTAGAGAACCTTATCTCTTGCAGCTTGGCTGAGAGATGTTTCGAAGGCTGGGGTGGGGCAGGAAGCTAGGAGACAGTCAGAAAAAGACATGCAACTGAACATCCCTCCAGGCTGGAGAAGCTGTGTGGAAGTCTGTAGATTGAACTATTTTAGTTTTGGGGTTTGTTTTTGTTTGTTTGTTTTTCAAAACAAATAATGCAGGGATCCATCAGTGACTTAACCTGTCAGAACACTTGTTGCTCCAACAGTTGACCTGAGTTCAATCCCTGGGGTCCACGTGATGGAAGGAAGAACTGAGTCCTACAAGCTGTCTTCTGACCTTCCACCTATATGGCCTGGCATACAGCCCTCCACAACACGAAAAAAGAAAGAAAGAAAGAAAGAAAGAGAGAGAGAGAGAGAGAGAGAGAGAGAGAGAGAGAGAGAGAGAGAGAGAGGAAAGGAAGGAAGGAAGGAAGGAAAGAAGGAAAGAAAGAAAGAGAGAAAGAAGGAAGGAAGGAAAGAAGGAAAAAAAGAAAGAAAGAGAGAGAAAGAGAAAGAAAGAAGGAAGGAAAGAAGGAAAGAAAGAAAGAAAGAAAGAGAGAGAGAGAGAGAGAGAGAAAGAAAGAAAGAAAGAAAGAAAGAAAGAAAGAAGCCGGGCGGTGGTGGCACACGCCTGTAATTCCAGCACTCTGGGAGGCAGAGGCAGGCAGATTTCTGAGTTCGAGGCCAGCCTGGTCTACAGAGTGAGTTCCAGGACAGCCAGGGCTACACAGAGAAACCCTGTCTCAGAAAAAAACAAATCCAAAAGACCAAAAAAGAAGGAAAGGAAGGAAGGAAGGAAGGAAGGAAGGAAGGAAGGAAGGAAGGAAGGAAGAAATCAAATGTCTGAAATGTAACTTAAAATATAACTTAGAAGGTCAGCAACAAAGAGAGCCTCAGGCATGTTCCCCATGGCGGCCAGGTGGGTGAAGATAGATTGGCCATTTCAGACAAGTTGAGAATTTGGTACTTGCTTTGATCTAGAAGTCTAGCTGGAGAAACTGCAGGTGTAGGCATGGTGAGTTTGTCTCTGATCGATCCCTGCAGGCAGGTATGGGCAAGATGCCCACATGGAGATGAATGGCCCGTTCCAGTTTTAGGTCAGACAGGGGGAAAAAATAAAATAATAATAATAAAAACAAGTGGGAAGCAGACAGAAATGGGGAGATTTGGCAGAGAAAGTCTCAGGGGAGGGGTGGCTAGTGGCCATAAGCTACCATGCGTATCAGAGTGCTGGGGGGGGGTGCAGAAAGAGCAGAAAGAGAGCCTGCCAGGGTCTTGTTATCTGATTAGAGCAGGAGTTTGGTTAAAAAAAGAAGATTTTATTAGGCAGTTGCCTCTCAGTTAGGACAAAGGAGGGTTTTCCAGAGAAGCAGAACTTTTTGTAACAGCTTTTGGAAAGCACTTTACAGCGCATAGAAAAAAGTCATTTTGTGGCAAGAGAATACATGAGCATCACAAATATGGAGTGAGGTCTGACCTAGGAGAGCTGTAGAACCTGAAAGGCCAATCAGGGGGAGCAGAGAGAAGGGCAGAAGCTAAGAAAGATAAAGGCTTGAGTGCAGGACCCCTCAGACAGCATTTCATTGTACTGGTCCTTGCGTTTGGAAGTCAAAAACGTGTTGCTGTCTGGGCAGTGATAGCCATTCTGGAGGGAGTATGGTGGCCAAGCTGGGTTATAGTAGAAAACTATAAGATGTGCCCAAAATGTCTCTAGACAGTCAAAGGACTGCTGGTCCAAGGCCGCAAGGAAGGGTGAGGCAAAGGGGAGATCTTTCCTGACAGAAACCAAGTGAAAAGGAAGGTGTATCACTCAACCGATGACTCTGTTCAGTCCGAGAACCAGTCTAGAGGACAGAGGCATCTCTACTGAACTCCCCAAAGGAGACCAAAAGTTCACTCTAGGCCGGGCGGTGGTGGCGCACGCCTTTAATCCCAGCACTTGGAAGCAGAGGCAGGCGGATTTCTGAGTTCAAGGCCAGCCTGGTCTACAGAGTGAGTTCCAGGACAGCCAGGACTACACAGAGAAACCCTGTCTCGGAAAAAAACAAAAACAAAAGTGCAGTCTGGGGAAAACTCTCCTCAAGGTCCTAGGTTTCTCACAAGTCTGTCTGGCAAAGAGTCAGAAAGAGAGACTTTCCAGAGAAGGAAAAGAAATTTCCAAACTCATCCAGAGTCCAGTCACCTGGTGGTGTATACGATGATCAAAACGGAGAGCAGTCCCTGGAGAAAGGGGGGAGGGAGGAAGGGCTGGAGAGGGACCGGTCAGAAAGTCCACACATGTTGACTCTCCATATGGGCCACCAAATGAAAGGTCAGTGAGAAGAAAAACAGACAACGGAACAAACGCTTTCAAACGAGGCACATTTGTATGTGGAGGGGAAAAGCTTCAGATTCGAACAGATGGGTCTCTGTCAGAATCAGAGCCCACGGTCCCCTTATCAGCTGGGTTGGTAATAGGGGAGAAGCAGGCGGAGGGGAAAGGTTAAAAGGTTTCCATTTGGGGCCCGCAGTCGAGCATTGCTAGGGACAACCGGTGAGTAGTCTGTTAAAGGATGTTAGGTGACCCATCACGCCTGTCCTGGCTGCCCGTTACTAAGGATCCCTGGGGCCAGGTGGCGGAAAAATCTAGAGAAACAAGTTAATTCACTTCTCGAAACGAAATTATTATAGTTACTCACAGTTCAACAAAAATGGAGTTTTATAAAAAAATGATGTGGCCCTGGCAAACATCCTGAATCCGTCTCCAGGGATGAGGAGGAGTCCCACACCACGAGTACCCTCTGGGAGCTCTCATCACTTCTAAATGCGATTTCTATGACTAAGGCACTAAAAGGACACCTTCACTTCTCTCAAATGTCCTTAGGAAGCCCCTGAAATGCCCATCCATCCCCACGGTTTCTAGGACCACCGTCTCCACGGCTTACCCTTCTCCCCTGCTTTCATACTTGTCTGTCTCTGAAAGCTGAAACTACTCAGGCTTGGCCTCTGGGACCCCGCTGCTAGCTTGTCTCCCACTGGGGTGACTCTGCCCCTGCATCTCCCAAGCTGCTTCCCAAGTGCCTGTCCCACAGTAAGCTTTGCCACCGCACCAAACAGTGAGGTTTTGGTTGTTTGGTTGTTTGGTTGTTTGTTGATCAGCTGGTTGGTTTGGAGTTTGGTGTTTCTGTGGTTTTGTTTAGGGGTGGTGGAAAAAGTGCTCATTTTAATTGAGTTTCATTTCTTTGAACCCTACGTGGAAACAAGGAGGGGGGGTTCCCATTTGAACCCATGTGGAAGAAAAGAAAACTGTGTGTGTGTGTGTGTGTGTGTGTGTGTGGGTGGGTGTGTGTGTGCATGTATGCATGTCTGTGAGTGTGTGTGTGTGTGTGTGTACGCGTGTGTGTTGGGGTGCACTGATGGAATGATTGAAGGAATACAACCGTATCCAGAGACAGGGACGAGGAAAAAGGGGGAACAGACTCAGACAGTAGAAGAGGGGACACAAAAAGAAAAACAGTCCCAGGCAAATAGGTGGACAGGAGACACAACACAAGGACAGAAAGGTCATGGGTCAAAAAGACAAACAGGGTAGACACGGGAAAAGAGGAGGTGGCAAACATTTGGAGGGGTGGTTACTGGGAAAAAATGCCAAAGGAGGCAAACTCAGACAGGTGGGTTGGAAATGGGCTCGTACAGTAACCAGGAGGAGTGCCAAAGGCAATCAGAGCCAGTAACAGGCAACGGTCTACTAGACAGGTATGCACAGCTAAATGCATCCCGAACAGGTTTGGGTCAGACACATCCAAGACACAGACAAAGGGTCAAAGCGGGGCTGGAGAGGTGGCTCAACGGTTAACAGCGCTAACTCTTCCAGCTCTTCCAAAGGTCCTGAGTTCAAATCCCAGCAACCACATGGTGGCTCACAACCATCCGTAATGAGGTCTGACCCCTCTTCTGGTGTGTCTGAAGACAGCTACAGTGTACTCACATATAATAAATAAATAAATCTTTAAGAAAAAAAAAGGGGGGTCAAAGGGACAGAGGTAATGGCGGATGGGTAAGCCAAGTCATCAGAGGCTGATGCCAATCTAAGCCACCCTAGCCCAAGGAGAACTCTAGACACTTGGTCCCCCAGATGGAGGTAGGGAGAGCATTTGTTCTTGAGTAAGGAGTATGAACAGGGTCTGGAAAATTGAGTGTGTCTCAGAGTCTTGGTGCCCAGCACTGGCATTGGGTGAAGCCTGTCCAGGCCATAATTAAAAGTCCTATGTAATCTTGTCTACTTACTTCTAGCCAAGGATGTGACAGGCATGTCTGTCCCACACAAGGCATGAGTTCCTTACCAGAGTCAGCCATGGGAGACCTGAAATCCTAGCTTGGCTAGACTGGGCTGCTTGAAGCCCAGGTGGACAAGGACAAGAAGCAGGTCTATGTGGAATCTGGTCTGCCTGCCTACCCCCTACAGGGAGCATAGAATTCCCGGAAAGGCCAGAAGCTGGCTGGGCCTTCAAAGGTAGCCTATATGCCCCCACCCCGCCTACTTCCCCACAATAGGAAAGACTCTTGCAAACTCAGGGACCACAGCTACACAACCGGCTCCTTCCCAGCTCCATCCAGCGACTCGGTGATGCAGATGTCAAGTCTTGCAAAGCGCACACAAAGATTCTCGATCTCCCGCAAAGAATCCAGGCTGAGAGGTTATGGACTCATGGCCAACTGCGCATAGAGTACCCGGGCTTCTGGGACAGTCACAAACTCACAGCTGTGCTGAACTATAGAGGTCCTACAAGTTCCACCCACGGAATCAAAGCCTCACGCAACACAGAAACTGGCAGAAGGATACCGATTTAGAAACAAAGTTGCGCCCACAGGCTCGCAGACACACCAAAGACAGCCAACTGATTGATCCCACACAGTCACACAGTTGCTCGGGTACAAAAATGGCTGCACGGATGGGCGCGCAGGGCACAGCACATCCTTTTATCTTTCCTACACTTGGGTTCAGATGGGGCCAGCGGGGTCAGCTTCCTCACCCCAGCCTCGAAATGATTTCTCAGTGCTTGTGGACTCGGGTGTGCCCTTGTGGTCAGAGAGAAACGGACACTCATAGGCAGACATGACAGTACAGAGAAACCCGGTGACTTGCAGACCCATCCACATTTGAAGCACATGGCTACACACAGCGCACACACACACACACACACACACACACACACACACACACTAGGTTTCAGAAGTGAAATGTCCAGGGGACACCGGACAAAGGCACATAAATAAGAAATGCAAGTACACTTCTAATGTCCCAAAGTGGAACTCCAGAAAATGCGCCTAAATGTGCAGGACGAAACAAGGAGCCAGCTAGCATAATCCCGCGGCTCCAGAAGAAAATGCCCACACTACACAGATCTGTTGGCACCCGCCAAAGAAAGGGCCACAACCGCAGCAGACACACAGAGAAACACACCACACACACACACACACACACACACACACACACACACATGAGAAACGCACCCTCGAGTCTTGCAAAGAACACACCTAAGCACATAAGCGACAAACACCTCCATTCGGCTGAATGACTCGGGTAGACAGTACCACACGCATCAGTTGCCCGAAAGGAAATATGTTAAATTGGGGAGGTGGTGTAGAAAGAAAACACAGCTGGGCAAATAAGAAGGAAGACACATATGCCGCTCATATCTCCGTGCTGACTGCTGAAAACATGACCGGACGCGTCAGCTCTAGCCACATTATTCACACACACGCACCTTACACCACACACAGGGTCAGGGGAAGGGGCACCGCAGCAGCTGTCCCCTTCGCTTCCAGTCAGGCCTACGCAGCTTTCTCTCTCCTCTGTCAACCTCCCCCCACCTAGAGTACATCCGCACTTCAGGCTGGCCAGGGAAAAAGACACCTGTCAGCAGAAACCTTGGCCCATGTGACTAAGTGGGGGAAAGGGGCTAGGCAAGTGTTTACACTTCAAGAAAAAAAAAAATCTGAAATCTCCTATCTGAAGAATTAATATACCTTGGACAAAAAAAAAAAAAAATACCCTCGCCCACTAATGCGCCCATCTGTTTCTCAGCTGTAACCTACTGCCTTGACCACCCATCTATCTCCCTCGCCAGGGCCTTCCTCGATTCTGCAATACTGACCAGCACAGAGCTACCAGGCACACGGCAAATGGTCAATAAATTCCAAATATCAAGTGCTGCATCATTATTATTGTTGTTGTTATTAATAATAATTGTTAGCTGGGCGTGGTGGCACACGCCTATAGTCCCAGCACTTGGGAGGCAGAGGCAGGCAGATTTCTGAGTTCGAGGCCAGCCTGGTCTACAGAGTGAGTTCCAGGACAGCCAGGACTACACAGAGAAACCCAGTCTCAAAAAAAAATTATTATTATTATTATTATTATTATTATTATTATTATTATTCCTGGGAGCTGGGGTGGGGCAGCTCCTTTGTTAGCTCCTGGCAGTTTGAACGCACTATAAATATCAGGCACAATACATATATTGGCACAAAGAAGCACGAACGGGGAGTGGGTCTGGCTGCGGAGGACAACCTGTTATGGAAGGAACAGCTGTTCGTAAGTCTGCCTGCAGCCTTGAGGTCCTGCCAGGGATAAGAACACTTTGTTAGCTGGTCAGGGTATGACTCCTACTCAAGGTCATTTAAGGATTTTTGCTTCTTCGGTAAAGCAGGGCTTTGTGTGACATGGCATTCCTATTTAGACCCAAGTCATTTTGGAAAGCAGGGTGCGGAGACCCACGGCCCGTCACGGTGCGGGCTGAGAGGCTCTGAGTTCTTCAGTTACAGGCATCTGGAGCTACATGACGAGGCCATTTCAGAGAGACAGAGACAGACAGACAGAGAGGTAGAGAGAGAGAAACAGAGACAGAAAGAGATAGAGAGAGACAGAGAGACAGGGAGGCAGAGACACAGACACAGAGAAACAGAGACACAGAGAGAATCAGTCCTTCAGGAAGACCCCCTGGTTTTCATTAAAATAGGTCAGAACTCAGAAGCAGAACTGCTCTACAGGAACAGAAAAACACAGCCAAGCAAATCTTTGGCAAAAGCTTTCTCTGCTCAGCCACTCCTCCGTAGCTCTGCAGCCCTGAGAAATTCCTACATTTTGCTGTGCCTCGGGAGCAAGATAGTGCCTAACTTAGGAAGTTAGAGGGAAGATGAAGTTTGAAAGGAAAGCACTTAGAACCACGCCTAGCCTGTCTTAACTGCCCAGTGTAAGTCTGTGAACCGAATAGATGAATGGTCTGTAAAGCAACCCCCCCCCCACTCTTCTGCATTTCCAATTTTAATCTATCCTTTCATGCAGGCTCCCCACTGGGGAACTCTTTTTCAATCCTTTCCTGACCCTCAAAGTTGTGTCCATGCATCCCCTGCCTCCCCGCCCCACCCCTGCCCTCCGCACAGCACACAGCGATTGAAGCCCTTCTGGGCCCAGGTTTCCTCTTCCCCTCCAACTCTTAAAATGCCCTCTCCCGGAAAGAGCTGGTCTGGCTGACCGGAGGACACCTTTACACTCAGTGGGGTGTTGGGTGGGAGCCTCTGGCTCCGGGAAGAGCCTGGGTGTAACGGGCTTGCCTGGCAGGAATGAGGATATTCTTAAGAGACACTTCTGTCCCTTCCCTTGGCTATTAGACTATTGGAACAATGCACCCCAAGAAATTGGAATTTCCCCAGGAATCTCAAGCTGAGCTAAAGAAAAAAAAAAAGCTGAAATCTGGGGCCAGCCAGGGGGAAACCTTGTCTCTAGGAAAGAGATATTAGAACTTGTCAGACTATCTTGCTGGAGAGATTGGCACAGACAGTTGAGAGATCCAATGGGCAGAACCACACTTTGACCAGGATAGCTCAGCTATGCATAACTCTGACCCCCTACTTAAACCTGGACGTCATGTTAGCTCACCTAAGAGAAACTTGGTAAAAGGTTGTCACTGAATCTCTTTGTCCCTCTTTCCAGTGTGCCCGCAATGATTAAATCTCCTTTTCCTGTGTTTCACTATTATTTTGTCTCTTCCATTGGCTTCTGTAGGACGGGTGGCTGAGTCTGTCTTGTTATGTGACACTGATACCTCCAGTGGCATGGGGAACTCAGAGCCTGGCTCCTCTCTCCCAAACCTTGAGCCCTGCTGGAGGAAACATGTTTCTTTACTAAAAATTAAACATCCTCTTTGTGACCCACAAGAAAACAGGACATAGGAAGCATCCAGCAGGATGGACACGGGCCCCCGTGCCTGGCACCCCTCCTCCCTTGTGGCGCAGTGGCCTGTTTGTGCCCTTCCTTTCTCACACTTGTTTCCTGCAGCGCGACGAGCCAGGTTCCCGTCACCCCCACCAGACTCACTTGAGCTCCACTGACCAAAATTTTGCTTCACATTAAATTCGTTTTGCTTCTTCTGTGGCGATGGGGGCCTCAACTTGGAGTCTCCATACACACACACACACATACACACACACACACACACACACACACACACACTATGTTTTCTGAGACAGGATCCTTCTACGTAGCCTTGCCTGGCCTGAGTGCACTATATAGACCAGGCTGGCCTTAAACTCACAGAGAGCCTCTTGCCTCTGCCTTCCAGGTATACACCACCAAGCCCTCTTAAAAAAATAATAATGCATAAAGTGAGGTGAGGCTGGGGGTGCAGCTCAAAGCTGCTTACCTTGTTTGCATAGGCCCCTGGGTGCTTGAGCAATGGAAGAAAATACAGAACATACTGAGAAGAAAATGAGGGAACAGCCACAAGAGACTAGGTGCGGTGATCAACTAAGAGCAGACCCTGTTCTAGGCAGTAGGGGGCAGCAGAGAGCATCACACTAACACACACACACACACACACACACACACACACACACACTTGATGAAACTCATTCAAAGGCATGGAGAGTCCATCTTTTAGTTCTTTGAATGCTCGCCAAAGTCCTTCCTACTCAGCTTTTTGCATTTACTGCCCCCTTTTCTTGCAATGCATTTCCTCCAAATATCCCCAGAGCTCTGAAGACTGAGGCAGAAAAATGGACTGAGCCCACAAGGTAAAGGCCAGCCTGGGTAACCTCTCAAGATCTCATCTCATATCTCTCTCTCTCTCTCTCTCTCTCTCTCTCTCTCTCTCTCTCTCTCTCTTTGTTAAAACATTTATTTATTTAATGTACACGAGTAACACAGTAGCTGTCTTCAGACAGGAGAGGGCATCAGGTCCCATTACAGATGGTCGTGAGCTACCATGTGGGTGCTAGGATTTGAGCTACCATGTGGTTGCTGGGATTTGAACTCAGGACCTCTGGAAGAGCAGTCGGTGCTCTTAACCTCTGAGCCATCTCTCCAGCCCCCAAGATCTCATCTCAAAGAGGAAGAAAGGGCAATGTAATCCTTTCTTCATTGTCTGTTCTTTCCATCTTACTTTGTCGCCACCCAACAAAGCATCATCTATTTGCTGGCCATGGTATATCGCACTTGTAATCCCAATGCTAAGGCAAGAGGACCAAGGCTCAAGGACAGTGTGGGCTATATAGGAAGACCCTACCTCAAAGATAAAACATCCTCTTATCTACTTACTAGGATATCTGTATTTAATAGTTACCTTACAAGCCGGGCGGTGGTGGCCCACGCCTTTAATCCCAGCACTCGGGAGGCAGAGGCAGGTGGATTTCTGAGTTCGAGGCCAGCCTGGTCTACAGAGTGAGTTCCAGGACAGCCAGGGCTACACAGAGAAACCCTGTCTCGGAAAAAAAAAAGTTACCTTACTAAATGTATAGAGGCATATTACCATATACACTGTATGTTATATGTATAGGGTGATGCCTAGGTTTTATACATGATACAAAATATATAAAATATTTACTATTTTTTTTTTAGTCTCAGGAGATCCAATGCCCTCTTCTGGCCTCAGAAGGCACCAGGAACATTTTTGGTTCACATACATATACGAAGGCAAAAACATGCACACATGTAAAACAAAATAAATAAAATCTAAAAATAATGTTTTTTTTTAAAGAATTACTCATTTATTTTATGTATGTATGTACATTGTTGCTGTCTTCAGACACCCCAGAAGAGGGCGTCAGATCCCATTACGGATGATTGTGAGCCACCACGTGGTTGCTGGGAATTCAGAGCATCTTAACTGCTGAGCCATCTATTCAGCCCCTAAAAATTACATTTTAAGAACTCAGCAGTACACCCGGGCAGCGGTGGCACAGCGGTGCCACATACCTTTAATCCTAGCACTTGGGAGGCAGAGGCAGGCGGATTTCTGAGTTCAAGGCCAGCCTGGTCTACAGAATGAGTTCCAGGACAGCCAGGGCTACACAGAGAAACCCTGTCTCAAAAAAAAAAAAAAAGTACACTGGAAACATAGTATATGAGTTTTCACAAGTAAGCTTGTTCAATTTTGAGAATTTTGTAAACCGATTGTCAAAATTGAAACACTGGGGCTAGAGCGTTGGCTTTGTGGTAAAAAGCCTTTTTTGCCCTTGCAGAAAACCCAGATTCAGTTCCCAGCACTGACATGATAGTTTACCACTATTCTG
The DNA here is from genome assembly GCA_964023405.1 of Apodemus agrarius. Classification (NCBI taxonomy): domain Eukaryota; kingdom Metazoa; phylum Chordata; class Mammalia; order Rodentia; family Muridae; genus Apodemus; species Apodemus agrarius. The sequence goes on from OZ030010.1 coordinate 12,456,649, forward strand.
ACTCCAATTCCAGGGCCTGACACCTTCTGAACTCCTTAAGCCTCAGACATGCATGTTTTCTGCATATACGTGTAGAAAAAGAACACTTATACATATAAAATTAAATTGATCTTAAAAATGAAATGCTGAGCCGGGCAGTGGTGGCGCACGCCTGTAATCCCAGCACTTGGGAGGCTAAGGCAGGTGGATCTCTGGGTTTGAGGCCAGCCTGGTCTACACAGTGAGTTCCAGGACAGCCAGGGCTACACAGAGAAACCCTGTCTCGAAAAAAAAACAAACAAAAAAAAAAGAAAGAGAGAGAGAGAGAGAGAGAGAGAGAGAGAGAAATGCTGATTAATCTGTTCCCAAACAGATCTCTGTGAATTAGAAGCTAGCCTGGTCTACATAATGGGTTCCAGGATACCCAGAGCTACATAGCAACTCTTTGAGAACCTGTCTCAAAGAAATCAAATAAGAAATGCAGAACACTGCAGTTGGAAAACCTGAAACAGCTGCACTTGGAAGGTGGGGAGTGGTTTGTGGGGTCTACATTGAAGCTATGGCACAAGAAAGAGAGGAAGAGAAAGAAGAATAATACTGTGAACTTAACGATTAAGTGGATAGGATTTTTAAGTGTAATAGATACTCAAAATGTGTTATCTGACTGTATTGCATTCATTTCCTATGTTCTTGAAGCCATTTCTATTATTGTACGGTCGAATTAATACATAATGGTGTACTGCTGCGCCTGTGTTTAGATTACACATGGGTGACTTAAAATCTGACCAGAAAAAAAAATCTGACCAGATGATAGATGATATGTAAACCATGGAAACTAAGAAATACTACAAACAGACCCAAGCCCCTACCCTGCCAAAAACCAGTTAACCATTTACCAAGCACATTGCTGACAGCACTAGAATAGGGCCTAATACACAGAAAATACTCTTTCAATGATTGCGTTTTATGCTCTAGATCACATGAGCATGGGCACGCAATAACAATGCTTTAAACTTTTATTTATTTATTTATTTATTTATTTATTTATGGAGGGGGCGCGTGACACAGTGCGCATGCTGGGGATCAAAGACAACTTATAGGAGTCTGTCTTCTCCTTCCATCCATCTTGTGTCCGGGGAATCGAACTCAGGTGGTCAGATATGGTGGCAAAAGTCTCCTACTCAGTGTGTCTCGCAAATCCGTAGACACGCTTTTCAGTGGTGCGGGTGGAGGTGGTGGAGGCAGTGGTGGTGGTTAAAATGTATCAAGAAAAAGCATTTGGAATATATACAATTAGGAAAGGACGCACATCCGATTAACGCCGTGCATTCTACATAGGTGATTATCTCTATTTCTCAGATAAGGAAACTAAAGTTCTAAGGTGGCAAAATTGAGAGCACTTCAATCAACCGGTAGAAGTAGGATTCAACATTGCAAATCGCATGTGGTAGCTTCCCGGTAGTAGAAATCAAAACTGCACGCTGTGGCTTCCCGGTTAGCTCACTTTTGCAACAGGCTCGCCTCCTCCCCCCCGCGGCCACGCCCTACCTCCTTGCGCAATTTCCTTTCCCGCCAGACTTAAAGAAAATAGGCGTGGTCACGTCCGCTGAATTTTGGGAAATGTAGTACATAGGCTTGATAGCCTCCCCGATGTAAAAAGAAAAAGGCGGCCAAGTGAGTTATCTTGGCCTCCTTTTTCTTGCTTTTTTTTTTGTCTGAGTGATAAGGAGGTGAAAGTTTCCCATGCCAAGGTCTCTCTGTGTAGCCCAGACTAGCCGAGAACTCGGAATCTTGCTCCTGAACGCAGCTACACGACCTTGGCCTTGAAACAAAGACCAAAGAGCCAGTTCACATGCCTTGCAACATTATTGGCCAAACGATATCAGTTGCATTCTGGGAACTGAAGTTCCTGTGACCCGGATATGTCGACGCAAGATGACGACTAACGTCTTACGTTGTGCTCTGGTCTGGACCTCCTTGGAACTGTTTTTCGAAGCAAACTTTACCACGTTGCGGCAACCTCTAGCCGTGTGCAACAGGCCTTCGGGTCCACTCCGAACACCAACTGGAGTCGTACCTTTTCTCGCCAGTTTGCACACTCTTCTAGAAGCTGCTGATCAGCCCCTCTCTGTATCCAAGAGCTGAGGTAGGTCCTGGGGCACTGAGGACTTGAGCTGGGACTGGAGGCGTGCCTGTCCTGTCCCCGGCTCGGGATAAGGGGATTCACTCTCGGTGCTGCAGCTGCATAGTTCAGTCAAGCCCTGGGAAGCTTGCCTAGAGCAGGGAACTAGAATGCTGGGTGAAGTCGAACGCGGTGCAGCATGGAGCCACACAGCTAACTGATCTGCTGTCTGCTGGGCCGCCTTGAAGAGTATTTGGTGGTTCTGATGGGCTGGTTGTCTTTGAGGCTATGTAGATGGTCTTAGGGCTACTAATAAAAGATGGGTCTTGAAGGTATTAGACGCGTGGTGCTGTGTCCAGCGGGAAATTAATGAAGGCTAATAATGAAAGTGGTGGCTATTCGGCAGTTTACATAGTAAGCGTGTTGGTGAGGTCCTGGAGAGAATAACTGAGGCAGAGGGATTAACCAATGGGGTCAGTGACGAAAGAAGAAATAGAAGCTATATGAGGGACAGAGGTAATGTATGTATTGATGAGAAGGATCCTGAAGGCCACTAGTGTGATCTTTGAGACGTTAGTCGGAGGGCTGAGTAAAGGGAGCTGGTAAACTGGTGTCATGGAGACCTAACAGGTCATGATCCTCCAGTCATTAGTGGGGATTAAGGTGTAGTAATTAATGACTGGAGGCCTAATCTGTGACAGGATTGGTGGACTGCAGAGTGGAGAGAGAGAGAGAGAGAGAGAGAGAGAGAGAGAGAGAGAGAGAGAGAGAGATGGCTATGGGAGATGGAATGAGGTTGTGTCGGGGTAATAGGTGTGAAAAGCGAGGGCTTAATGGAGTGGGTAGTAGGGTTCTGTGAATCTAGAGACCATGGAAATAGCTAGAGACAGTCAGGTGTTGAGAGAGATGAAATGGGTAGAGAAAATGGTTGAGGGAGAGATTACTTGTGTAGCGTGTCGGTGGTGGTGGGTCCTCTGTCAATTAACTGTGGAGTCTGTGGTGTCCCACAGTGATGGGGACCTATGGGCCTGAGAATTCATGCTAAGGTACTCAAGGGCCCTGTCTGGGCTTCCTTCTCCATGTGTTGAATGAGCTGTCTGTCGTGTGGGCCCCATGAACTCAGTTAGCTGTACTTCGTGTTTTCTTTGCCCTGTGCAGGACAGCATCAGCGCGCTACCTACCAGCAGACTGAGATGGGACGGACATCTAAGGATAAGCGGGATGTCTACTACCGCCTGGCCAAGGAGAACGGCTGGCGGGCCCGAAGCGCTTTCAAGCTACTGCAACTTGATGAGGAATTCCAACTCTTCAAAGGTGCCTAATTTGGTGGCTAAGTGACGTGGGCATGGACAGCGGGCTGCTTCTGCAGAACTCACTGGAATGGGTGGGGCTAACTTGGAGCACCGAGACTGGGAAGAAGATGGGCCACAAAAGAGGAGGCGGGCACAGGGGCGGCGGGTAGATATTGGTTCTCCAGAGGACCGAGGCGACTCTTGCAGTACCTTCTGGTTACGTGGCCGACCAGTATTGTCTTCACCGTGTGTGCACAGGTGTGAAGCGAGCAGTTGACTTGTGTGCAGCCCCCGGCAGCTGGAGCCAGGTGCTGAGCCAGAAGGTCGGGTGAGTGGAGGGACTAGAGGATGACCTGGTTGGGGGGAAGGCCTGGGGCGGAAATCCTAGGCTGATTTGGGCTATGCTATCCGCAGGGGCCAGAGTTCTGGTCAGGTGGTGGCTGTGGACTTGCAGGCTATGGCTCCACTCCCAGGTGTGATACAGATACAGGGTGACATCACTCAGGTGAGAGCATGCCTGCGAATATTGGGGTTATCCGGAGTGACTGGCTTCATTTGGGGATGACAGAAAGTAGAAGAGACACAAGACAATAAAAACAGAGAAAGGCTGTGTGATCCCCGGATGTAAAAGGCTAGGGATGAGGGGTAATAAGTATAAAGCTAGCCTGAGAGGCGGCGGTGGGGGTCGGGTAGGCTGGAGAGATGGCTCAATGGTTAAGGGCACTGATTGCTCTTCCAGAGGTCCTGAGTTCAAATCCCAGCAACCACATGGTAGCTCACAACCATCTGTAATGGGATCTGATGCCTTCATCTGGGGTGTCTGAAGAGAGAGCAATGGTGTATTCACATATAATAAATAATTTTTTTAAAAGAAGAAAAGGAAAAAGGACTTTGAGGTGGCTTAAGTAGAGGCTTGCCGACAAACCACAGCTCAATCCCAAAAGTTGTCCTCTGAGCTCCACATGCATATGTACCTAGATATGCATGCAGTTAATGAATAAATAAATGCAGTTTTAAAATAGCTTAGGGGCTGGAGAGATGGCTCAGCAGTTAAGAGCACTGGTTGCTCTTCCAGAGGATCTGGCTTCGATTCGGAACACCCACAGAGTGGGACACAACTATCTGTGACTTCAGTCCCAGGGAATCAAATGCCCTGTTCTGGCCTCCCCCAGCGCCGGACATACATGTGCGGCATGAACGTGCATATAGACACAACACTTATATACCCTAAGAGAAGAAAAAGCCAAGAGAGACAGGGGGAGAGAGGAAAATAAAAAGCATTTTTAAGTAATTGATTAATTTTGTTCTTATTTGCTGTGTGTCTGTGTGTGGGACGGGTGTGCCGTGGTGTGTATATAGAGGTCAGAGGTTACCTTGGAGGAGTTACTCTTTGAGTTCTGGGGATGGAACTTTGAGTCACGAGGCCTGGCCGCAAGTGTCTTTACCTACCAAGCCAGTTCATCAGCCCCTTAAAAAAAATTTTTTTTTCAATTTATATTTATTTCATTGTAAATAGAATTTAGAATTTTTTTTAGAGGAGGAGCCTGGAGATGTAGCTTATCACTAGAGCACTTGTGTAGTATAAGCAGCACATACTGGGTTCTATCCTAGTACCAAAGACGGAGCCTGAGAAAGAGATTGACCACCGGCACATAGACTGCAGAGACACCAAAAGATGATGAGGGCGGGTCCCCGGAGATGCAACATGGTCTGGGGCAAAGCCTAAGAACATGGCTGTCCCCGAGGCTTTGGGGCTAGGGCTGTGGGCAGGTGGGATTTGAGGGTGAGGGCAGCGGAAGGGTACTGAGGCCGTTCACCCCCTCCTCTTTGTCCACAGCTTTCTACTGCCAAGGAGATCATCCAGCACTTTGAGGGCTGCCCTGCCGACCTTGTAGTGTGTGACGGGGCTCCTGATGGTAAATGTGGTGTGGGGGTGACCTCTGTCTCTTAGCTCAGTTTTTTTCCTCCCTCTTTCCCTCTGTTCGTTCCATTTCCCCCTTTCTGGCAATTTCTCTCAGCCTCCGCTCTCACTGTCCAGCCTCCTTCTCCCCGCCTTGCAAGTTTGTTTGGCTTTTTTGGGCTGTTTCATGTGCTGAAAATAGCTGGACCCTCACATATGGACACAAGTGTTCTGTCACTAAGGTCCCTAAGGTTTAGCCCCTGCCTGTGTCGACCCTCCTGCCTTCTCATCTGAGAGCCTGTCCAATCCTGTGCTCTGTTTTTGATTTTTCTTTTTTAGCCCAGCCTTCTATTCAAAACATCTTCTGAGCACATATTGTGTTGGGAAACTGAGCATAAATAAATTCCACTGGTCTCTGGCCCTGTGAGGTCAATGTTTCAGTGGAACTGCATAGAAAAGAGACAGTTGAGGGCTGGAGAGATGGCTCAGTGGTTAAGAGCATTGACTGCTCTTCCAGAGGTCCTGAGTTCAAATCCCAGCACCTACATGGTGGCTCACAACTATCTGTAATGGGATCCGATGCCCTCTTCTGGTGTGTCTGAAGACAGCTACAGTGTTTTCACATATATAAAATAAATAAAATCTTTAAAAAAGAGAGAGAGTAGCTGGGCGGGGGTGGCGCATGGGAGGCAGAGGCAGGTTGATTTCTGAGTTCAAGGACAACTTGGTCTACAGAGTGAGTTCCAAGACAGCCAGGGCTACACAGAGAAACCCCGTCTTGAAGAAAAAATTAATTAATTAAAATAAAAAGAGAGAAAGTTGAGCTGGTGGCACAATGCCTGTAATTCCAGATCTTGGGAAACTGAGGCAGAAAGATCACTAGAGCTCAAGGTCAGCCTGGATTAGAAAGGCCCTGTCCCGAAAAATAAAAATAAGTGGGTAAGGGGCTCACTTAGTGGCTAAGAGGTTTTGCTGTTCTTCCAGGGTACTGAGTTCATTTGAGAGCTGTCCGAGCCTGGTGGCTCACAACTGTAGCTTTAACTCCAGAGGATCTGATGCTCTCTTTTGGTCCCCATGGGCACACACATGTGACATACAAAGCGTGGACACACGTATTTTTTTTAAATGTTTTAAAAATACGCAAGATGAATAGCTATTTACCTTTTTTAATTTGTTTTTATTTTATATGAGTACACTGTAGCTGTCTTCAGACACACCAGAAGAGGCCATCGGATCCCATTACAGATGGTTGGGAGCCACCATGTGGTTGCTGGGATTTGAACTCAGGACCTCTAGAAAAGCAGTCAGTGCTCTTAACCACTGAGCCATCTCTCCAGCCCTACAATTTTTTTAGAAAGGTAACAGATCCTGTAGGGAAGTCACTGAGACAGGCCAAGGAAGTAAAAACTACCTGCAGAGATTTGAGATAAAGTAGACCGGAAAGGCGTCATTGACTTGTGAGCAGCAAGAATTGATAGCGAAGGGGCCAATGGGCCGGCAGTTACAGCACCGCTCCTGATAGTGCAAACTTGGAGAACGCCTGAGGGTTGTAGATCGAGGAAGACTGCCTGCCTGGGACTGTGACTGACTGGATCCCTCCGGCTGCTTGAGCAGTGTGAGGGGCAGAGGTGGAAGCAGAGACATCCCCCCCTCCCCAGGAGGAGATGGCCACTGCAGTAGAGCAAAAGAGTGACTTAAAACAGTGGGGGCAGCCAAGCGGTGGTGGCGCACGCCTGTAATCCCAGCACTTGGGAGGCAGAGGCAGGTAGATTTCTGAGTTCCAGGCCAGCCTGGTCTACAGAGTGAGTTCCAGGACAGCCAGGGCTACACAGAGAAACCTTGTCTCCCTGGGAAAAAAGGGTGGGGGGGAGGGGCAGCTCCAGTGACAGGTAAGGAGAGAATGATCCCACTTTGAAAATGGAAGGGGCTGGATCTGCTAAAGTCGGGAATGTGAGTATGACTGACCAAAGTATGACTGGGCCAAATTTAGTCACGGGGACTAAAGTCTTTGACATGAATAACTTGGAAGGATCCAATGAGCTGAGAAACATCAAGGAACGATAATAGAGAAGGAAATCGAAATCTGGCTTCGAAGTTGTTGCACCTGTGGGGCTGGTCTAGCAATAACGCCCCAGGAAGCCATCTGGACTAGAGGTAGAAATACTGGTGCTGCTTGTGGGACAAGTTGTTTTCCAGAATTAAAATGGCTTCCCAGGTTGCCAAGGGCTCAGGGCTTCAGTCCAGTTGGAAGACAATACTCTTTCCAGAACCTTCGCAGTCAGAGGACCCAAGAAACATCTTTGGTTTTCTAATCTCTGCTCTAAGAAGACATATGAAATCAGAGGGTCCCCTAAATGCTGTTCCTCTTGCTACAGTCACTGGCCTCCATGACGTGGATGAGTACATGCAGGCCCAGCTTCTCCTAGCTGTGAGTAACCCTGGTGGCCGCCTCTGCCCTCCTTTGACCCGCTCCTGCCCGCTTCTGCCTCCACCTGACCCGCCTGTACTTTCTGCAGGCTCTCAACATTGCTACTCATGTCTTGAAGCTAGGGGGCTGCTTCGTGGCCAAGGTGAGCCTTGGGGATCCTGGGGGAGTGGGAGAAAGGGCCCGTCTGGGGAAAGGCTCTTACTTCTCTCTCTTGCCTTCCACACCCTCCAGATATTCCGAGGCCGCGATGTGACCCTCCTCTACAGCCAACTCCGGATCTTCTTCTCCAGTGTGCTCTGTGCTAAGCCCAAGAGCAGCCGGAACTCGAGCATTGGTCAGTGGGTGGGTGGCGCCGAGGCCTGATAGGCAAGGGGGTGATTGGCCGTGTGTCTGCACGAGGTTGAGGTGACAGAGAGTCATCCCTCACTCCAGGTTTTCCCCCACAGAGGCCTTTGCTGTGTGTCAGGGTTATGACCCTCCCGAGGGCTTCATTCCAGACCTGACCAGACCCCTGCTGAACCACTCATACGGTGAGAGGCAGGGCTGGTGGTGACCCGGGCCTGGGGAAACGTCACCAGCCGCATGCACCTGTGTCTCTTGAAAGCCCTCAGTCCCACACTGAGATGACAGTCCCACCCTCTTAGGGATATTTCAGATAGTCTTCCAATGGTAGCTCTTGGTCCTGGTGGAAATTCTGTTGCACCAAACTAAGCATTCATCCAGGGAAGATCCTACCTGTCTATCTTAGGGAAACCCTCAGGTAGAAAGCTCACCTATATTAAACATGTTTCCTCTGTATGTCTGTAGCCTCCAACTAGATGGGCAAAGGTGGAACCTGTCTCTGTAGATCCCATTTGAATGAGACAAGGTAGAATGTGCTGGTAAAATGCTGGGCGGGCATGGTCAGGCCCCCGGGCTGCCGTTTTAACATCAGTGATCAGAAGGGAATCTGCACCAGAGGACTGGTTAGAAAAGGACCGTGATGACGGGAGGGGGACGTCAGTGCTGGTGTGGGCTGTATCTTTACTCCCGCTTCTTTCCAAGACACAGATTTCAACCAGTTAGATGGTCCCTCTCGTGTTATTGTGCCCTTTGTGACCTGCGGGGACCTCAGCGCCTACGATTCGGACCGCACTTACTCTCTGGATGTGAGTGTCTAGCCAGCAGAGCAGGGGTCAGGAAATGGATTGTCTTGGAGTCTCAGATCCTCATCATCTCTTGTGTCCTACAGCTAGACGGCTCTGAGTACAAATATACTCCACCCACACAGCCCCCCATTGCGCCCCCATACCAAGAGGCCTGCAGGTTGAAGAAGAATGGGCAACTGGCCAAGGAACTCCTGCCCCAAGAATGCTCCGTCAACAGTGTAGACAAGACGCCCCAGCCTCTGCCTATCCATACCGTGCTAGCTCCCAAGGTATGGATGGATATGTACCTCTGAGCCCACCATGACATGTCCCCAATGTGCCCGTTTCTGCCCTGACGCACTCACATGGTCCTTTCCTGCCTTGCAGTAGCTCTAAGAATCAGTAGGCCAGCCCACTGACAAATGGAAAAAAAATGTAGCCAAATAGGTGAGTTCCCTTTTCTTTTTCTTTGGCAGGTGGAAGACAATGAAATCAATTGTTCATCTTAACACATTAAGGTAAATTTGCTCCCCACCCCTAAAGTTCAAATAAAGGGCACCTTTAAGAAAAATCTGAATAGGGACTGTAAGCTGGCTCTGTGGTTTAGAGCAGAAGGTCTGAGTTTGGTTTCCAGCAGCCATGTCTGGGAGCTCACAACCGCCTATGACTTCACCTCTGCAGGGGCAGACGTCTCTGACCTCTCAGGGCACCTACATTCACAAGCACATACCCAGGACACACGCACAGACACACAATTAAAAATAATAAAAATAGTTTGGGGGCCAGGCGGTGGTGGCACACGCCTGTAATCCCAGCACTCTGGGAGACAGAGGCAGGCGGATTTCTGAGTTCAAGGCCAGCCTGGTCTACAGAGTGAGTTCCAGGACAGCCAGGGCTATACAGAGAAACCCTGTCTCGAAAAAACCAGAATAAAAAAAAAAAAGTTTGGGCATCATGGCACTGACTTTTAATCCTAGCACTTGGAGGGCTGGGGTGCAAGCAAGTCTCTACAGGTTTGAGGTTAGCCTGGTCTGAAAATAGTTTTGTTTTTGTTTTCAGATTTATTTATTTCTCTATTATATGTAAGTACACTGTAGCTGTCTTTAGACACACCAGAAGAGGGCATCAGATCCCATTACAGATGGCTGTGAGCCACCATGTGGTTGCTGGGATTTGAACTCAGGACCTCTGGAAGAGCAGTCAGTGCTCTTAACCACTGAGCCATCTCTCCAGCCTCCTGGTCTGAAAGTAGTTCCAGGCCAGCCAATGCTACATAATGAGACCCTGTCTGGAAAAAAGAAAAAAGAAAACAACAGAATAAATCCTTCGGTGGGTTGAAAATGTAACTCAGTTTGTAGAGTGCTTACCTAAAATGCACAAACCCCAGGTTCAATCTCTAGCTACCTCATACAAAGCCAGGCATAGTAATCTCAGCACCCAGAAGATACAATAGAAGGAGCAGAGTTTCTAGAACATCCTCAGCAGGTTTGGAGCCAGCATGAGCTACATGAAAACCTTTCTGAAAAGATGAAAGACCTCGGTAAAGTTTTACTTTTTTTTTTTTTTTTTTTTTGAGCCAGGGTTTGTGTAGCCCTAGCTCTGTAGACCAGGCTAGCCTCAAACTTAACAGAGCCCCGCCTGCCTCTGCCCCTAGTTCTGGAATGAAAGGCATGCGCCACCACCACCCAGGAACTTCAAATTAAGGTTTATTTATTGGGTATAAAAATCTTTAAAGGGTTGAAATGGTTCAATCTTCAAATCTGCCAAGGAAATAAAACAAAAATGTCTTAAGAGCTGGAATGTAGTTTAGTTGGTAAAATGCTTGTCTGGAATGGACAAAGCTCTGAGCCCCGGGACCATGTAGCAGTCCATGCCAGTAATCCTGCGATAGGACGTTGTCTTAGTTACTTTTTCATTGCTGTGATAAGACACCATAAGCGAGGCAACTTAGAGGAGAGAGCCTTCATTGGGGGTTTACAGTTTCAGAGGTTGAGTCCATGACTGTCATAGCAGGGAGCATGGAAGCAGGCAGACACGGCTCTGGAGCAATAATTAGTAATTGTGAGAGATAAACCATGGGGCAGCGAGACGCACACAGCAAGCAAGCGCGGGGGAGAGAGGGAGGGAGGGAAGGAGAGAGGGAGGAAGTTTCCTGGGAATAGCCTGGGCCTCTTGAGTTCTCAAAGTCTGTCCCCAGTGACAACAACTCTTCCAACAAGTCCACACCTCATAATCTCTCCCAAAACACTTCCGCCAACTGGTCACCAAGCATTCAAATATATGAGTCTCTGGGGACCACTTGTTTAAACCACCAGACATTCAGAAGCATGAGGTCACCCACAGCTGTATACCAGATTGTATGTCATGTAGCCTGGGCTACATGAGACCCTATCTTCAGTAAATACATAATAATAATAAATACATACATACATACATACATACATAAATACATAAATACATAAATACATAATACATAAACACCTAAACAAACAAACAAACAAAGTTGGGGCTATAGAGATGGCCAAAAGATGGTATCAGGTCCCCGGGAACTGGAGTCGCAGGTGGTTGTGGGCCACCAGGTAGGTTCTGAGACTCAAACCCAAGACCTCCGGAAGAGTGAGCCATCTCTCCAGCCCCTGGACCCCCACCCCCAAGAATTTGTTAAAGAAAAACAAAGGTCTTTTTTTCTCAGTAAGTTAATATAGAGATAGCATCTGAAGAGCTTTAAGAATTTTGCATACTATCTGTTGAGGGGGTTGGTAAGTACTTATTAAATGAATATTTGCAGGCATTCTAGGTTTAAAGATCCAGCAGGAAACAAAGAGTTGGAATTTATATATTGTAACTTGTATTTGACTATGTTTACAATGAGCTACAAAAACAATGGTCTCCTAAGAGACCATCTGATTTTTTTTTTGACAATAACCAAAGCACCCAAGGTATACTTCCCACAGAGGCAACCTGTCACTGGAATGCATTGGCCGCACATGGAAAAGTAATACTGACTCTGGAAGGTAGGAAAAAGAAAAGCAAAATGGAGACAATCAGAAAATACAGACAGGAGTTTGGAGTTTTGAAAGTCCTTTTCTAGCCAGGCACCTGGGAGGCAGAGGCACCAGGATTGTGAGTTCGAGGCTAGCCTAGTCTACGTGCGAGTTGACAGCCAGGGCCATGTAGAGACCCTATGAGAAAAGGAAATAAAAAAATAAAAGCATGTTTTCTAAAAGACCTTTCTGAGGTAAAGAAACCACGGAGGAGATTAAGGTGTGGGCACTTGGGGGTTTATCTAGAGAACATTCCAGGGAGAAGGCACAGCAGGATTCTTCTATTTCAGGTTAAAACTACCTGGAATAGAAGAAGCCGCTGGTTCATAATAGGATGGACTTAGATCTGACTGTTAGGAGACCTCCTTTCCAACAATGGCCTAGCAGGTTACTCATGTTTAAATCTTCTAGTATAAAGGGCACCTTAAAAAATTGAGACATGGGCTCAGCGGTTAAGAGCACTGACAGTTCTTCTAGAGGTCCTGAGTTCAAATCCCAGCAACCACATGGTGGCTCACAACCATCTGTAATGGGATCCGATGCCCTCTTCTGGTGTGTCTGTGGATGGCTATAGTGTACTCAAATAAAAATAAGTAAATCTATAAAAAATTTAAACAAACAAAAAAAACTGAGACACAGCCCAGGAATGGTGGCACACACCTTTAATCCTAGCACCCAGGGGGCAGAGGCACGCAGATTTCTGAGTTCGAAGCCAGCCTAGTCTACATAGTGAGTTCCGGGACAACCAGGGCTACAGAATGAGACCCAGGGGCTCACACCTACCTAATGCACCAGGCACAACATCCATGCACACAACTAAACAAACAAGTAATCTCAAAAAAAAAGTTAGCTAGAAAGACAGCTCAATGGTTAAGATTACTTGCTGCCCATTCAGACACTGGGGTTTCAGTCCCCTGGCGGCTCACAACTGTCTGTAACTCCGATTCCATGGGATCAGATGCTTTCTTCTGCCCTCCATATTTACCAAGCATACATGATGCATTTACATACATGCAGGCAGGTAAGACAGTCATACACATAAAATGAAAATGAATAATTTTTGTTTTTTCGAGACAGGGTTTCTCTGTGTAGTCCTGGCTGTCCTGGAACTCACTCTGTAGACCAGGCTGGCCTCGAACTCAGAAATCCGCCTGCCTCTGCCTCCCAAGTGCTGGGATTACAGGCGTGCACCACCACGCCCGGTGAATAATTTTTGTTTTAATTGAAACAGGCCAGGTGTGGTGACCCAGGCCTTTGATCCTAGTACATAAGCAACAGGCCAGCCTAGGTTATATGGTAAGACCCTGTCTGAAGCAAAACAAAAAACAAACCGCCAGAACAGGGGTGAGGGGTAGGTCAGTGAGACAGCTTACCTGGCATACACGAGACCCCCAGTTGCTAGAATCAAAGATGGACGCTACCATACTCAGCCCCAATTGTACTTCTAAGAAATTAGTTCTGGGGCTAGAGAGATGGCTTAGGAGGAAAAGGCTCTCCCTGCTAAGCCCAATGCCAAGACAAATTAGTTCTTTTTAAATTGTGTTGTGTATGTGTGTGTGGGTGTATAATTTTTATTTTTATTTACATGAGTATACTGTAGCTGTCTTCAGACACACCAGAATAGGATATCGTATCCCCATTACAGATGACTGTGAGCCACCATGTGGTTGCTGGGATTTGAGCTCAGGACTTAACTGCTGAGACATCTCTCTAGCCCAACAAATTAGTTCTTGAATGCCTGTGGCCCTCCTGTTCAGTCCTAGCCTGTTCACAGTGAGGAACTACACAACAATGAGAATGAATTAGTACTTGTACCTTTGACATGCGTGGTGTTTTTTTTAAATATATATGTTTACATTTCCCTTTATGTTAGGCTTTGCAGTAAAAGTCAAACTATTACAGCCCAAAAGCTGCTGCCTGCCCAGACAACCAGAAGCTGGCTGGATGAGTTTGTTTGCAGATATCATCTATGGGAACCGAAGAGACCAACCTAGAGTGAGAACCTGCAACTCTATCACTACAAAGAAATGGTGAAGAAGTCCTCGGAGCTGCAGGAGAGATTTGTTGAGACTGTGAGCACCTTCCACTTCTCTAAATCTCTCCTGGAGTGTCCTAGAAGGCCCAGGATTGTCCCCCCGCAAAGCAGTAGTACTTACTGTGGTTAAACATCAGGGACCTCCACCAAACATGATGGAGGAACATGTGAATATTGTCACTATAGCTGAAGTTCAGCTTTATTCCCAGTTAACAACTATTGGCAATAAATCAAAACAGGAAAAACCCTATGTACGTAAGTTGCTTACTTTTTTTTGTTTGTTTTTTTGTTTTGTTTTGTTTTGTTTTCGAGACAGGGTTTCTCTGTGTAGCCCTGGCTGTCCTGGAACTGACTCTGTAGACCAGGCTGGCCTTGAACTCAGAAATCTTCCTGAGTTCAGGCATGCACCACCACCACCACCACCCGGCTTAGTTGTTTACTTTTTATCTGACGGTTTACAGGCATCTGACATACTGCTCCTATTTCTCACCATGTTGAGTAATAGTTGATTTTATAAATTGATTCTATAATTAGGCATCTCATTTATTACTGCATCCCAATTGATTGTCTGGGCAGGTATTTGTGAGACATCTTCCCCTATAGGCTAGACTGCCCTTAAAACTCAAAATTGGACAGTGGTGGCGCACGCCTTTAGTCCCAGTACTTGGGAGGCACAGGCAGGCAGATTTCTGAGTTTGAGGCCAGCCTGGTCTACAGAGTGAGTTCCAGGAAAGCCAGGACTACACAGAGAAACCCTGTCTCAGAAAACAAAAAGAAACCCTCAAAATCCTCCAGTGTCACTCCCTGAGATTACAGGCCTGTGCCACCAAACCTGGCTACTATATTCCAGTTTTATTCAGATGTAAGGAGTTAACAGTATTTCTGCATAATCGTCCTTTATCCTTATTCCGAGGGATTTGTATGCATATGCACGTGTGCCTTCACAATCACCCTGTGATGGGCTGAGCATGTGGCTCAGCAGTAAGTCCCTGGCTAGTATGCATAAGGCCCTGGGTTACAGTTTCACTAACACACAAAGTCTGTTAGTTGGATGTAGTACTATCACCACCTATAGCTACTCGGGTGCCCAAAATGAAAACCCTCAAGCCCAGAACCTCAAGGTCAATGTGGACAGTATAGCTAGGCCCTTTTCAAAAAGAAAACCAAAGGTGGGGCCAAATGTGGCACATACCTATAATCCCAGATTTCCAAAGGATTTCTCAGATGATTCTTGTTGCAGTTGCTTTGTTTTATTTGGTTGAGAAAGGGTCTCATGTAGCCAAGGCTGGCCCAAACTTACTGTATACCCAAGAATGACATTGAAATAGGGTACCCATCCCTATCTCCCAAGGACTGACATTAAAGGCATGTTTCACAATGCCTAATTTTACTGCATCAAACTTTTTAGGTTGACAGTCTTTTCTTCATACTTAGCTAACCAGGTACAAGTCCTTGAATTCTATGCCCAGCACTACCAATATAAGCAGATGTGGGAGGGAGACTTGTTTTCTAAAGTCCTCTGTTTCAGTCAGGGTTTCTATTCCTGCACAAACATCACGACCAAGAAGCAAGTTGGGGAGGAAAGGGTTTATTCAGCTTACACTTCCACATCACCAAAGGAGGTCAGGACTGGAACTCAAAGCAGGTCAGGAAGCAGGAGCTGATGCTTCTTACTGGCTTGCTTCCCCTGGCTTGCTCAGCCCGCTCTCTTATAGAACCCAAGACTACCAGCCCAGGGATGGCACCACCCACAAGGGACCCTCCCTGCTTGATCACTAATTGAGAAAATGCCCCACAGCTGGATCTCATGGAGGCACTTCCTCACCTGAAGCTCCTTTGTGATAACTCCAGCCTGGGTCAAGTGGACACACAAAACGGGCCACTACATCTTCCTTGACTATAATTCCGAGTTTCTAGAGCCCAACAGGGGCTGATATGAACTCCCTAAATTATCTTCTGTGGCCTAATCCTAGTCTTTACAAACCCAAGTGTATCGGTGCACCTGCACTTTGGTCTCTGACCACTCCCCTCTCTGCGATTCCAGGAATGTCTGCACCCCACTTGGTCTAGAGGTTTTCACACTTCGGTGATTTAATCTGAGATGATGATTCCCATTCAAATCAATGTGACCACAGGAATGTCCTCGACCCAGGCTATGTGACCTCAGGAATGCGTGTCTGGTCAGCCCGCACAAAGGGCACAAAATCACTGATTGGTCTACGCCTATGCCCATTGCCCCACCAACTCCCGAAGTGCCCAGGAAAGAACTCAAGAGACTCCACAAGTGCTCTTTGACTCTTAGGAGGGGTATGGGTGGAGCGAGTGATCCAGGCAGAGAGGAAAGCCTGTGCTTGCTGACTCCATGAGCAGCAAGCAGAGAGGGATGGAGCTGGACCAGTCGGCCTGAGGATCACAGTGGGACATGAGATCAGAGAGGGCCTATAGGAGCAAGAAATGCCTCAATAGAACCGAATGGCACAAAAAATAGCTCAAGAATTGAGGGTCTGGAGAGATGGCTCACCTTTAAGAGCATCTTGAAGAGTTCTTGCAGAAGACCCGGGCTCAATTGCCAACACCCTCGAGGTAGCTGGAAAACATCCGTAACTCCAGTTCCAGGACATCTGATGCTTTCTTCTGACCTCCTCGGGTGCCAGCAATTCCATGTGGTAATTAAACAGACAGACAGAAAACACGCACGTATGTATAAATCTTTAAAGAATGGGCAGATGGAATTACATAAAATTAAAGGATGTCTGTGCTCAGCAGAGTGAACAGACATTCTGTATAGAGCAGGAGACAATTTTTGCCAGCTGTACTTCACAGAGTTACTATCTGGGTAGAGGCAGCGCATGCCTCTAAGCCTAGCACTTGGGAGGCTGCAGATCTCTGTGACTTGGAGACCAGCCTGGTCTACAGAGCAAGTTTCAGGACAGCCAAGGCTACACAGAGAAACCCTGTCTCGAAAAAGATAAAATAAAGCAAAGCCAAACTAAAAGATTATTGGCCATTCATATTTCCTGTCTTTGGTTTTGTGAGACAGGGTTTCTCTGTGTAGCCCTTGGCTGTCCTGGAACTCACTCTGTAGACCAGGCTGGCCTCGAACTCAGAAATCCACCTGCCTCTGCCTCCCAGAGTGCTGGGATTAATAGAAATGTGCCACCATACCCAGCTGCCAGTGAATGCTTCTGAAGTAGTCAACATCCTTAGTCATCAGAGAAATTCACAATTAAACAACTTTGAGGGCCGACAGGAAGGCTCCGTAGGTAAAGGCACTGGCTGCCGATCCTTAGCAACCTGAAGGGAACAGCCAGGGCCCAAAGTCCAGAGACCCAGCTCGTGTGAGCTGCCTTCTGACCTACATGTACATGCTGTGACATAAGCACACACCCACACACATACAAAAATGAAAGAGCCGGCCGGTGGTGACGCACGCCTGGGATCAGCACTCTGGGAGGCAGAGGCAGGCGGATTTCTGAGTTCGAGGCCAGCCTGGTCTACAGAGTGAGTTCCAGGACAGCCAGGGCTACACAGAGAAACCCTGTCACGAGAAAAAAAAATTAAAGAAATGTAAACTTTGAAGGGCTAGAAACGTAGCTCATTTGGGTGGGTTTCCCTAGCAAGCACAAAACCCTGGCTCCAACAGGAAGTTCACGATCATTTTTGACTGCAGCAGGAGTTAGAAGCCAGCTCAGGCTACAGGGGACCTCCTGTTACAAAAAAAAAAAAAAAAAAAAAAAAAAAAAAAAATCAAAATAGACTACTTTGATTTCACCTGCAAACATGCTAATGCGGATTATAGAAACAAGAACCTAGGGCTCTTGATAGGAGTATCAACTAGTGCAGCAGCTACGGGAATCGGTATAGAGGCTTCTCAAGGACCTAAGAACGGAACTACTGTATGATCTAGCTATACCACTCCTGAGCATATGCTTGCATATCCCTAGCCTTTTTGTTGTTGTTTTGTTTTGTTTTGTTTTGTTTTGTTTTTTTGGGTTGGTTTTTTTTTGTTTTGTTTTTTTTGTTTGTTTGTTTTTGAGACAGGGTTTCTCTGTGTAGCCCTGGCTGTCCTGGAACTCACTCGGTGCACCAGGCTGGCCTCGAACTCAGAAATCCGCCTGCCTCTGCCTCCCAAGTGCTGGGATTACAGGTGTGTGCCACCACGCCTGGCTCTAGCCTTTTTTTGAAATCCCTGCCGGGCACATTGCTACAGACTCCCCTAAATTCACTGTTGTGCCAGCGGACATATCTTAGCATATCTTAGCATATCTTCTTTTGAGCAAATATAGTATAGCTCACAGGCTTTGTAAGCAGATACTAACGATTACTTTCTCCCACCAATAGCACATGTAGCACCGTCTAACACTGTGAGCTCTGGCCAGGAGGGACAATACTTGAGTTGACTGCTGACTTCCTGTCTCCATGCTCTATACTGAAAGTACGAGGCATCTTCAGCAACAGGGCCTTACTATCAACTAGTGCAGGGTAACCAATAGCATTGACAATAACCTACAGTGTTTCTGAAGGGCCCGTGAGACCTCTTTGGCCAGTGACTTATAATGTAACCCATTCCTGGCCCTAGAGATTTTACTTGGTTGTATAGGACGTCTAGTTGTGATATTGTTCCCTATTATATATATGGTCCTTTGATAACTGCATATTTTTTACAAGCTCGCACAGTAGTGGGTTTTCACGTAGCTTTTCAGAAGGCCTCCAGTCTTCATTATCCCTTCCTCTCTATGGTCCCTCCTTGACCCTGCGCTCCTTATTGAATCCTTCTGTTGTAGTTTCCCATGTCCCTTTATACTATTATATTCTCTAGCCCGCATCCTTAGAAGACCCCACTCCTCCCAGCCAGTCTGTGACCAGCTACCTAACCTCTATGAGTATTCTAAGTGGAACGCACGTGTAAAGCGTAAACATAGCATCCACGTAGGAGAGAGCATACAATATTTGTCTTTCTGGGGCTGGGTCACCTCGCTCAAGAAGCAAGCCTCTAGTTCCATCCACTCAGTCATCAGAGAAGCTTCTTGCCGTAAACAGTGATGAAGACAGACCCACCCACAACTGGAGAATGTGCAGAGAATAAGAGACCCTGGAGCCCTAAGCCTTACTGGCATGCCTTGTTATCAAACCCTTACCCTCAAAGCACAGGCATCTATGCAGAAGGAGATGAAATATTGTAAATCCGAAATGGGAGACTATGTTAAGGAAAAACCACGTTTTCCAAAAGGAACAGAACTGTGGCACGTCTAAATGCACAGAGGCTATGACAGCATGCACCAAACCTGGACAACCTCAAGCTAGGCAAAACCCCACCAGAGAGGAGGGAAGTGGGCACAAAGTCCTGCCCACAAATGATAGCTGGCAGGGGAGGAAAATCCGGTTTTCTTTAATGGAGTGATACTGTGTGTATTAACCCCACCCCAGAGCAGGCCTCATTGGCCCACACAATCAGATCACGCTTCTGTCTCTCAAGTGATAAAATTAAAGGCTTGTGCCGCCACACCTAGCTTGTTTGTTTGGTTGTTTGGTTGGTTGGTTGGTTTTTCGAGACAGGGTTTCTCTGTGTAGCTCCGGCTGTCCTGGAACTCACTCGGTAGACCAGGCTGGCCTTGAACTCAGAAATCCTCTGCCTCCCAAGTGCAGGGATTACAGGCGTGTGCCACCATGCCCGGCTGTTTGTTTGTTTTTTAAGAGAGAAAATATGAAGTTGGGGTGGGGGAAGGGAGTTGGGGGTCTGAGAAAGAATATAATAAAAATATTTTGGCCGGGTGGTGGTGGCGCACGCCTTTAATCCCAGCACTTGGGAGGCAGAGGCAGGTGGATTTCTGAGTTCGAGGCCAGCCTGGTCTACAAAGTGAGTTCCAGGACAGCCCGAACTACACAGAGAAACCCTGTCTCGAAAACACCAAAAAAAAAAAAAAAATAAAATAAAATAAAATAAAAATATTTTGTATGAAATTCTCAAAGAATTCTTCCAGGTGTGGTGGTACAAGTTATTAATTCCAACATTCAAGAGGCAAAGGTAGAAGGATCTCTGTGAATTTGAGGCCAGCCTGGTCTACACAGCAAATTCCAGAACAGTCAGAACTACATAGAAAGAGACACTGTCTTAAAAAAAAAAAAAATTATAGTACCTGGTCTATGTGGCGTGAACCTATAATTGTACCACTCAGGAAGCATAGTATTTTCTAGGACCATGGAAGCTTCCAGGTTAGATCCAGCCCAAGTCATTCGAGGCCTGCATCCTAAATGTATGGTGTCTTCGGCAATAAGGGCTTACCTTCAACCTCTGAGAGGCAACCAGCAAAAATCTATATTGTTTTGGGAATCATTGGGCCACCCTGACCAAACATATGAAAGGTGGCTTCTCATACCTGGTACTGGGGGCTTTTAGTAATCACAGAAACCATTAAAGCATCGAGGGTCAGAAGGTAGTAGGGGCTTGGGAGGGAAATAGCAGAATAGGGCTGATAGGAAGTGAGAATAGGAAAATGGGAAAGGAGATAAATACAAAAGGAGGAGAGACCAGAGACAAATAACAGCAAGGTTGTTGGAAAAGCATGGAGGGATCATATTGTTTTATTTTCCAAAAATACACAACACATATAAGCATATACACATATATTTTATACTGCTTGATATATGCTCCCCAGCGTATATGATAATGCTCCCTACAAGACCATGTACAGTGCTTTGTTTTGTTTTGTTTTGGATTTGTTTTGTTCCAGACAGGGTTTCTATGTGTAGTCCAGGCTATCCTGGAGCTCACCCTGTAGACCAGGCTGGCCTCGAATTCAGAAATCCGCCTGCCTCTGCTTCCCAGAGTGCTGGGATTACAGGCGTGCGCCACCACTGCCCGACCCGTGTACAGTGTTAATGCTGTGCATGTAGATGTGATACTGCATTATATAAGGGAAATGACAATGGAGAAAGGTCTGCCCATAGTCAGTGCAGACACAATCGTTATTCTGAATATTTTAGTCTGAGATTGGTTGACTTCATATGTGTGGAACCTATTAGAATACTGATTGTGGAGCCGGGTGGTGGTGGCGCACACCTTTAATCCCAGCACTTGGGAGGCAGAGGCAGGCAGATTTCTGAGTTCGAGGCCAGCCTGGTCTACAGAGTGAGTTCCAGGACGGCCAGGGCTACACAGAGAAACCCTGTCTCAAAAAACCAAACCAAAACAAAACAACAAAAAAAAAGCAACCCTGCTATTGTTCTCGTCTTGGACTTTAGCCTTCCAGAACTGTGAAGAGAATAAATATAGTCCAAGTCAATGTTCTATTGCTGTGAAGAGACACCATGACTGTGTGGCAACTCTTTTTAAATATTTATTTATTTATTTATTTCATGTACGTGAGTACACTGTAGCTGTCTTCAGACACCCCAGAAGAGGGCATCAGATCCCCATTACAGATGGCTGTGAGCCACCATGTGGTTGCTGGGATTTGAACTCAGGACCCCTGGAAGAGCAGTCGGTGCTCTTAACCTCTTAACCGCTGAGCCATCTCTCCAGTACTCCAGCACTCCACTCCCCACCTAAGCCCCTCGCCCATGGCAACTCTTAAAGAAAGAACGTGTTCCACTGGGGGCTGGCTCACCATTTCAGAGGTTTATCATCATGGCGGGAAGCACGGCAGGAGCATGGCACACACAGGCAGACATGATGCTGGAGAGATAGCTGAGAGTTCTAGAGAAAGTGACAGTGGGCCTGGCTTGGGCTTGGGAAACCTCAAAGCCCACCCCCAGTGGCACACTTTCTCTAACAAGGCCACACCGATTCCAACAAGGCCACACCTCCTAAATCCTCTCAAAGTGCAGCCAAAACCGTTGGCTGAAGCTGCCGAGGTCTGCTGCTTGTTGGGACTGGAACTTGGCTCCCCCATGCCAATACAGTTTCACCAGCTTTCTGTTTCTGATGCTTTCCTCCACTCTTTAAACCTTTCTTTAATTCCTCTCTCTCTCTCTCTCTCTCTCTCTCTCTCTCTCTCTCTCTCTCTCCCTCCCTCCCTCCCTCCCTCCCTCTGTCTCTCTGTCTCTCTCCCTCTCCCCCTCCCTCCCCCTCCCTTTCTCTCTCTCTCTCTCTCTCTCTCTCTCTCTCCTCCTCCTCTCTCCCTCCCTCTGTCTCTCTCCCTCTCCCTGTCCCCCTCCCTCCTCCTCTCTCTCCTTCCTCCCTCTCTCCCTCCCCCTCCCTTTCTCTCTCTCTCTCTCTCTCTCTCTCTCTCTCTCTGTCTCCCTCTCTCCCTCCCTCCCTCCGTCTCTGTCCCTCTCCCTCTCCTCCTCCCTCCCCCTCTCTCTCCTCCTTCCCTCTCTCTCCCTCTCCCTCCCTCCCCCTCCCTTCTCCTCGCTCTCCCTCCCCCTCCCTTTCTCTCTCTCTCTGTCTCTCTCTCTCCCTCCCTCCCTCTCCCTCCCCCTCCCCCTCCCTCTTCCTCCCTCCCCCTCCCTCTCTCTCTCTCTCTCTCTCTCTCTCTCTCTCTCTCTCTCTCTCTCTCTCTCTCTTGGAGGGGGGCGAATTATGAGACACTTTAATTTCTTCCTACAAGTTAGCTTAGCTGGACAGGGTCTCGCCTTGAGGCCGCTGCTCCCTTTACTGCATTTCGGATGAGGCTTTTCTTACTCCAAAACTCTTCAGTTTGCACTTAGGCAGATTGTTTTTGGACAAAAGCAGAAAGCAGCCACCTTCCTCCCCCAAATGTCACAAGAATGGCCTCTAAGTCACTTACTAATATCCTCCTCGGAAGCTTCCTGAGCCAGGACCCCACAGTTCAAAGCACATCTTTCCTAGTCTTTCTCAATAGTACCACTCCCTGGTGACTAAGCATTCAAATATATGAGCCTCCCGAGTCATTCTTATTCAAACCGCCGCCTGTGTTGCGCCACAGAGCCCACAGCACTTTATTATAAAGGCTGAAACCACTGATACATTGCCTCCCGCCTTCCAGTCTGATTTCAGGAGACCTGCCTTTGACTATGTGTGAGAGAGGAAGGCACTCACTTGAAGGAAAGGGAATTTGACTGATCCTGGGGCTAAGTTGAAACCAGGCATGGAGCTGAGAGGAAACAGCAGCAGCTCAGGAAAATTCGAGGATGAAATCTGCAGCATTGCAGTGGGTTCTGGAAGCTGGGCCCATGGACCATCCTCAGCGGCATTGCTGCCTAGGAAAATGGGTATATTGGAGATATACCCATTTTACAACTGCTCACAATCACCTTCTAGTGTGCCTCCAAATTTGGCCCATACCAAGTTATTCTACTGCTGAACGTCTTTATAGTTTTATAGGCACTTGTGGTGCTTTGAATAGGAATGCCCCCCATAGATTTGTGTGTGTGTGTGTGTGTGTGTGTGTGTGTGTGTGTGTGCTTGGCCCATAGGGAGTGGCACTATTAGGAGGTGTGGCTTTGTTGGAGAAGGTGTGGCCTTATCGGAGAGAGTGTGTCTCGGTGAGGGAGGGCTTTGAGGTCACCTATGCGCAGACTCTGCCCAGTGTGGCACAGTCTCCTTCTGCTGCCTATGGAGATGGAGAACTCTCGGCTCCTTCTCCAGCACCATGTCTGCCTGCAGGCTGTCATGCTCCCTGCCGTGATGATAACCTCTGTGTATTGCGCCACGGAGCCCACAGCGCTTTATTATAAAGGCTGAAACCACTGACACATTGCCTCCCACCTTCCAGGCTAATTTCAGGAGATAACCTCTGATGCCGCCTCTGAAACCTGTAAGCCAGCCCCGATGAAATGTTGTCCTTGATAAATGTCGCCGTGGCTGTGGTGTCTCTCCACAAAAACAGAAACCCTAAGAAAGCACTCATGCCTCAGTTCAGAAAAGTAGGCGCACTGTGGTCATCTTAGGCTTAGCGACAGCCCAAGGGAAGGAGCAAGCGTCTGGGAAAGCTGAGCCATAGGCTGTGCCTCACCAAAAAGCTCTGCCAGTAGGAACTGGGAGCCATAACCATCCAGGCAGGGCTGGGAGAGAGGGACATCTAAGGCTAATTGGATGTTCATATGTGCATGAAGGTGTGTGTACCTTCTAGAGAGGATAAAGTTGCGCATTCGCCGGGCAGTGGTGGCGCACACCTTTAATCCCAGCACTTGGGAGGCAGAGGCAGGCGGATTTCTGAGTTCGAGGCCAGCCTGGTCTACAGAGTGAGTTCCAGGACAGCCAGGGCTACACAGAGAAACCCTGTCTCGAAAAACCAAAAAAATAAAAAGTAAAAATAAATAAATAAATAAATAAATAAATAAATAAAGGTGCGCATTCCACAGTATACTCCCACACATGTGTGGACACAGTTATAATACTTCGGTGCCTTTATATAGAGGTGTGTACTGGTCATACTTTGCTGTTTGTGATGGAGATGGTGTGGTTATGCACACATTTGTACTACTAGCCTCAGTATATATTTTCTGGGCTACTGGCGTGTAGATATACCTAGCAGGTACGTGGATATCTTGTAAAAAGTAGTTGTGCAAATACATTGCCATGTGCAAATGCATACTGCCTCAGTGTTCCTGTCTGTATGTGTATGCGTGCCAACCAGAGTACTTAGACATAGCTATGTATGCATTCAGAGGAGCCCGTTGACTGAGGCTGGTGTTTCTAGTTGTGTGTGCATGCGTAGCTTTGGGTGCCTATGTGTGTGCACTTGAGAGTGAATAGGTTACCTGCAAGCTTGGACCTGGATGTCTGTGCATGTACATTTCTGGGAAGTTGCATACAGGCATGAGTGAGAGAGAGAGAGAGAGACAGAGGGACAGAGAAACATAGACAGACAGACAGTCTACAACTGCAGGGATTTCCATTGTCCTAGGACCAAGTCCATGTGTACTGCAAGTGCCCACAGATATGTACATATGCACAAGTGATTTGAGATGTATGTATACATATACTTCATGTGAACACATGCATATATGGAAGTGATCAAATATGCACATGAACCCAGCCCTTAGTATCTTTGTATATTTATCTCTAGATACCCATACATGTGACACAGGCATGCCTACAGCTTAGGCCTGTGCAGATCTCCATGTGTAACTCCAGCAACCCGTGGTTTTATCTGTGTACATATCAGGTGCAGGCTTTGGGTCTAGGTCTGGTCGTTAAGGTACACATACCCTCTAAGAGCTTCGGATGCATGTTCTCCTGTGTCCAAGTACCCATATGACCTTGGGTCTTGGTGTCTATGAAAATGTACCCCTGAAGACCAAGGCCACATGGGAAGATAGATGGTTGTGAGGTTTACACTTAGCTGAGGGGTGTCAGGGAAACCAAGGAATACATCTTCTCTAAGAATCCAGGGTTGTTTGTTTGTTTGTTTGGTTGGTTGGTTTTTTTGAGACAGAGTTTCTCTGTGTAGCCCTGGCTGTCCTGGACCTCACTCTGTAGACCAGGCTGGCCTCAAACTCAGAAATCCGCCTGCCTCTGCCTCCCAAGTGCTGGGATTAAAGGTGTGCGCCACCACTGCTCGGCAAGAATCCAGGTTTTGGCAGAGCCAAGGGAGTAAAAATTTGACAGCGTTTGGGTTGTCTGAAACTTTGTCATTTGGAACAAGGATCAACCTTGAAAAAAAACATTGCTTTTTTTTTTCCTTCCGCCAACCCCCCCCCCCCGCCCTTGTACTGAGCCGTTCTAAGAGCTCTATGGTAATCCTGAGACATACGTCAGAAGGTGAGATGGCTTGTAAGCCACTAATGTATGAGGGAGAGGTGCCAGGAAGCCAGCTTGCCAGAGCATGGAGAAGAGAGAGTCATGCGTGGCGCTTGCAAGAGAATTCCTCCAGGGTAGACTGAAAAGATGCCGAAAATGGCCTGCAGCACTGGGGAGGAGCTGGGCATGCGAAAACAGAGTCTGGGGACCAACCCCAAGGCAGGGGGTGGTACCCAGAGAGCTGAGACCCAGGAATGGGCAAACAGTTGGACCAAGAAACTCTGCCTGGCTCACTAATCACTTGTA
Organism: Apodemus agrarius; assembly: GCA_964023405.1. Lineage (NCBI taxonomy): Eukaryota > Metazoa > Chordata > Mammalia > Rodentia > Muridae > Apodemus > Apodemus agrarius. Next base: position 12,482,529 of record OZ030010.1, read on the forward strand.
GGAAAGCAAATGCCCAGGCCTAGAAGGGGCCCAGGGACAAGGAGGCCTTGAGAGGACGGGTAAGGGGAATCCATGTGTTACTCAAGCACACTCCCTTGCCTTAAAGAGCTACCCAGGATTCCACAAGCCCCGGGTACCTACTGTGTGGTGTCTGCCTTTTCTGGGCCTCAGTATTCTAAATGGCCAAATGGCCAACGTGTTTGCTGCCAGGGCAAACATTTAGCCTGAAAGAAGAGCCCACGGGTCGTGCCATTTTGTGACCTCTCCCCGAGGGACAAGGCATGGAAATAGAGTGAAGTAGTCATAGGCCCCCACCACCCCGCCACCAGCCCATTATAGGAGAAGCCAAGCCTGGTGGAACCTGGCTAAGAGAGAAATGTCCGTTGCTAGTCCTACACCACACTGTAGGGGAAACAGAGACTTCCTCTTACCCCTGGCTGGGGAAGGGTGACGGATGCCCCTAAATCCCCAGTCTGGCTCAGAGAAAGGACTGAGGGATCTCCCCATCTAATCTGGACATTTCATCGCTGCCCACCCACCCCGCCCCCACCTGCACTTACCCAAAGCGCCCAGGTGCAGTATTAAGACCTCCCTGGGCCTCTACCCCAACCCTAGCAACTGTCTGCATCTGGAGCCTTCAAGAGACACAATACTGGCGGCGGAATGTCAGGCAGCAGTGGGTCACGATACACAGCTGTGGAGAGAGACATGCCCTAACAACGGACTCCTTGGAAGAAAACCAAGTATACAACATAACCTGAGCTCTTGTAGCATTCCTGGGTGGGGGTGGGGAGCAGGGGCGTGTGGTCCTAGCTTTGCTTTGCGTCCATAAGAAGGGTATTCTACTAAGTTTCCAAAGCATTGTATAAACCATTGAGGAGCCGGGCGGTGGTGGTGCACGCCTCTAATCCCAGCACTCTGGGAGGCAGAGGCAGGCGGATTTCTGAGTTCGAGGCCAGCCTGGTCTACAGAGTGAGTTCCAGGACAGCCAGGGCTATATAGAGAAACCCTGTCTCGAAGGAAAAAAAAAAATCCCAAAAAAAAAAAAAACCCAAAACAAAAAACAAAACAAAACAAACAAACAAAAAAGCTAGGCAGTGGTGGCACATGCCTTTAATCCCAGCACTTGGGAGGCAGAGACAGGTGGATTTCTAAGTTCGAGGTCAGCCTGGTCTATAGAGTAAGTTCCAGGACAGCCAGGGCTACACAGAGAAACCCTGTCTGGGGCGGAGGGGGTGAGGGGGGAGGGAAGCTTTTTTTAGATCCATTTAGTTGCCTGTCTATTTGTTTATCTGTTTTAGAGAAGGGGCATCTGGAGGTCAGAGGTCAGAGGTCAGAAGAGTCAATTCCCTCCAGCACCTTTACCTGGTGAGTCATCTAGCAATCCAGCATCCAGACCTTTAGAGACAGATGAAGTCTGGAGATAAGGCAGAAGTGGACATAGCCTGAGGGACTGGCAGGCCTCAGCCTGGGGTAGCTCTGAGGGGGAGGGGGGGATGCACAGCTGTGGGTCTGCCTTTCCTCTGAAATGTCAGAATGCTGCCGAAACACCTCTCAGGGAGGCGAAACACAGGCTGGTGATGAGCCCAGGCCAGGGGGATTCCACCTTAGGTCTGGGTGAGGGCCAGGAGTATGGAGGGGCTCTACATAATAAAGGCTTTCCCCCTGCGGGGGTTCTTGATGAAGGAGACAGTCCTTGCTTGTTCAAACTGGTTTGTTTTGTTGTGTTGTGTTATTTTTTGTTTGTTTTTTTGTTGTTTTTTTGTTGTTGTTGTTGTAGTTGTTGTTGTTTTTGAGACAGGGTTTCTCTGTGTAGTTCTGGCTGTCCTGGAACTTACTCTGTAGACCAGGCTGGCCTCGAACTAAGAAATCCACCTGCCTCTGCCTCCCAGAGTGCTGGGATTACAGGCGTGTGTGCCACCACGCCCGGCTTGATCAAAAGCTTTTCAATGGACAAAGATCTTCCCCAAGCGGGGCAGTGGTGGCGCACACCTTTAATCCCAGCACTTGGGAGGCAGAGGTAGGCGGATTTCTGAGTTCGAGGCCAGCCTGGTCTACAGAGTGAGTTCCAGGACAGCCAGGACTACACAGAGAAACCCTGTCTTGAAGAGAAAAAAAAAAGAAGAAGAAAGAAAAAAAGAAAGAGAAAGAAAGAAAGGATCTTTCCCAAGGTGCCTTTTTGAAATAGTATTTTATTGAGAATTTCCTACAACATATTTTGAGCCTATTCCCTTAACCAACTCCTCCAGATCCACCCCTACCTCCCTCTCTCTTTTGAACTTGTCAAGTCCAATTTGCTCAAATCCGCGTGTATGTGTAGGTCGGCCCAGGTAGGTGCCTTTGCAAGGGAATGCTGTGTAGGGTCTGGCAGACCCTGACGGCTTATCTAACTCCTTCTGAGATTTGTGTCACTATAGAGCCGGGCTGGCCTTGGCCTGCCCTATCTTCCCAAGCGTGCATGACCACTGTGGACTTAAAGCAGGTTCTTGTTTCGCCCCCGTCCCCCAAGACAAGCAAGTGCTGTACCACTGACTCAAATCCCCAGCCAAGCCTTATGGGATTCTACAGACGGATTGGGCTGTTATCTTTGAAACCGTTCAGTTAGAAGTTCACCCCGCAATGCTAACGGTAGCCATTTATAAAAAATGCAAATCCACAAAAGTGGAGAAAGACAAGGATAGGTACCTATAGGGCACCCTGGGATGTCACCTCTGGGCCCTTAGCTTCCGCAGCTCTGTAGTTAGGCTCTTTGGCACCGTGGGGTACTGAGGACTTTGGCAGCCATCCTCTGGGGGGGGGGGACAGTTTGTCTCCATGATTCTAACAGCTACAAGACTGAGCATCCCCGAGCCTGGGACCTGCTCTCTTGAAGACAAAGTCCACCAGACCAAGCGGGTAAGGCATTCTGTAAAACATCCCCAGCAGGAACATGCCCCAGCAGATTGAGCAGCGAAAGCACAGGTTGGCCAAGCCTCTCAGCCAGTGAGCGGGATGTTTGGATCCAGGCTATTCCCGAGTCCTGCCTTGCTGAGCGATCGATCGTCTGAGATACCGGGAACGGGTTCTGGTAGGTTGAGAAATCTCTTAGGCACAATTCCTGTCTATAACATTAACATGCCCTGACATCAGACAACCGGGCCGGGAAACGGCACAGCAGCTTTCCCTGACCTGACCAGGCAGGAAGGCAGATTCGCTACTCTTTGGTAATATGTGGGTGGCACGTGGCAGGAAGCCAAGTAAAACCAGCCTAAGGGAGAAAGGAATTAGAAGAGGATGGGAGCAGCCTGAGCCGAGTGAGCAGCTTGCCCAAGGCCTCCTCAGCTTGCAGCAGCGAAGGGGGCTTCGCTTGGCCTGTGATTCTCTCGGCCCTCAGCAGGCTTTCCCACAGAGGCAGCCTCACCACCTCTCTCCCAAAGCGAGGAGCCTCAGGCCGTGGGCAAACTTGGCAACCCTGTGTTCCCGTTTTTAGGTCATGTGGTCTGGCCTGGCTCACACATTTATTCCCAAATTTCATCCTCGGCACTCGTGTTTCCGGGGATAGGAAGAAAGAGGACGGACGGGACTGTTTAAGTAGAAGGAGGTTGAGTTGGCAAATAGAGCGTGTGCCTGTAACGAGACGCCACCAATGAGTCGGTCAGCAAAGCCACAGGCATTCCTGGCCCTTCTCCACACCAGAAGTCCTCGGCTTTATCCCACAAGTTACCTCATCTCACTTTTGGCCCCAGAAACTCTGCCACCCAGGACAGATGGCAACGAATCTGTATGGGAATGGCAAGGAGTCTCCAAAGTGGTGAACCACATTTGTGGCGGAGACTGTCTATAAAAGGAAAGGACTTTGTCTTCTGGAAGAATTTAGGGCAGTGCAGAAAGGAAGCGCGGGGAGGGAGGACGGGGGGGGGGCGCGGGGGGGAGGTGGAGAGGGGACGGATCTCTTGGGAAACATCCTACTGCTCGGAAGACCCAGCTAGAGTCGTAAAGGTGGCAGAAGAGGACAAAGCAGCCTCCTTCCTATCACGTCTCCATGTAGAGCAGATGGCTCTCCCTTCCCCTGGGGGATCCATCTGTCCCTCTCGGAGCCTGGCAGCTCGATTCTACTCTGACGCTGCTGTGTTCTCAGTGTTCTGAAGGTTTCTACTGCTATGATAAACATCATGACCAACAGCCATCCGATGAGGAAAGAGTTAATTTCAGCTTACATTTTATAGCACTGAGAAATCAGGGCAGGAGTCAGGGCAGGAGCTGAAGCAGAGGCCAAGGAGGAACAATTGCTTGCTGGCCTGCTCGGTTTGCTTTTTTTTTTTATAAAACCCAGGACCACCTGCCCAGGAATGCCACCACACACAGAGGAGTGGTCCCTCCCATTTCAATCATCAATCAAGAAAACATCCCACATAGCTGGGTATGGTGGTGCATGCCTTTAGTCCCAGCACTCAGGAGGCAGAGGCAGGCTGAGGCCAGCCTGGTCTACAGAATGAGTTCCAAGAAAGCCAGGGCTACACAGAGAAACCCTGTCTCAAAAAACAAAACAAAAACAAAACCAAAAAAAAAACGGAGAGAAAAAGGAAGGGAGGACGGAAGGGACAGAGGGAGGGAGGAACAAAAGAAGGAAGGGAGTAAAAACAGGAGCCAGTTGTGGTGGTGCACACCTTTAATCCTAACCCTTGAGAGGTGGAGGCAGGCAGATCTCTGAGTTCCAGGCCAGCCTGGTTTACGGGTTGAGTTCCAGGACAGCCAGGGCTACACTGAGAAACCCTGTCTCAAAAAGAAACAGAAAGAAAGAAAGAAAGAAAGAAAGAAAGAAAGAAAGAAGAGCGAGAGAGAAAGAAAGAAAGAAAGAAAGAAAGAAAAAGGAGAGAAAGAAAGAAGAGCGAGAGAGAAAGAGAGAGAAAGAGAAAGAAAAAGGAGAGAAAGAAGAGGGGAGAGAGAGAGAGAGAGAGAGAGAGAGAGAGAGAGAGTAAAGTGTCCACGGACTTGCGACTGCCTTGCCTGCAGGCTCTCTGATAGGAGGCATTTTCTCAACTGCAGTTCCTTCCCAGATAACCCTGGAAGAAGTGTCAAGTTGTCAAAACACTAAACAGCCTGGAGACATTTAGAGCACTTCTCCTAGCCGGGACTCGGGACTCGGAGAATTCCCTGGAGGGGAGCAGCTTCAGAATTTCCCTGAGTGCAGCGCAGGGTTGGTAAAAGGTGGCACACGCCTTTAATCCTCAGCCTCTGGAGGTCCAGGCAGGCCGATCTCTGAGTTCAAGGCTTCAAGGCAAGCTGGAGTTATATAGTGAGACTCCCATCTTTGCCGGGTGGGGGGGGGGAGGGGGGAAAAGGACCGGAGAAATGGCCCAGTGGTTAAGAATTCAAGCTTCTAGCCGGGCGGTGGTGGCGCTCGCCTGTAATTCCAGCACTTGGGAGGCAGAGGCAGGCGGATTTCTGAGTTCAAGGCCAGCCTGGTCTACAGAGTGAGTTCCAGGACAGCCAGGGCTACACAGAGAAACCCTGTCTCGGAAAAAAAAAAAAAAGAATTCAAGCTTCTCTTGCTGAGGACCCTCGTTTAGTTGCCAGGACCTAGCATGCATCTCACAATCACCATTTCACAATCACCATCTCACAACCACCTGTAACTCAGACTCCAAGAGGATCTGAGACCTCTGACCTCTATGGGCACATAAGCACTCACACCCACCCATACCTATACACATAATTTTTTTTAAAAATGCATTTATTTTATTTACACGAGTACACTGTAGCTGCCTTCAGACACACCAGAAGAGGGCATTGGATCTCATTACAGATGGTTGTGAGTCACCATGTGGGTGCTGGGATTTGAACTCAGGACCTCTGGAAGAGCAGTCAGTGCTCTTAACCGCTGAGCCATCTCTCCAGCCCCCCACTTTAGTGAGCTAATCAGCACCACTGAGAGCCATTTGTTCCCCCACACATAATTTTTTTTAAAAAAAACTAAAATGACAACAACAAAACTATCCTAGGACCAGCAAGAAGGCTGTAGAGATACATGGCACTAAGTCCAACAACCTGGGCTTGATCTGATCTCCAGGTAACCAGGTTAGCGGCCACATGGTAAGAGAAAGCTGACTCCTTCCTGCATGTTGTCCTCTGACCTCCATGTGTGTGCTGTGACTCACTCATGTACACACACACACACACACACACACACACACTAAATAAATAAATAATGTAAGTTTTAAAAAATTAACCCTGAATCCAGTAAGGTAGTAAATATCTCTGATCCCTGCTCTTCAGTGTATCGGTAATCCCAGGATAAATTGATGACCTGAGCACACCAAGGTATGGTCAAGGTGAAGGGTTTTACTGTGGTTCTGAGGGAGAGCACAGCCAGAGGCATCTGGAAGAGTCCAGAGCAGACAGAGGAAATCGTGAACTGCATATACATGGCCAGTAGACTGAACTAGGCCAGGCGGGGTGGGAAAAGAGCAAGCCAGTCAGACAAACTTCGTGTGGGCAAAGATCAAAGGAGAGGGTCAAAAAAGAAGAGGCCAAAAGAGGAGAGAGAGAGAGAGAGAGAGAGAGAGAGAGAGAGAGAGAGAGAGAGAGAGAGAGAGAGAAGCAGGGGGCAGAGAAGCTTCCGCGCTGGAGAGGAGGAGGTGAGAGGCTGAGATCCTGACAGAGCCTGGGCCCGCACGCACTTTAGTGTGCTAATCAGCACCACTGAGAGCCTTTTGTTCCTCCTCAGAGCGATAAGGAAATGGCTCCTTGGGTAGGAGAGAATGGGAGCCGGAATTTGGAGGAGTGAAGTTTCCGTTGGACCTGACAGTTGCAAGCAGAGAAGCGGAAGGATCCGGCAGTGTAAGGTCACCATCGGCTACACAGTATACCCCAGGCCAGCCTAGATTCCTTGAAACTTTGTTTCCAACAAGAACAAAACCTACCGTCTTTTCGATCTGAGTCAAGGGCTCTGAGGCACTACTGGGCCCTGTTGGCTCCACTGGAAGTCGTCTCAATGTCTTCTAGAAGTTACCTCCTGACAGGAGCCAGGCTCATTACAGGGGTCCCACCGGCTCTGGAACGGGGCACTGGCATGCAGGTACGATGAAACCTGGAACGGGGCATTGGCATGCAGGTAGGATGAAACAGAAAGCCATGGGTGAAAGCAGGCCTTGGGGCTACCCCAGCCAGCTGCTCTGCTGCACTTTATCCCCACAAATGCTCGCCAAGCAGAAAGAGGCAAGCGGTACCCTTACTGTTGGTTGATGGAGTCTGGTAGTCTACACTAGCTTGGGGGGTGGCGAGGGGAACGCAGTGTGGGCACTGGGGCAGAGATGGGTACTTGGGGAGATGGACAGGTGAAAGGGGATCCACCCCCGTGGTGAGGGAGTCCAGAAGGTGGAACCGGAGATGGGAAGGCCTTCTCTACCTCAGAGGTGGCAATACCTCAGAGCTATCACGGAGCTGAGTCTTGACAGAAAAGGTGTGAGTTCCAGACGAGAAGGGAAGACACTGCCTTCCACTTGGAAGGCGCTGCACAGGCAAAGGCAGGGAGGTGTCAGAAGAAAGTCAAGGCAAAGGAATGAGGTCCACTCTGCTCCTGGAAAGAGGCTCTGGGAAAGACGCTTGAAGACAAAACAGGGACAGAAGATAAGGATCGTTGGATCCGAGGTGTTAGCGCCTGAGGCTGCCCTTCCACCTCCTCTAACACATTGGACAGAGAAACCGGTAGGGCTGGGGACGAAGTCAGGGAGGTCTGTGACCCATTTTTGACCAGGATAGGCTTGGGGACCAGACCCATGTCTTTTGGACATACCTCCCCTTTGCGGCTATTATCCATAGTTTCTACTCTCCAGACAGCTACTACTGCTCTGTGGGACTTGAATAAGTCATTAAGGAACTGGGTATGGGCCGGGCAGTGGTGGCGCAGTCCTGCGATCCCAGCACTTGGGAGGCAGAGGCAGGTGGATTTCTGAGTTCGAGGCCAGCCTGGTCTACAGAGTGAGTTCCAGGACAGCCAAGACTACACAGAGAAACCCTGTCTCAAAAAATTGAAAAAGGAAAAAAAAAAAAAAAAAAAAAAAGGAACTGGGTATGGTGATGCACATCTCATAAATGTACCACTCAGGAGGCTTAGCCGATGTGTGTCCAAGCCCAACCTTGGACTGAGCTATCTAGACCTCAGTGTTTGGACCTGTTTCATAGAATTCTTTAACACTTTAATTACATTATTTTTTCTTCCCCCACCTCGAGTGTGTGTGTGTGTGTGTGTGTGTGTGTGTGTGTGTATGTATGTATGTATGTTTTGCTGGGAATGGCATTGGAATCCAGCACCTAACATATACCAAGTGAGAGCTCTTGGTGGGGGTGGTGGGGGTGTTTCCTTGCTTTGTTTACTTGTTTGGTACACTGGTTTCTTTTATTTATTTTTTTAAAAGACATTTTATTTATATGAGTACACGGTCGCTGTCTTCAGACACACACCAGAAGAGGGCATCGGATCCCATTACAGATGGTTGTGGGCCACCATGCGGTTGCTGGGCTTTGAACTCAAGAGCTCTGGAAGTGCCCTTAACCACTGAGCCATCTCCCCAGATCCACTCCCCCCGGGCTGGTTGTAGAATGTTTGACCTCGAGAGACTCCTCTTATCTGGGCATGGTGACACATTCCTGTTATCTCAACACTTGGAGGCTGAAGCAGGTTGATTGCTGCTGACTTTGAGACCAGGGCTGTATAATAAACCAAACCGGGGGCGTTGAGGGGGGGAGGGGTGCCTCCTGAGTACCTGGCACCACAACCAGTCCAGGTATGGATGTTTAAAGATTTGCTCTGGATAGGATGTAGTGGTAAACCTATGGTTTTATGCCTCAATAAGTCATGACAAGGCGATCGTAGGGTACAGGGGAGGCTCAGGCTGTAATTGGTGGTAAGAATGCTTATTCGCTAGGGTTGGAGGGACTGGGCGCATCCCTTATCGGTTAAGCGCTTGTCAGGCACATATGAGGAGGCTCTGGGTTCCATCTCCAGCACTGCAGGAAAAAAAAGAAACAAACCAGACCAGCAGGATTAGGAGATAGTTGGTCATTTATCCTTTTGCGACCATGTTCCTTTTCTCTGTTCTCAGACAAGATTACGGACAGATCTTGTTTTTGTCACAATTTATCATAGTCAAGAGGAAGCCTTGGGAAATCTGGAATCCTGCAGAGAAAAAAAAAAACCAAAAAAGCTTAATCTTTAAAGCCGCCTATAGTTCAGAGGCTTTTATTAGAACCCATGGCTTTAGATATGTGCTGGGCAAAAGCTAGCTGGCTACTGGAGCCTTGAACCGGCTTCAAGTCATATATGTCTATCCACAGATGGCCACTGGGGCTGCTTAGCACGTCAGAATTTTAGGGTGCTGCCTCTGTGGGTGGCTTCTACGGCAGCACGAGGTCCTGTGTGGGAGGGTGTAGTCGCCAGCCAAGGCTTCAACAATGTGATAATTGCTCTGCAAAAACAAGTCTTTGTGAAATTAAATCCCTCAATCTTAAAAGCAACTCGGCCTATTAGATGGAAGAAAGAAGACTGCAAGAAAGCAAGAAAGACTGGTTTGGAGCTGCTGAGATGGCTCAGCGGGTAAAAGCACTTACCACTCAACGCCTGGCAGCCTGAGTTCTGATCCCTGCAACCCACATAAAGATGGAAGGAGAGAACTGACTCCATGTGCCATGACGTATGTGCCTGCTCATCTCTCTCTCTTTCTCTCTCTCTCTCTCTCTCTCTCTCTCTCTCACACACACACACACACACACACACACACACACACACAAAATTTAAAAGTGAATTTAAAACGTTTTTTTTTTTTAATTTTTATTTTTTTATTTTTTTGGTTTTCTGAGACAGGGTTTCTCTGTAGCCCTGGCTGACCTGGAACTCACTCTGTAGACCAGGCTGGCCTCTAACTAAGAAATCCACCTGCCTCTGCCTCCCAGAGTGCTGGGATTAAAGGCGTGCACCACCACCGCCCAGCTATATACTTCCTTTCTGTACTGGAAAAGCATCTATGCTATTCAAGCCTGCTTTGGATCCTTGAGATGAAGTTTGAATCCTTGAGATAAAGAGATTTTTTTTTTTCGAGACAGGGTTTCTCTGTGTAGCCCTGGCTGTCCTGGAACTCACTCTGTAGACCAGGCTGGCCTCGAACTCAGAAATCTGCCTGCCTCTGCCTCCCAAGTGCTGGGATTACAGGCGTGTGCCACCACGCCCAGCTTCTTTTATTTTTTTTTTAATGAAAAGATTCTTGTGCCTCAGTTTCCCATGTAAATGAGCTCAGGTACATCTCTCTCTCTCTCTCTCTCTCTCTCTCTCTCTCTCTCTCTCTGTGTGTGTGTGTGTGTGTGTGTGTGTGTGTGTGTGTGTGTTGGGAATTAAATCCAGAGTTATAAACATGCCTGAAAAGCACTCTAAAATGGAGCCAGGCCCCTAGTCCTGGTTTCTTGATACAATGTCCTTCTATGGAGCTGGTATTGAGGTTGGGCTCCTCCTGCCTCTGCCCAATGACTTGGCGGTACAGTGTTTGTGACCATGCCCAATAGAGCCAGGGTTTTTAAAATCACTTTTAGCCGGGCAGTGGTGGCACACACTTTTGATCCCAGCACTTGGGAGGCAGAGGCAGGTGGATTTCTGAGTTTGAGGCTAGCCTGGTCTACATAGTGAGTAGAAGTACAAGAGAGTACAAGAAGAAAGAAGTAGAACAGAGTAATCCCAGAAATGGCAGCCCTGGTCAGGAGCTCCAGGACATTTGCAGCTATGTAGCCAGTCCCGGGCCAGGCTGGGCTACAGGATACCCTGTCTCAAAAATAAATAAACAAACCTAGCCGGGTGGAGTAGTGCACACCTGTAATCCCAGCACTCAGGAAACAAAGTGTCTCACTTACGGCTTTGCTGCTGTAGACAGACACCATGACCAATGTAAGTCTTACAAAGGACAACAGTTAATTGGGGCTGGCTTACAGGTTCAGAGGTTCAGTCCATTATCATCAAGGTGGGAGCATGGCAACATCCAGGCAGGCGTGGTGCAGGAGGAGCTAAGAGTTCTACATCTTCATCTGAAGGCTGCTAGAAGACTGGCTTCCAGACTGCTAGGATGAGGGTCTTATAGCCCACACCCACAGTGACACACCTACTCCAACAAGGCCACACCTCCTAATAGTGCCACTCCCTGGCCCAAGCATATACAAACCATGACACAGAGGCAAGTGAATCTCCGTGAGTTAGAGGCCAGCCTGGTCTACATAGTGAGTTCCAGGTGAGTCACAGCTACACAATGAGACCATCCCAAAAGTAGTCTACTAAACCAAGCAAACAAACAAAAAACCAAAATCAAAAACAAAAAAGCTGGGCAGTGGTGGCACATTGCCTTTAATCCCAGCACTTGGGAGGCAGAGGCAGGCAGATTTCTGAGTTCGAGGCCAGCCTGGTCTACAGAGTGAATTCCAGGACAGCCAGGGCTACACAGAGAAACCCTGTCTCAAAAAAAAACAAAGACAAAAAAAAAAAAACCCAAAAGTAGTCTACCATTTTATGATATCCACAGTGATAATCCCTCAAGACACACATCAATTAACCTTTTGAAACCATCTGAATGTTTCACACACTTTTAAAATAAATAAAATAACCAGAGGTGAAAAGGAGTTATTCTTAGAGGGAATATAAAAAGGTGTACCAATTGTGGAAAAAGTTTACGCAGTTTCCTCAAAAAAAATTAAAAATGCAACTACTATATGACCCATTAATCTCCATACCATACATTTCCAAAGCCTTTGAAAGCA
>OZ030010.1:12496797-12746797 GCA_964023405.1 Apodemus agrarius
GTGCAGGTGGTAGAGATGGTGGTGGAGGTGGTGGAGGTGGTGGAGGTGGTGGTGGTAGAGGTGGTGGTGGAGGAGGTGGTGGAGGAGGTGGAGGAGGATGGGGTTGTGGAGGTGGAGGTGGTGGAGGTGGAGGTGGTAGAGGTGGTTGTGGAGGTGGTAGAGGAGGAGGTGGAGGTGGTAGAGGAGGAGGTGGTGGTGGTGGAGGTGGTAGAGGAGGAGGTGGAGGTGGTGGAGGTGGAGGTGGTGGTGGTGGAGGTGGTGGAGGTGGTGGTGGTGGAGGTGGTAGAGGTGGTGGTGGAGGTAGTAGGTGGTGGTGCAGGTGGTAGAGATGGTGGTGGAGGTGGTGGAGGTGGTAGAGGTGGTGGTGGTAGAGGTGGTGGTGGAGGTGGTGGAGGAGGTGGAGGAGGACGGGGTTGTGGAGGTGGAGGTGGTGGAGGTGGAGGAGGAGGTGGAGGTGGTGGAGGAGGTGGAGGAGGACGGGGTTGTGGAGGTGGAGGTGGTGGAGGTGGAGGAGGAGGTGGAGGTGGTGGAGGAGGTGGAGGAGGACGGGGTTGTGGAGGTGGAGGTGGTGGAGGTGGTATAACAATTATAACTGTGCTGCACACCCGGAGTCCAAGCTGAGGCGGTTGAATTGTGAACTCATTTGTGCCCCAAGGAGCTATCTCAGAAACAGAAACAGTATGTTCATTGAAGCTTGGGTTGCAGCTTAGTTATGAGTACTTTGCTTAGTAATTCAAAGCTCTGGGTTCCATCCCTAACACTGAAAAAAAAAATACACTGTGCTCAGTGAAAGAGAAATATATATGAAGGATCATAAATTGTGAATCCATATTAGCCTGAGTTCTTTAAAGGCAAAGAAGTGATGGAACGACTAGCTATGACAAAAGATGACTTATTACATGGGCTTCATTGCTCACCACCACCAAAGGACCGTCTCTCTCTCTTTTCTTTTTCTTTTTTTCTTTCTTTCTTTTTTTTTTTTTTTTTGTTTTTTTGAGACAGGGTTTCTCTGTGTAGCCCTGGCTGTCTTGGAACTCACTCTGTAGACCAGGCTGGCCTCGAACTCAGAAATCCGCCTGCCTCTGCCTCCCAAGTGCTGGGATTACAGGCATGTGCCACCTGGCTAGGGACCATCTTTCTTAAACCTCTTTATACCTGGTCTGCTGCACAGGTTACCGCCCACTTTGGGAGAGACCCTTCCCCACAAACCCTCCTTCCAGGAAACACCCTCGCAGACACGCCCAGAGAATTAACTCTTATTTGATTCAAGATCAATCACTGTAAAAAACAAGACTGACCATCACATCACATCCCTCTTATATAAAATACCCAGAATAAACAAACTTGGTGCATGGCTTGGTGCCGCATACCTTTAATCCCAGAATTTGAGGAGTGGAGGTAAGATGATCTCTGTGAATTTGAGGCTAGCTTGGTCCATATGGTTCCAGGACAGCCAAGGGTACATAGTGAGACCCTGTCTCAAAACAAAAGAATAAGCAAATTTATAGAAAGTAAGAAATGAATAGTGGCAAAGTGTTACCAGTACAAGATGGGAAGTGATTTCTAATGGGCATGACGTTGCTTTTTTTTTTTTTTTTTTTTTTTTTTAGCTAAAATTAGATTGTGCTGAATTTGGTTTTTTGTTTAGCCTTTGTAGTGAAATGAAGGCCGTGGACATGCTAGGCAAGTGAACTCTATCTCCAGCTCTGCCCTCACCTCTTTTTAAAATTATTTTATTTTATTTTTCGAGACTGGCTTTCTCTGTGTAGCTTCAGCTGTCCTGGAACTCACTCTGTAGACCAGGCTGGCTTTGAACTCACAGAGATCCACCTGCCTCTGCCTCCCCAATGCTGGGATTAAAGGCATGCGCCACCGCTGCCCAGCTGAGATATTATTTCTAAAACATAAGCAAACGCTAGTTTTTAACCTGTCAATCAAAATACGTTTATGAGGGCTATACAGAAAGGCCATAAAATCCCAGCTAGTCCATGTAAAAGAAAGCTATCATAAACTGGGTGGTGGTGGCACACGCCTTCAGTCCTAGCACTAGGCAGGCAGTGGCAAGCAGATCTCTGTGAGTTTGAGGCTAGCTACAGAATGAGTTCTAGAACAGCCAGGGCTACACAGAGAAACCAGATCTTGGAAAAAAAAAAAAGTCCTTTTATCTTATGGCCACCATCAGATTAGACTTTGCCTCCAGCAAGAATCACCAATGGATACTAAGTCTGAGTGTCTGCTCTGGGTTGAAAAACAATTACATAATCTCCAGAATCTCCTAATAGTTGGAGATAGCCTAAGGAAGATAAGGAAGTTGTAGTAACTATTCCAGGTGGTCAACTTGACTATATCTAATGCACTACAGTCCAGAATTGGAAGGCTCACCTGTGATCCTAATCTGTTGGCTGGGAGGTACAAGTTTCTGACCTGAATGTCAGCATGGAGATCTTGGGGCATAGTGGCTATGAATCCCAGAAGATTAAGACTAGGAGATCTCTGAGTTCAAGGTCATCTGGGACAAAGCAAGTGCCTGATCCAGGCGTGGTGGCACACACCTTTAATCTGGGCCACACCTTCTGCTGGAGACCTTTTAAAGGACAGTGGAAGAAGGAAGATTAGCTCTCCTTCGCCTGCTTGCCTCGTGGGACTGAGCAACTGCTAGATCCTTGGACTTCCGTCCACAGCTGCTGCTGACCATTGTTGGGAGTTGGACTACGGACTGTAAGTCATCAACAAATTCCCTTACAATATAGAGACTAACCATAAGTTCCGTGACTCTAGAGAACCCTGACTAATACAGAAGTTGGTACCAGCATAGTGGGGTATTTCTATGACAACCTGACCATGTCTTGGGGAGGACTGTGGAAGGACTTTGGAACTTTGGGCTAGAAGAGCCATTCGGTGTTAAGAGCTCTGTGGGATGTTGTGTAGGAGCTTGGAAGATAATGTTGAGAACAGTGCAGAAGATGGAGGCCTGGCCAGTGTGTGAAATTTCAGAGGGAAGATTAAAGACTCTTATCAGGGCTCTTGCTGTTTTGATTGTGAAGATTCTGTGGTTTTTGGTTAGCTGGGGCTAAAGAATCCGCTGTGATTAGCGATATGAGAACCACTAAAGCGAAATCTTTGCATTACTGGGACTATTGGTGGGTTAGCTGGAGCTAAGAAATTAGCGGTGATTAAGAAGAGACTAATATCACTGAGGTGAAATCTTCTGGGAAGTGTTTTCTGAGAGCACAGAGGCTGTGTTTCAGAGATAGCCAAGATTGTACCTCGTGCTGTGGCTGGACTTGGTAATGTGTAAGAGTCACCCAGATGGTACTAGTTTGAAGGCCTGAAGGGTCATGAAGAGCAGCTGGGGCTTGGCACTGTGAGAGGCCATGGAAGGCCACTGGTGAAGGTGCAGCCTCAGTTGCAATTGATGGCCCAGGACTTAAGGGGCCAATGCAAAGGATTTGAGGCTTGACACCATGAAGAGAGCCTATGAGAGGCTATTGGTGAAGCCTAGTTACAGCAGGAGACAGTAGTGTTTTGGAGATGCCAGTGCCATGAGATGACCACCAAGAACAGCAGCAGTAGTGGAGTACAGGCAGCTGGAGTCTAGATGACAAGGTGTGTGCTATAAAGGGGCAGAGCTGGAGAAGTGACCCAAGCCCTTGGAGGCGCCTGGAAGATCGTGAGTTGGATCTCAGACACAGGACAATTGGAGTTTGATTTTGCTTTTGAATGTGAGTGTGCCCTGATTTTTTTCCCTCTTGAAGGAAGAAAGTATTTTAGTGGAGCCCACAGTTAAGAAACTTTGAATATTTTAAAAGACTTTGAATTTTAAAAGATAGTGGATATTTTAAAGGGATTGAACTTTTAATATGTAAGCATTTTCAAAGACTGGGACTTTTAGTTATTTAGATCTTGGGGATGAATAAGGAAGTAAGGGTTGAGGCTTAATAGTGATGTGTTTGTGTGTCAAGTTGACAAGGGGTCAATTGTACTGGCTGGTTTCGTGTGTCAACTTGACACAAGCTGGAGTCATCACAGAGAAAGGAGTTTCAGTTGAGGAAATGCTTCCATGAGATCCACCTATAAGACATTTTCTCAATTAGTGATCAAGGGGGGAGGGCCCCTTGTGGGTGGTGCCATCCCTGGGCTGGTAGTCTTGGGTTCTATAAGAGAGCAGGCTGAGCAAGCCAGGGGAAGCAAGCCAGTAAGAAACATCCCTCCATGGCCTCTGCATCAGCCCCTGCTTCCTGACCTGCTTGAATTCCAGTCCTGACTTCCTTTGGTGATGAACAGCAGTGTAGAAGGTGTAAGATGAATAAACCCTTTCCTCCCCTACTTGCTTCTTGGTCACAATGTTTGTGCAGGAATAGAAACCCTGACTAAGACAGAAGTCCTGTCTCAAAAAGTCTCCCAGGAGCCGGGCGTGGTGGCACACACCTGTAATCCCAGCATTTGGGAGGCAGAGGCAGGCGGATTTCTGAGTTTGAGGCCAGCCTGGTCTACAGAGTGAGTTCCAGGACAGCCAGGGCTACACAGAGAAACCCTGTCTCGAAAAACCAAAGGAAAAAAAAAGTCTCCCAGGAAGAAACTAGATATAAGAAAAAGTACATGTGACATGGAGAAACCTAGACAATACTGCCTTAATCAACTGACCAAAGCAAATCCCAACAGTATTGAGACAAATCACTAGCTTGTGCCTCCTGATAACTAAGCACACAGAATTTGTGGAATTCTTGCCCTAAATACATAATGTAAATCTAATCATATCAGATAAATCCACAATGAAGAACATTCCTCCTTTGAACTGACCTGCATCCTTCATAAACACCCAGACAATCAAAAACAAAAGAGATGGGGAAACCCATGAGGATCCTAAAAGATAAGAAAACACTGAGGCTGGCCAGGCAGAGGCGGCAAAGCTTTGAATCCCAGCATTGATGAGGCAGAGGCAAGGGGGATCTTTCAGAGCAACCAAGGCCACAGAAACCCCGTCTCAAAAATGAAATGAAATAAAATACAATGAAACGAAGACCAAAACCAAAATAAAACTAATAGTATAACACGGCTCCTGATCTATGCTTCCCTTTTTCTTTTTTCTTTTTTTTTTCCTTCCCTTTTTCTTATTCAAGCACTTGACTTGCAGGCAACAGAATCATAAGTTCAGGTTTATCTTCAGCTATATATTGAGTCCAGACTGGGATACGTGAGACCCTGTTTTAAGAAAAAGGTGGGGATAGGCAGGCAGTGGTGGTGCACGCCTGTAATCCCAGCACTTGGGAGGCAGATGCAGGTGGATTTCTGAGTTCGAGGCCTGCCTGTTCTACAGAGTGAGTTCCAGGACAGCCAGAGCTAGACAGAGAAACCCTGTCTTGAAAAAGAACCCCCCCCCAGAGAGAGAGAGAGAGAGAGAGAGAGAGAGAGAGAGAGAGGGAGGATGTTGGGAATGCGGGAATGCTGTTGAGCTGGCAGAGGATAAAGCTAAACTGGCTTGCTTCTGACCGCGGTACATTTGTCATGGCATGTGTGGATCCTGGCGATAGAATTTTTAATAAATTAAATTAAGGGAGTCTGGAGACATAAGTCAGTAGTTAAGAGCACTGGCTGCTCTTCCAGAGGACCTGGGTTCGATTCCCAGCAACCACATGGGGGCTCAGCTCACAGGCGACTGTGACTCCAGTCTCAGAGGAGCTAAAGCATTCTTCCGACCTGACCCTGCTTGTGCACTAGGCACATCTGTGACACACATAAAAGATAATAAGTAAATTTATTTATTAATAATTAACATTCATTAAAATGGAGCTGGGCACAGTGGGGCATACTTTTAATCCCAGGCAGAGGCAGGCAGATCTCTTGTAAATTCAGGGCCACCCTGTTCTGCACAGGTAGAACAGCCTGACTTAAACAGTGATACCCTGCCTCAAAACAACTGAATAAAGGGGGCCAGATGTGATGGTGCTCACGGTTAACCCCAGAATTCAGGAGGCAGGAGCAGGTGAAGCCCTGTGAAGTCAAACCAGAGCCAGGGCTTCTGAGACTCTGCCCCCATCTCCCCACAAAAGGCATGCAACTCTAGTTAATGTGTACAGACTTTGAAGTGCAGGATGCACACACACACACACACACACACACACACACTTGCCATTTCCGGTATTGTCTGCTATGAATTGCCTGTTTGCTTCCACTATCAAGTGTCTGGTGCCTATTGGTCTTTCTTTTCTTATTGATTTGTACATGTTCTTTATATGGCCCAAAATATGGATATTAGTTCTTTCTTTCTTTTTTTTTTTTTTTTTTTTTTTTTTTGAGACAGGGTCTCATTATGTAGCCCTGAAAAGCCTGGAACTCACGAAGTAGATCAGGCTGACCTGAAACTCATTATGTGAAGCAGGTTGGCCTCAAACTCTCAGTTTGTCTCTGCCTTCTTAGTGATGAGTAAAGGCATGTGCAGCCATACCAGCTGTGTTCTGCTGTTATTTAGGTTTGTTTTATGTGTACCACAAGAGTACTTGGGAGTTACAGATGGTTGGGATCCATCCCGTGAATTCTGGGAATCTAGGTCTTCTGCAAGAGTAGCAAGTACTCTTAACCATTGAGACATCCAGCCCTATATTTACTTTAGAAGAAAGGACGTTGTATTTGTGCATCTAGCTGATGTAAATATTTATGTATATATGCAATACACATACCTACGGTGGTTTTTTTTTTTTTTCCATTTGTAAACGCGGCTATTACTTTCCTCCATTTGAATACATGTTAAAAAGCTCAGCTGCTGGCCATTTACCTAGAAAGCACAAGGTCCCTGGTTGCATCCTCAGACAGCACGGACAGAGACCGGCAGTTTCTCCTAACCGAGAATTGCTAATCCTGCCCTTTTGTTTAAACGAAAGGGACACCGCCCCGAGTGAATGGGCACAACTTCCTTAACTCCATACAGCCAGGCATTAATCTTATTAGAACCTGTTTTCCTTAGCTCCTGGGGTCAGGATGAGGTCAAGATTGACCTGGGTGTGTTTCCCCCCGTTCACATTCACATTGGAGCTAAGCCCCCTTAATGCCCTATAAGTGCGCCTTAGGGGAAATGGGCTTTTCTGGGGAGTGGAAGGTTTCATCAGCCTAAGAATAGAATCGAATGCCTATGACTGCATTGTAGGTTCAGTAGGGAGCCGAGCTGCATAAACCCTTTGTTGATACTCAGAAACCAATACAGATCTTTATCAGATCCTTTTTTTTTTTTTTTTTTTTTTTTTTTTTTTTGCGCTCCTTCTTCGCCTCCTTCTAGTTTACGGGAACACTTAATAACAGCTAAGGTCACCTTCTTGACAGGGCCCATTCTATTGGGGAATTAAGCAAACAAAATCAGTTAATGATAAACCAAAAGCCGACTGCTAACCCTTAGGGGGTCGATAAGACACCTAGTGAGTGTTCCTAGGTGACAAAGCCATTACCGACAAAAGCTTCGATCTGTTCCCTGAGGCTAAGGAAGACTGGAAATTCCTTCAGATTCCTTAAGAGATAGGAAAGGAGGAACAGCGACTTATTTTTCCAGCAGTGACTCGGGTCACACCAGTACGCATACAAGAGGGACTACTGGCGCGAGCATTTGGCAGAAAGGGGGTTAGCCTCCCCCCTCTTCTTATCTTTTCCATTTTGATTCTCAAGGGTTATAAAATAATCATTAGGAAGTGTTTTTTTCTTGGAAGTTGGGACATTCTTGCGCCCCGAACGTTCCTGAGCTGGAATGGCAAGTGGCCTGAAAAGGGCACCGGTGAACCTTCTGTGCGCCGACGTGCTCCAGCGCCCCGCGCCCCTCAACCCCGCAGCTCCTCCTCGCGATGCTCGGGCTCAATCCTCCTGGTCCCCGCCCCGCTCCCGCTTTCCGATTGGAGAACCTCAGCTCCTAGCCCGCCCCGGGATTTAAAGGGCCCGCTCGGCCGCGCCGCCCTGGGAGCCACTGCTGGTCCCGGCCTTGCGGCCTGCGGGGGAGGCTGCCCGGAGGAGGTGGCGACAGTGGCAGCAGTGCGCGTCCCCGGCCCCCTGAACCACGGCTTCCTTTCTGCCAGGTAGGTCTCCAGTAGTGTGCGCGCGGTTCCCACGTTCCCATCCTTAAGCTGGCCTGCGGGGCGCGGATCTATACCCCTTGTCCTGGGACTTCGCCCTCATCACCTATAGGACTCCCTCCCTGCTATGTTCCTTGCCAGCGCTTCCACTTTGCTGCAGTCCCTCGACCAGGGCAAGGCTTTGTTGCCGGCTTTTTGCTGAGTGGGGTGAGATGAAGCTCGCGGAAGATACATCCATACAAGGAGAGATGCACACGGCCCCTAAGTGTCACGGACTCCCCCTTTCTGCACTCCACATTGAGTGACTACCTTGGAAACCAAGAAGCCCACTTCTTCCGCCCCATTTGCTCTATAGGTCTAGAGTGCATACCATTTTATCACCATTGACCCGGACTGTTCACAGCACTCAAGATACACAAGGTCCTTCATTCCCTGCGGGTCACAGTGCATCCAGAACACCCACCGATCTCACAGTTGGTGGCTCAGCCCGATGTACCTGATTGATAGTCATATCCTCCCCAATGCCTTACAATAGCACCCTGGGGGGTGGGGGGTGGTTGGCAGCCCCAACCTGAAGTCCTGAACGCTCAGATCCAAACCTTGATCGTGGCCAGCCCCATGGTCACCTTACCCCCTCTGTGTCCTCCCTTTGGCAGATCCATCTGTCCATCCATCTGTGTGGGTCCACAATGGCCACCTTCAGCCGCCAGGAATTTTTCCAGCAGCTACTACAGGGTTGTCTCCTGCCTACTGTCCAACAGGGCCTTGACCAGATCTGGCTGCTTCTTACCATCTGCTTTGCCTGCCGCCTCCTTTGGAGGCTGGGTAAGTACCTGCCAAACTGTGTTCCACCACCACAGATCTTATCTTCTCTGTCACGTTCACGGCTATCAAGCTATACCTTGCCCTACCACATTCTACTGTGCCACATCCTGCAATGCCAAGCCAGGTCCCTTCAGGTCCTGCCCCATCATATCCCACTAAGTAAGCTAAGCCCCAATTCCACCACAGCACTTCTTTTGCATGCAGCCGCCTCAAGCCACACTATGGCAAGCCACATCCTCTGAAACCAAGACATGACCTTCAGCATTCCTGCACTCTGGGATGGTGGCATCCGGAACTGTCTGCCCTTCCAAGGTCGTCCATCAGATCCTGGGATGCGGGTGTTCCAAGTATCCTATCCCAGAGCCCCCTAGTTACTAGGGACGAAGAGCCAGGCTGCCAAGTTGGCATTGTCACATGCGGGACTTCCACATTTTTGACATTCTGAATGAATGTCTATAATCAGGACACTGTGAAATTTCTGGATTCTTTCATTCTATAATGTTCCTACAGTCATAGCAAAGTCGGTATCCAAATGAGAAAGTTTCCGAAATCCCTGGGATTCCTCTAGGATACAGGCATTTCTGAAAACCAAAGGTTCTCTAATCAACTCTTTCCTTTTCATTGTAAGTGGGGGTTTTCTTTTTCTTTTTCTTTTTTTTTTTTTCCGCCCAGGTTTATTATTTTAGTACATATCAAAGCTACTGAAAAGCTGAAAGAACACTAATGTGTATTTACATATAAAGGTCAATCACCCTAGTTTCACAGTTGGCCACAATAGACTGCTCTATCTTCCTGCCTGTCTATCCCACCGTCCTCTTTCTGAGTCATTTCCATAACCTGACGGTATCGTGACCCTTCGCCTCAAGTCCTTCCGTAGATGGTCCCTGAGATCAAAATACCCACCCTCCCCACCCCACATACAGAGCCCCTCATCCATCACCCCCCAGCCCTGGGACATCTTAATCTGGATGCAAACCTGTCCGACATCAATTGATAGTTTCCTTTTCAGGGTCCCTGAAATGTCCTTAGTAGATGCTGCTTTTTCAATCCAGGCCTTGCCACACACACACACATGCCAGCTCTCCAGTACCAGCTTTGGGTCCCCTTAGACCCCCCCCCAGCATGTTCTAGGCTTTTGCCCAGACTGGGCCCTATTGCCCGAGTCCTTCCTCTCTTGCCAGCCTACCAACCTCCCGCTCCTTGTTTCCCCTCCCGTCTCTGTCTCTCTCTCTCCCTCTCACCCTAAGGGTTACCGTCTTACCTGAAGCATGCAAGCACCGTGGCAGGTGGCTTCTTCAGCCTCTACCACTTCTTCCAGCTGCACATGGTTTGGGTCGTGCTGCTGAGCCTCCTGTGCTACCTCGTGCTGTTCCTCTGCCGACACTCCTCCCACCGAGGCGTCTTCCTCTCCGTCACCATCCTCATCTACCTGCTCATGGGGTATGGGTGTGATACCTCACCCTCACCCTCCCCCCCTGTTGGCAGAAAGCAGGCGGTGGGGGGAGGGACAGGGGGTGTTCCCAAGGCCTGGATGAAGAAGTGCGTCCAAGATAGGATGGCATGAGAGAGGCTAAGGAGAAAGTGAGGAATCAGGGACCATCATTCTGCTAGGAGATGAGACCACAGAAGGTGACTAGTGTCCCTGAAGGAGACCCGAAACACATGTCCTTCCGTGAGGCTGTGCAGGATAGGTTGAACATGGGCTTCCCCTGGAGGAGGGGGTCCTGGGGTGTTTTTTTTTTCCTTAATGTGTTATGTGGGTTAGGAAGGCAGAACCCCTTCAACACCTCGGTGCCCCCTGTAGTGTCCAAAGCCCTAGGAGGCATAGGCCCAAGACCCTCACCTTTTTTTCTCAGTGAGATGCACATGGTGGACACCGTGACATGGCACAAGATGCGAGGTGGGTAGCTCTCTGCCCTCCCACTTGCCCTCCTCACCTCCTGAGAGCCCTCCTGGACATTTCCCCCTCAGAAACCAACCACCATACAGTGCAGGTTTCCCTCTCCCCTGACATCTTGGTCTCTGTCTCTTTCTACCTATCACTGTGTCTCCCTTTTCCTCTCACCTCAACACCGTGGTGCACCCTCTCTTTCATGGTGACATGCTTTCTTATCCATACACTTGACCATGGGCCCCACACATAGGGGCCCAGATGATCGTGACCATGAAGGCGGTGTCTCTGGGCTTCGACCTGGACCGGGGCGAGGTGGGTGCAGTGCCCTCACCTGTGGAGTTCATGGGCTACCTCTACTTTGTGGGCACCATCGTCTTTGGGCCCTGGATATCCTTCCACAGCTACCTACAGGCTGTCCAAGGCCGCCCACTGGTGAGCTCCTGGGTGACCAGGTGGGCAGGGACTGTGGGAGCCGCCATGGGGCCGTGCTCATGGATCCTTGATCCCACAGAGCCGCCGATGGCTGAAGAAGGTGGCCCGGAGCCTGGCGCTGGCCCTGCTGTGCCTTGTACTGTCCACTTGTGTGGGCCCCTACCTCTTCCCCTACTTCATCCCCCTCGATGGCGACCGACTCCTTCGCAAGTGAGCACAGCCGTCAAGGCCCCTGTGTAGCAGTGAGGGGGTTGGGTAGAAGGCTGGGTCTTCCCGATTCTGAGCCTGTCTCTTAATGCTTCTGTCTGTCTTCTGTTACTACAGCAAGAAACGCAAAGCCAGGTAAATGAGAGCAGGTGCTGAGGGCAAGGGGCTGAGCAGGGCTGGGCCAGAGCCTTGGACCAATTGCTTCCAGTCATCTGAATCTGAATGACCATCTGCCCCATTACCGCACAGAGACCAGAGTGTGTCTGTCTGTGGATGTCTGTTTGACCAAGATTTGGCTCTGTGACTCCATGTGTGACTGACACTCCAACACGATTGTGTCTGGATGTCCTTTTTGTCGTCCCACTAGAAATCAGTTAGGTGACTGACCACGGGGAAGCGGCAAGTGTGTCTTAGTTGTCGGTGACTCTTAAGCTGTCTGTGACCCCCGGATAACAGGGTTGAATTGTTTGCCTGTGTGGCCCACTGACTCCCCTGAGTGCGGGACTGAGAATTCTGACTGGCTGGGCTGTGCGTTGTCAGTGGTGGGCTTGCTAGGATAAACCTCACCGGGTGATTGTGGCTTACCTGGAACTCTGGTTGGCCTGTATGCAGCATGCAGTGTGCCCGTTTGGGACTGACTGTGCCACTTTGTCTGCCTTCTCAGACTGCTCGCTGCTACCGGAGGAAAGGATCGTGACAAGCTCTGAGCCTGGGTCTGTGTTGGCCCAGGACTGTATCTAGCTGTTTGCTAGCGGTTTGATTGTGTGACCTTACTCACTGGCTCCTGGTTATGTCTGATACTGAGCAAGACTCCAAAAATTAGCCGGGCAGCGGAGGCATGCGTCTTTAATCCCAGTGTTCGAGAGGCAAAAGCAGGCAGATCTCTGAGTTCAAGGCCAGACTTGCCTGGTCTACAAAGGGAGTTCTGGGATGGCTAGGGCTACACAAAGAAACCCCATCTCAAAAAAAAAAAAAAAAAGAAAGAGAGAGAGAAAGAAAGAAAGAAAGAAAGAAAGAAAGAGAGAAAGAGAGAAAGAGAGAAAGAAGAAAAAGAAACCAAAGAAAGAGAGAGGTGGGAAGGGAGGGACAGACTTGAAAATTTGGAATCCCTTGACCAGTGTCCCTGAGTTAAACAGCTGGGCGCAAAGGCCGAGCCTAATTGAAGCACCTGTGTGCTATTGATACTGTCTGTGAAACTGACAGTGTATGTGTGCACAGAGAACATTTAACTGTCCCTGTATCTCGCTACGATGTGATTTTATTGTCTTAGAAGGTGACAAAATCTGGTGAGAGAGCTGAGAGGCTGAGAACCTTTTGCCTGGCTGGGTGGCCATTTTTTAGTGCGCAGGGCCGTGTCTCAGGCCAGCTCACCCATTCATTTGCGCCATGTGAAACCAGTCACCTGGCAGTGTGTGTGTGTGTGTGTGTGTGTGTGTGTGTGTGTGTGTGTCCCCATCATAGTCTGCCTCTTTTGCTACCGTATTTCTGTCTTATCTATGAAGAACTCAGGCCAACTTCCAGGCCCTCTCTGACTCTCTTTTCTCTCTTCTCTGCTGCATTCCTGACCCCTTGGGGCCCTAGGGGCGCCATGGTAAGGTGAGTCTTATAAGGCCGGGATGCCTTGAATCATGGGGGAGGGGTATCATGTCCGGGCCCAAAAGTAATGCCTCTCTCCCTGGCCCTTCACAGGTGGCTACGAGCCTACGAGAGTGCTGTCTCCTTCCACTTCAGCAACTATTTTGTGGGCTTTCTGTCTGAGGCCACAGCCACATTGGCCGGGGCTGGCTTCACGGAGGAGAAGGACCACCTGGAATGGTGGGGAGGGCTTTGGGGGCCCCTTCTCCCACAGGGTGCTGCCTGGAAGAACTGTAGGGCGGTGGGAGGTTCTCCTGGGAAGGGAACAATCAAGAAATAAAAAAAAAAACTATAGCAGCCAGATAGTTTGAGATTCTAACTGTTAATGAAATGTCTGTTTTTTTGCCCACAGGGACCTGACCGTCTCTAGACCGTTGAATGTGGAGCTGCCCCGGTCCATGGTGGAAGTTGTCACAAGCTGGAACCTGCCCATGTCTTATTGGTTGAATAATTGTGAGTCACCAAGTCACCACTCCAGAATAGTTGGTGACCCGGGGCCTTTCATGCATTTGTACAGCGAACATTACTGTGTGATAGACGCTCCTGCTGCATTGCGGGCTGTTAGCGTATTTCAGTTTGTAGAGTGCTTGCCTGGCATTCACGAAGCCCAAAGATCTGATCCCCAGCACCACATAAAAACTGGGTATATACCTGCCTGTGGTCCCAGCTCTATAGAGGTGGAGGCTAGAGGCTCAGAAATCCAAGGTCATCCTCAGCTACATAGAGCTGTTTTTTTTTTTTTTCTGGTTTTTCGAGACAGGGTTTCTCTGTGTAGCTCCAGCTGTCCTGAAACTCACTCGGTAGACCAGGCTAGCCTCGAACTCAAAAATCCACCTGCCTCTGCCTCCCAAGTGCTGGAATTAAAGGCGTGCGCCACCACGTCCGGCACCATAGAGCTGTTTTAAATCAGCCTTGGATATGTGAGATCCTGTATATAAGAATATATTATTAGGGACAACAACAAAACCACACAACATTTGCTAACCTAGTACAACTGTCAATTTGGAGGGTGGATATTTAAATAAGAAAGATTAGGCAGTAAGTCAGGTAGTGGTAAATGCCACAGTAAATCACAATGATCTTGAAACGGAAAAGAGGGAAGAGGGAGTGGTCTGGAAATTATAAATAATTTATCCAGGGAATGTTTTACTGAGGAAAGTGAAGGAGCATTGGAACAGGTGGCGAGAATAGCAGTGCAAAGGTCCCGAGGTGGGAGTTTGCCTGGTGTGTATGAAAGACAGCATGGCGGGGGTGGGGGGGGAGGTGAATGGGAACGTGACTCCGTGGTGGGCCATTGCAAGGCTCCGAGTTGCATCCCCAGACCTGGAAGACTTAAGGTCTCTGGGAAGGCTCAGGGAGGGGGAGCAGTGGCACATGAGGTCAGAGAGATACTTAAGAGGCTCCTGGACCACTGAGAAGCCTTTGGCTTTTTCTTTTAAGAGACACACTCTGGGCAAGGCTGGGGATCCGAGGCGAGTGGGGGTCATTTGGATATTTGGATCGGAACTGTATCCCTTTGGCTTTTTTTTTTTTTCTATTCTTTTGGATCCCTTTGGCTCGATGGAGGGCAGTGGAGGGGAGAGGGAGGGGGGTGAGAGCGCTGAGGCTCACTGTAGCAGACTGAGGATTAGCAGTAGCGTGTGGCAACAGGCAACAGCCCGAGGTGAGAAGTGGGCTTCTGAAGGAAGCGCTGATTAGATTTGCTAAGAGTGCGGCTGTGTGGGAAGGTAAAATGTTGCCCCGAGGACCTGGAAGCCTGCAGGCTTGGCACTGGCTGACCTTGGGGAGTCTGGCTAAAACCTTGGGGAGTTCATTTTTCAGGCTTGTGACAGTTGAGGACATCCTAAAAGAAGTTATCCTGAGGGTCCCTACAGATTCTGGTTATCATCCTACCCGAAAAAAGCTGTGCAAGTTCCAGCAATCTTGACCCGTGCCTCTCCCACCCGCAGATGTTTTCAAAAATGCCCTCCGCCTGGGGACCTTCTCTGCTGTGCTGGTCACCTATGCAGCCAGTGCGCTCCTGCATGTAAGCAAGACAGAGTGGGCTCGAGGGGGAGCTGGGGGGGGATTCAGAGCCACCTCTTCACTCTCCTTGTCCCCTCGTCCGGGTCTCTAGGGCTTCAGCTTTCACCTGGCTGCTGTGCTGCTGTCCCTGGCATTTATGACGTATGTGGAGCATGGTAAGTGTAGACAGAGCCCGGCACGGGGCGGATGAAGGCTCACGGGAGGCTGGAGCCCGTGTCCCCTAAGGCTCACCTTTCCACACTGTCCAGTCCTCAGAAAGCGCCTGGCCCACATGCTCAGTGCCTGCATCTTGTCGAAGCGCTGTCTGCCGGACTGTTCACATCGGCATCGCTTGGTGAGGGTTCATCATGGGTAACCTTGTACCTAACACCGCCCTTCAAAAAAAAAATGTCGCTTCTGTCTCCATCTTGTATCTGTCTCCGGGTGCCCAGCCTCCACTTCTGGTGCCTGAGCCATCCTTAAAACCTCCCCTCTATTCCCTGGCATCTGTTTCTCTAACAGGCATTTATTGAGCACCTGCTGTATACACGCCTGGCATTCGTTTTTTTTTTCCCCCTCCCCACTGAGCATTTATTGAGCACCTGCTGGTTTGGGGTGCTGGAGACAAAGTGGTGAACTAAAGCAAGCCAAAGTCCTGGTCCTGTGGGACCAAGATTTTCGTTGGGGAGATGGGAAAGTGAGTCAAAGCCAGGAACAGCTTGTGAGATTGCGAGTCGCACTAAGCGTAAGGGGAAGCGGATGGGGCGTATGATGGTGGCGGTTTCCCTTTTCATTGGGAAAGTCAGGAGAGCCAGTGCGGCTTGAGCAGAGTGTGTAGGGGAGGAGGAAGATGGGCCCTCTAGGTCAGGGCGGGATTTGTTTCGGTTTGGTTGTCGTTTTCATTCTGTTTGCCATAAAAAAAAAATGCAGACAAGCTCACATTTGTCTCCCACAAAGCCCCACATTCTTGCTCTGACTGAACGCTCACATCTCCCCCAACCTGGACGCCCCCCGTGGTTACCAACACCCTGGCCCTGGGATACCTCTGAGTTCCCATAAGAGACTCCTTGACCCATGTCTTTCCTATCTTGGGATCCCCTGGGCA
The DNA here is from genome assembly GCA_964023405.1 of Apodemus agrarius. NCBI lineage: Eukaryota > Metazoa > Chordata > Mammalia > Rodentia > Muridae > Apodemus > Apodemus agrarius. The sequence continues at coordinate 12,512,948 of OZ030010.1, forward strand.
TCCTGAGACCCACAGTACCTTGTGTGCCCCCCTGGGCTTCCCTGCACAGGTGGTGGTGGTGGGGGGGCGGGGAGAGGGACCAAGTCCAGTTGCCAAATATATCCATCTGTCCCCCACAGGGCCTGGGGGTACGAGCCTTAAACTTGCTTTTTGGGGCCCTGGCTATCTTCCACCTGGCCTACCTGGGCTCCCTGTTTGATGTCGATGTGGACGACACCACAGAGGAGCAGGTGAGGTGGGGCCCTGGGCTGGGAGGTCAACCAGGGATGGTAGTTACAGTTTGGGGGAGCCCTGAACACCGAGGCAGTGAGAACAAGCCAAGGGTCACGCGTCTTGGCTTGTACAAATGCCTTCTTTCATCTTCCGACTGTCTCTCAACTTTAATCACAGTGCTTGCTCTTCTCTTGGAGTAAACTGCAACATTTACTTCCTTACCCTCTAAAGTCCACTCTATTGCAACTGAACCCAGGCCCTCCCTCATGGTACACACACTTGCCATATACCTCCTGGCTCCAGGTTTTCCTTTTGTTTGTAGCTTTGATTGAGACACAGGGTCTCAGGTATTCCAGGCTGGCCTCCAACTCAGTATTTACTCAAAGTGACCCTCCTGCCTGCACTTCCCAATGGGCTGGTGGGATTACAGGCATGCGCCACCGCACCCAGTTTTGTGGTCTGCTAGAGTTCGAACCAAGAGGTGCAAGTCATGTAAGCACTCTACTATGTTTACACATCCCAGCCGTGTGTGTGTGTGTGTGTGTGTGTGTGTGTGTGTGTGTGTGTGTGTGAGAGAGAGAGAGAGAGAGAGAGAGAGAGAGAGAGAGAGAGAGAGAGAGAGCGCAAACTGGTCTCAAGTTTATTATGGAGCCAAAGACAACCTTGAATTTCTAATCATCCTGCCCCACCTCCCGTGAGGTCCATTATAGACCTGTGCCTCTAGGTCCAGTCTGCTGTGCTGGGGCTGGAGTCCAGGGCTTCCTGGGTACCGAGGAATCATTCTACCAATTGAACTACGTCAGTAGCCCTGGATTCTGCTTTTAAAATGTTATGTTCCTTGGAGTGGTTATGTGCACATCCAGGTGCCAGCTGCTTGGGATGCTGAGACAGGCGTGTCGCGTGAGCCCAGGAGTGTTGCCACCTGTGCAACACAATTGAGACCCTACTTCGAAAAAAATTCCCGATTTGAAAATTAGTTCATAGCCGGGCGGTGGTGGTGCGCACGCCTTTAATCCCAGCACTCTGGGAGGCAGAGGCAAGCGGATTTCTGAGTTCGAGGCCAGCCTGGTCTACAGAGTGAGTTCCAGGACAGCCAGGGCTATACAGAGAAACCCTGTCTCGAAAAACCAAATCCAGCCGGGCGGTGGTGGCGCACGCCTTTAATCCCAGCACTTGGGAGGCAGAGGCAGGTGAATTTCTGAGGTCGAGGCCAGTCTGGTCTACAGAGTGAGTTCCAGGACAGCCAGGGCTACACAGAGAAACCCTGTCTCGAAAAAAAAACCAAAAAAAAAAAAAAAAAAAACCAACCAAAAAAAAAACCAAAAAAAAAAAAAACCGAAATTAAAAAAAGAAGAAAAAGAAGAAAAAGAAAAAAAAGAAGAAAAAGAAAAAGAAAATTAGTTCATATGGCTTTTGAAGAATCTAAAATTTGCTTTTTTTTGGTTGTCTTTCTCTCCTTTTTTTTTTTCTTTTGAGATGGGATATCATTGTTCCAAGTCTTAAACTCTGTATCTTCTGTCTTGGCCTCTCCGGTAGATAAATTTTTTAATTTTGTTGCTGTTTTCGACACAGGGTTTCTCAGTGTATCCTGGAACTCACTATGGAAACCAGGGTAGCCTTGAAGTACTTTTTAATTTTTTTTTAAAAAAAGATTTACTTATATATTTTATGTCTGAGTATTTCATGTATGTATGTTTGCATGTATGTATGTATGTATGTATGTATGTACAGCAGAGGAAAAAGCATCATATCGCTTGGAACTACAGTTACAGATAGATGGCTGCTGGCCACCGTGTAGGTGCTGGCAATTGAACTCTCCCACTACACTTGGACTTCTGGAAGAGCAGCCATCGTTCTTAACTGCTGAGCCGCCTCTCCCCAATTTTTAAATTCTTAGTTGAAAATAAAATTTCATGTTATTTTCCTAATTACAAACATTTTTTTAAAAGAAGTTCTTCATTCAAATCGAGTGTAGAAACTCTGGGTTTGCAGCTACGCTTGGGGAGGTATACTCCCCGCCCCTGACACCCCCCCCCCGCGCCCCCCCGCCCCCCCCCCGCCCCCCTGCTCCACCCCCCCCCCAGGCAGCTGCAGGCCTTGTCAAGGCCAGCCTGGTCCACGGAGCGAGTTCTGTTGGCTCGCCTGAGCTCCAGGATGGCTGGGGTTACACAGAAAAACCCTGTCTCCTAACAAAGTAAGTAAGTAAAACTCTGGGCGTTTTTTTTTTTTTTTTCTGTTTTGTTGTTTTTGTTATTATTTCAGTCCAGGCTGGCTTGAAATGTGTTTATCAAATCTCACTCTCCCTAGAGTGACGATTACTTGTGTCTCCAGGTATGGTGGTACATGCCTTTGAGGCAGAGGCAGGTGGATTTCTGAGCTCGAGGCTAGCTTGGTCTACAGATTAAGTTACTGACTGGACAGCCAGGGCCATAGAGAGAAGCGCTGTCTTGAGGGGGGAAAAAAAGATGACACGTGTCAGCCATCATGCCACTTTGGTTTCTTTTTAGAGAAAAAGGCCCTCTTTGCTTCAGCCTCCCAAATTGGTATTACAGGCACGCACCGCCATGTCAGCTTTTAACAATTCGTAGAACATTTTAGTGCTGGGTGAGGTGATACATGATTTTAGTCCCAGCACTCAGGAGTCAGAGGCAAGTGGATTTCTGTGAGTGTGAGGCCAGCCTGGTTGACGTAGTAAGCTTCAGGCCAACCTGGGCTACACAGCAAAACCCTGCCTTGAAAAACAAAATTTGGGGGCTGGAGAGATGGCTCAGGGGTTCAGAGCACAAACTGCTCTTCCAGAAGTCCTGAGTTCAAATGCCAGCAACCAACCACATAGTGACTCACAGCCATCTGTAATGGGATCTGATGCCCTCTTCTGGTATGTCTGAAAACAGCTACAGTGTACTCATATATATATAATAAGTAAATAAATCTTACCAAAATAAAAAGAATAACAAAACTTTAGGGCTGGGAGTATAGCTCACTGGTAGAGCCCTTGTCTGCTGTGCTTGGAATGTGTTTTTTTTTTTTTTTTTTTTTTTTTTGGTTTTTCGAAACAGGGTTTCTCTGTGTAGCTCCGGCTGTCCTGGGAATGTGATCTTTAACATCCTAAAACAAAGTAAAGAATAAGTATTGTAGAGACTCACTGCAAAATGTCCACATGTTCATTTTTATTCATTTATTAACCCATGTTTGATATGCATTCCCCAAAGCATATCAAGCACACACACACACACACACACACACACACACACACTATTTTAATTTCTTTCCCCTAGTTTTTCCCCCTTGAGACAGGGTTTCTCTGTGTAGCCCTGGCTGTCCTAGAACGCTCTGTAGACCAGGCTAGCCTCGGAAGTCAGAAATCCACCTGCCTTTGCCTCCCGAGTGCTAAGTGCTGGGACTAAAGGTGTTCATCCCCACCTCTGGCTTCCTCCAGTCTTTAAGTACACAATCTTCCTTCTTTTATTTTTCACTGCAAGAATTGTCCCTCATTGGTGGACACTCGGGTTTCATACACAAATGACTTCAATGACCAGCACAACCACATCCAGCACCTTGACTCCTTTTTGGTGTGCTGGAAATCAAAACCTAGGGCCTCCCCCATGTAGACCCTCCCATTAAACTGTATACTCAGCCCCTGAAAATGATCTTTACAGAAGAAGAAAATAAGCTATATCTGGTCACCCTTGATAAGTACCTGAAGCCTTCTGTTACTCAGGAATATGAACTCCCAAAGATGCCCCCGGGGCAAAAGATGGATTTCCCTGAGACTCGCTGTCCTTGTTGGATTTCAAAATCATGACTTGTTTCTCTCCCACAGGGCTACGGCATGGCATATACTGTCCACAAGTGGTCAGAGCTCGGCTGGGCCAGTCACTGGGTCACTTTTGGATGCTGGATCTTCTACCGTCTCATAGGTTGAGGCATATGACCTTCATAATCCCCTTCAATACCCCTCCTTAGGGTGCCAACTCTGAGGGGGGGGAGGGAAGACCCTTTCTCTACTCCTTGACCCCTCTCCACTTTTGAGCCCCAAAACCCCTCCACACAACATACAAACAACACATACAACCTTTCCACGCCTGTCAATCCTCATCCCACCACCAGGCAGGAAGGGGGTGGTCCTTATCGGGGGCCTAGGAATGGTAGATACTCGGGGAAGCAGAGAGGTGCAGATCCAGGGCCTCCGCACCTGCCTGCTCCCCTTTTTTTTTTTTTTTAATATGCAGTTTGTTATTGTCAAATAAAAGTAGAAATTACACAACAGGCTCGTCCTTCGCTGGTCAGAGTCGGGAAGAGGAGAAAGCAAACAAATTCCGCCACAGATAAGGGTTTGGAAACTGAGAATCGTGGAAAGGGAAAATTTTGATCTATTCGCGATGAATTCAAGATGGTCTGTGATTGGCTCATGAGTCCATGATGGCGGGGGTGGGTGGCGGGGGTGGGGGTGGGCGGCGGGGGTGGGGGTGGGCGGCGGGGGTGGGGGTGGGCGGCGGGGTTGGGGTGGGCGGCGGGGTTGGGGTGGGCGGCGGGGTTGGGGTGGGGGGGTCCTGGTCCTGCTCGCGTAGTTCAGGAACAGATTTTGTGGGGGAGGCTTGGTAATACTTCATGGAGAATTGAGGGATCTCTGTTCTGATTAGTTCCTCAGATTCGGACAGAGGGCAGTGGGGAGGGCCAGACAGATGAAGGGTTGATGCCTCCTGGCCCTTATGGGTTATTGGTAGGTAATAATTAAACTGACAGTTTGAGATGGATCTGTTTTCTGACTGAATGCTGACGAGATCTGTTTGCCAACTTGTTTAGCGTCGTGCGTTCCGTTTGGCTCTTAAGAACTGGCCGGGTTGAGAGTCTCCACAACCAAGTGCTTAGCAGGAGAGAGGGTCCGAGGCTGTCCCGCTACTGTTAGGACTGGAGAGAGTTCTGAGCTCTGGTGGGCGCTAGGTGTGTTTGCGCTGAATGGAATCCACCTGTCGTATTTTCTTTTCGTTCGGGCTGAGAATGGGTCCAGGAACTGATTGGTTGCCTAGAAAACTTAGAGATAGAGGACCACGCAACTCCGGTTCCCTGGCAAATGTTGCGGGTGTGCCATTCCATTAGCCTTGTCTTGTGCGACTATAAGGGGGCAGGGAAACTGAAGCAGAATAGCATAGATTTGCTATTGGCAGAAAGCGCCCACCGACCTGGAGGTCTCCACCCCACTCCTGACTTGGTCTCAGCCAACAGGGAAGATGACACCATAGGCGAGGACAGGGCCTGCGACATACGGAGGACTCCTATTGGCAGAAGCCACCTTCTCCACTTCACTATTGGTCCGCTCCGTCGGGCGGGGAAGCGCGAGAGCTGAGCGGAACTGGGGCTATTAGGGAGTCTGCAGGTCTTCCTGGAAAGTCGCGAGCCTGTTAGGAAGTCGCCCCGCGACCGCGCCGCCTGGGGTGAGTGCCCTCCGCCAGCCAGCTTACCCGAGTCCCTCCACGTGCCCAGATCCTCCACGACTGCGGTTTGCCCGCATTCCCTGCCCTACCCTGCGCCTGCGCGGGACCCGGGCCCTAAACCGGTTGTCCAGACGACGGAAGACTCGCCCTCTCGTTGGGCAGCTACAGTGGAAGGTTCTGGTTGTGATTGGTGGTCTCTGGGCTTGGTTTTCCTTTCTCTTGGTTAGCGCCGCCCGTGAGACCCCTGCCTTTGCTACTCCTGGCTTGTTGGCGGGGTGGCACAGTAATTGCCTGGAGTCTTGCTTTTGAAACGCAGTGCTTGGGGCCATAGCACTGATTGATCATCTCTGCAACCCCGCTGGTGGGAGTAGCGTCCAGTTAAATCCCAGCCACTGGACCCTGCAGTGCACCTAGGCTGTATTCCTGCGTCTTTCCAACAAACTGAGCCCCGAAGTGCTAGGACCTAGCTTGGTGACAGTGACTCTCCCACCAGACTGTGACCATACTCTGTGACTAGCAACAACTACAACTCGATGTTGCCGGCAGTGCAGCCTGAGGATTCCTCTTCAGAGCCTCAGAGCTCCGGGGGCCTTGAAACCTTCTATGTAGGAAAATGTTATGGTGTATCACAATGAAGCAAAGTTAGTGACTTTCTTAAAGCCGAAAGGCAAGCTACACTTGACAAAGGAATGAATGCACCTAGGTGCCCAGCAGAAGCTATTTATTTGACTTGGAGGTCTTGGAAGCTACTTAATCTCTAAGTTTGTTTATTTGTTTGAATATAGTATCTTGCAATGTAGCTCTGGCTACTCTGAACTTTTCTTTTTCTTTCTTTCTTTCTTTCTTTTTTTTTTTTTTTTTTTTTTTTTTTTTTTTTGGTTTTCGAGACAGGGTGTCTCTGTGTAGCCCTGGCTGTCCTGGAATTCACGAGACGGGGTGTCTCTGTGTAGCCCTGGCTGTCCTGGAATTCACTCTGTAGACCAGGCTGGCCTCGAACTCAGAAATCCGCCTGCCTCTGCCTCCCAAGTGCTGGGATTAAAGGCGTGTGCCACCACCGCCCGGCTACCCTGAACTTTTCCTTTTTTTTGGGGGGGGGGAGGGGCGGGTTCGAGACAGGGTTTTTTCTGTGTAGTCCTGGCTGCCCTGGAACTCACTCTGTAGACCAGGCTGGCCTCGAACTCAGAAATCCGCCTGCCTCTGCCTCCCAAGTGCTGGGATTACAGGCGTGCGCCACCACCGCCCGGCTTACCCTGAATTTTTCTATGTAGACCAGGCTAGCTATGGCTATCCTTCAGCTTCAGCCGCCAGAATGTTGGGATTTCGGGTATGTGCCACCACGCAGTGTTATAGCTAAGTGGAAATATTAAGGAAAGTATGTGCTGGTGTACTGATTATTTTTAAATCCCACTGTCCTTGTGGATCAGACTTCAGAAGAGACTTGCAAGTGAAAACAGTAGAGAAATCATGTTGATCAAAGGAATCTTTATACATATTTGGCAAGGACATTGGACTTGAGCCCATTAACCAGTTTTGACAGGTCTGTGCTGTTTGCCACAAGGGTTTATGGCTTCTCGATTTTGTAACTAGCTCTCCGGTCACAAGCCTGGCCCATGTCTTGATACTATACTTGTCGGAGACCTCAGCGAAGCCTTTCTTCTTTATGAGGTTTCAAATCTGAGCTATAGTTCCTTTTTAAGATTTATTTTATTTTGTATGTCTGAGTATTTTGACTGCATGTATGTCTGTGCCCACAGAAGCCAGAAGAAGGTGTTGGATCCCTTGAAAGTGGAGTTAGAAATGGTTGTGAGCCACCATGTGGGTGCTTGGAATTGAACTCTGGTTCTTTGCAAGAGAAAGTGTTCTAAACCACTGAGACATCCCCAGTTATATTCTTTTTAAATATCATTTATTTTGTGTATGTGTGTACACTGTCGCTGTCTTCAGACACACCAGAAGAGGCCATCAGATCCCACTATAGATAGCTGTGAGCCACCATGTGGTTGCTGGGAATTGAACTCAGGACCTATGGAAGAGCAGTCAGGGCTCTCAACCTCCGACCCATCTTCCTGCCCCCCCCTTATATTCTTGAAATGCCTCAAAATTCTATTTCTCCCTCCCTCCCTTTCCCTCCCCTCCCCACAACCTTCCCTCTCCTTCTCTCTCCTTTCCCACCTCTCCTTCTGAGACAGGGTATTGCTTTGTGGCCCTGGCTAACCTAGAACTCCCTGGCTGGCCTCCAACTTACAGAAATCCACCTGCCAGGCGGTGGTGGCGCACGCCTTTAATCCCAGCACTTGGGAGGCAGAGGCAGGCGGATTTCTGAGTTCAAGGCCACCTGGTCCACAGAGTGAGTTCCAGGACAGCCAGAGCTACACAGAGAAACCCTGTCTCAAAAGCAAACAAACAAACAAAAATCCAGGTAATCCACCTACCTTCAAGGTCTGGGCCTCATTGCATAAGTGTGTGTGTGTGTGTGTGTGTGTGTGTGTGTGATGTCAGGTTCAGCTAAACTTGATCTTTTCAAAGTCCAGTCTTACAAGTCATTCTGCCAAATAATAAATATAGTTCGCTTACATTTCTTGTTGAAAAGTATTTGGATTTGGTTTATCTCACCATGCGCTTTCTGTTTGCCCAGGGTCTTTCTGTTCCTTTTTTCCTCCGTGTATGCACAGAGCTGCCAGCAGCCCCTAGAAACATGACCGCCAATATGGTCCCCTTGCACCCGTACTGGCCCAGGCACCTGAAGCTGGACAACTTCGTGCCTAATGACATCGCGACTTGGCATATCCTGGCTGGCCTATTCTCCGTCTCTGGGGGCCTCATTGTGCTCACGTGGCTGTTGTCTAGCCGAGCTTCCGTTGTCCCCCTTGGAGCTGGGCGTCGACTCGCCCTGTGCTGGTTTGCTGTGTGCACGTTCATTCACCTTGTGATCGAGGGTTGGTTTTCATTCTACCATGACATCCTGCTCGAAGACCAAGCCTTCTTATCCCAGCTCTGTGAGTCCTGAGGTCTGCTGTTGCGGGAGGGAATTTTCTGGGTAGAGATTCACTTCGCTAGTTACCCATTCACCATTGCTTCCCCCTCCCCTTTTTTTTCTAATCCTGTTAACTTTTTTTTTTCTTTTTTTAAGCCTGAGCAGTTGTTTTCTGTGCTGGGATTTTTTTTTTAATTTATTAATTTTTATTTTGTGTTTATGAATGTTCTGCCTGCACATAAGTGTACATATATGTGTGTGTGTGTGTGTGTGTGTGTGTGTGTGTAATCATTGTAGCTGTCTTCAGACACACACCAGAAGAAAACATCGGATCCCATTACAGATGTTTGTGAGCCACCATGTGGTTGCTGGGAATTAAACTCAGAACCTCTGGAAGAGAAGTCAGTTTTGTTAACTACTGAGCCATCTCTCCAGCCCTAATCTTTTTTTAAAATTAATATTTTTTATTTTAATTTGATGTACATGAGTGTTTTGCCTACATGAATGTGTGTATAATCCACGCCATGCATATAATACCTGCAGATCAAAAGAGGGAATTGGGACCCCTAGGACTGGAGTTAAAAAGGATTATGAGGGGGCTGGAGAAATGGCTCAGGGGTTAAGAGCACTGACTGCTCTTCCGAAGGTCCTGAGTTCTTTTTTTTTTTTTAATTTTTTTTTTAATTTTCTATATTCTATGTTTACATTCCAAAGGCTTTCCCCTTTCCCAGTTCCCACCCACCATAGTTCCCATAGTTCCTCTCCCCCCCCCAACTGTTCCCCAATCATTCCCTGAGTTCAAATCCCCAAAAACACATGGAGGCTCACAAATCATCTTTAGTGGGATCTGGCGCCCTCTTCTGGGGTGTCTGAAAATAGCAACTGTACTTAGATAAAATAATAAATCTTTTTTTTAAAAAGTGTGTGTGTGTGTGTGTGGGGGGGGTTATGAGTTACAGTGTGCGTGCCCTGACCTCCTGAAAAGCGGTCAGTGTGATGATTCACTGTGGTTTTAATTTGCTTTTCCTTGAGAACCAATGATTCTCTGAGCACCTTCCGTATGTTAACTGGCCATTTGGAAGTCCTTTGTGAAGAACCTATGTTGGGGTTATGGTTGGGAGAGTGTTGTGAATACAGCCAGGACCAATGAGCTGTGCTCTTAGATCTTCCGATACCTGCTCGCCTTTTTTTTTTTTTTTTTTTTTTTTTTGGTTTTTTCGAGACAGGGTTTCTCTGTGAAGCCCTGGCTGTCCTGGAACTCACTCTGTAGACCAGGCTGGCCTCCAACTCACAGAAATCCGCCTGCCTCTGCCTCCCAAGTGCTGGGATTAAAGGTGTGCACCACCACTGCCCGGTTTGCTCACTCTTTCATTCACCGATCTGTTCACATGCATGTGTGTGTGTCCTTGCTCGGTCCCCCTCCCAGCCCCACCTTTTACTCTTCGGCTTCTATTTTTTGCCCCCACCCCCACCCCAAGACGGAGTCTCCCACAGTTTGTGCTGGCTTCTACATATCTATGTAGTTAAAGGATGAACGCGCACTTCTCATCCTCTACCTCCGCAGTGCTGATTACAAGCACACTCCGTCATTTATACTTCCTTTTATACCTCGTACCATGTAACCATAGCAGACTATAGAAACACACGCTTTAGAAGCAAAACTACTACGTCCATTGCACAAAGTATTATAACGTTTGTTGTCTTACAGTGATTATCATAGAAGTCATGTGTCTCTGTTTCCCTCAGGGAAAGAGTATTCCAAGGGAGACAGCCGGTATATCCTGTAAGTACTCTGCCTCTGTTAGTAGAAACCTGCATTGGTTTGTGACAATGGTGACATGGGGACATTAACGAGCGCACAATGATGCCAGTGTCCATCTTTTTTTTTTTTCCTCTTGCAGTAGTGACGGCTTCATCGTCTGTATGGAGACTGTCACGGCTATTCTCTGGGGACCACTCAGCCTATGGGTAGTGATTGCCTTTCTCCGCCATCAACCCTTCCGCTTTGTCCTACAGCTTGTGGTCTCTGTGGGTGAGAAAGCCTATGTACCTGGCACTTCAAGGGTTACTGGGGGAATCCATAGGCACAGGCACATCCCCGTGGGTGAGATCTCGTAAGTGCCCATTCAGGGATGAGACATGCTCAATTATAAGCTCCTTGGTGTCTTTTTGAAAAAAGATTTATTTATTATTATATGTAAGTACATTGTAGCTATCTTCAGACACACCAGAAGAGGGCATCAGATCTCATTACGGACGGTTTTGAGCTACTATGTGGTTGCTGGGATTTGAACTCAGGACCTTTGGGAGAGCAGTCAGTGCTCTTAACCGCTGAGCCATCTCTCCAGCCCCCTTGGTGTCTTGATACACTCAAACCCCTCTCTGTCCCGGCTTCTCCAGAAGGACTGTATATTTCTCTTCTTTCTCCATTTCTTCTTTCCTATGAAGGTTACTTGATATATTTGATGCAGCCCAAAGCTCCCCAGGGTCCTCCAGAACCAGGACCTGGAGCGTTCGCTTTCTTTTGGTTGCTTACATGAGCTCTCTTTAGTTCTGAAATCCCAAGTTGTTGTGCATTCTAGGATTTCAAGCTTGCCCTCAGCAGCCTGGGCCTAGAGGTACAGGTCTATAATGGACCACACAGGAGGTGGGGCAGGATGATTAGAAATTCAAGGTCAGCTTTGGCTCCATAATAAACTTGAGACCAGTCTGGGCTACATAAGTCAGTCTCTCTCTCTCTCTCTCTCTCTCTCTCTCTCTCTCTCTCTCTCTCATAAGTCAGTCTCTCTCTCTCTCTCTCTCATAAGTCAGTCTCTCTCTCTCTCTCATAAGTCAGTCTCTCTCTCTCTCTCTCTCTCTCTCTCACACACACACACACACACACACACACACACACACATAGGGGAAGGGGTTAGAGGGAGGGAGGGTTAGGGAGAAAAAGACAAGAAAAAAAAATCCCCCAAACTCTGGATTTCTGAAACCCGTACCTCACTCTGTCCCATTTCCAGGTTTGGTTTCAGAATGTGGGTTGAGTTCTTTGGAAAATTGCCTTGGGGAATGTCGTGGAGTACAACCTGGCTTAGTCTCCTTGTCCTCACCAGGGCTTTTCCTTCTCTTGCCTCCCACAGGCCAGATATACGGGGATGTACTGTACTTCCTGACAGAGCTACGCGATGGATTCCAGCATGGGGAGCTGGGCCACCCGGTTTATTTCTGGTTTTATTTTGTTGCCATGAATGCTATATGGTTGGTGGTACCGGGCATCCTCGTGCTTGATGCCATAAAGCATCTCACTGATGCCCAGAGCATGCTGGACAGCAAAGTCATGAAAATTAAGAGCAAGCATAACTAAAGATGCCGAGCGTGGGCTGGGGCCCTGCTGAGGAGACGCTCCGCCCACTTCCCAGAAGACTCGAATGAATCTTCTTCCTCCTCGCACAGGTTGGAGGGTCAGAACTATCGGACTTTTCACACTCAAACCTCATGAGTGAGCACCCAGAGGGCCAGAGTCAGAAAAGGTAGGGAACATACGGAGGCGCTACTTCCAGGAACCATAGGGAAAAGATGGAAGAGAAGGCGGGAACCTCTTGATGGGAGCAGTTTCCGGAAACCAGGAAATAAAATGTCTTTTAACTATAACACCGAGAGATATTTAATTACTAATCCCAGAAATGTCATCTAACTAGCCCCACAGACCTCTCCCATTACTTCATCACCCATAGACCTCCATTATCATGTAGGTGGACCATGTCTGCTCTTACAAACCCTTAACACCGACTGACTCCCCACAACGGTCATAATTTACCCCGTAGAAGCTAGAACTCACTCCACAGACCTCCCTTCAAGACCACCCTATCGCTTAGCCCATAAATCCTGCCAATAACCTCATCGTCCCCTCATACTAGCTAGCTCGGGCTGCCGTAACAAAAGCATATGGATTGAGCCTTTTAAGCTATAGACCTGACTGTGGGAGCCCAGTCAGTCAAGGTGTCAGAAGGTTTGGCTTTTTTTTTTTTTTTCTGAAGTCTCTTGCCTTCATACTGCATTCTGTGTTCTCAGACATTGTCACATCTCCCTGTGTCCCCCGCTTCTGCTGTTTGTATGTGACCAACTTTCCTCATCAGGACACCATTCAGATTGGATTAGGGTCTATCAAGATAGCCTCATTTTTAACCGAATTACACCTTTTAAAAGACTCTGGCTCTGAGAGCTCTGGCCGCCTTCTCAGGTTCTGGGAGTAAAGACTTCAGTATATAAACCTGAAGAGGACACAGTTCAGTCCCTCTGGACTCCCTAAAGTCATGTCCTTTGTTTATCCCATCCCTCATCCTCAAGCCCTTCGATCATTCTAGAATCACCTTTTTGGAGGTGAGGTTGGAGTGCTAGAGATCACAGAGAATCCGGGAATCTTAAACAGGGGCTCTATAATATATAACCCTGAGCCATGGCGGTCACTCATGAATGGTCTTTTAACTTTTTGTTTCATTTTGTCTGAGTCCTGGTCTCATTCTATAACCTAAGCGCCCCTGGAACTCACTCCGCTGTCCAGGGTAGCAACCCCTCAATGCTAGGGTTGGAGGTATGTGCCACTAAGCCTTGCTTTTGACTGCTTCAGCCAGCCAGACAGCCAGCCCTTGGAGACATAGCTATTGCTATGTATTCCAGGCTGACCTTTCCATGAAACTCAGGCTGAAGTTGGTCTTCCCGACCCTTCTAGCTCAGTTTTTCCAGTGGTGAGATCATGTTTGTGCTATCGCGCCACGTTGGTTGCATGGAATTTTTTATAAAATGTAACTTTTATCTTAATGTTTTCTGGGCACCGCATGTGTGGGCCACCTGGGGAAGCCAGCAGAAGGTATCAGATCCGTCCCGGGACTGGCTGGTTGTGAGCCACCATGGAAGGAAGTGCTAGGGGGTAGCCAGTGGCTCCTAACCCCTAACCCATCTCTCCTCTGGCACGGATTTAAATCCCGAAGTCTCACGTGAATATAAGCATAAGATGAGGTATGAGTCATCTGTTGAATGGGCGAAAAGGAATAAAATAGCTGGGCAGTGGTTGTGCATGCCTTTAATCCCAGTACTTGGGAGGTAGAGGCAGGCAGATTTCTGAGTTCGAGGCCAGCCTGGTCTACAGAGTGAGTTCCAGGATAGCCAGGGCTACACAGAGAAACCCTGTCTCGAACCCCGCCCCCCCCCCCAAAAAAAAGCAAAGGGCATAATTGTTCCTAGGTATGGTAGAGGAGAAAGTTTATTGTAGAGGTGCAGGAGCCGGAGACATCTGGGAAAGTCCAGAGTGGTCATGACCTGACTGAGCTGGAGAGAGGGGAACCAGATGCAGCAGGCCAGGAGGACAAAGGTACAAAAGGGGCAGGTAACCAAAATGTCTGGATTATATAGGGAAGAGCCCCTTGGGAAGGGCAGCCCAGCCCCTGGGCTGGAGAGGGTGGGGTATGCCTTCGACACCATAACTGGTAGGGACTGAGGGAATGCTGGGAGAAGCTAGCACCTAGGTCTCCTTTGATATGTTAAATTGCCACCTCAGTCTTTTGTCCCTGGTTAGAAACTTAACAGCTGTGAACCGGTGAAACCAGAGGAGTGTTCTGTTTACAAAAGGCAAAGCCTGAAGTAGGGCGCACTTTTAATCCCAGCACTCAAGAGGCAGAGGGGGACAAAAATCTCTTGTGAATTCCAGGCCAGTCAGAGCTACACAGTGGCTGGGGAAAGGGGTGTGGGGGCTGGGGGGGAGCAGTGCAGGAGGTAGGAGATCCCATTCTACAATGGAGAACTTGAAAGAAGAAAGGGACCATCATAGGTTCCGAGTAAGTTAAACGAACGTCCGCTCAGTGTTAGATCTTGGCTTGATGCTTTGTCTTCTGTCTCTGGAGCCAAAATGGTACTCTGAACCCTGGGTGGCAGCTTGTTCCACTAAAACTAAGGAGCAGCCTGCCTCTCAGACCTAAGGAGTCCACGGTTCCACCACTGCAGTCACCTTTCTCCCACAGCCTGCAACCCCTGCTCTTCTATCCTATAGGACTGCAGAAGCAGGAGACCCTTCCTTTATTTTGCCCATCCCTCTCTCTCTCAGTCTCAGCTGGTGGTCTGTGCTGGTGTTAGTCCACCTCTGCTCCTGGATTCAGATAAGATACCTGCTTAGATCAGTGTCATACCCAGCGATGATTTTTAAGGATTTTTATGGATTGTCTAGCCTTGGTCTTTCCTCTAAGACATGTTCTTGGTTTTTGCATTACAAGTTAGGCTAAAAATGTTCCAAATCCTGTCCCCCACCCACCCACCCGTTTTTCAAAAAGATTTTTCAAGGCAGGGTTTCTCTATGTACTCTGTATTCCTGGCTGCCCTAGAACTCTGTAGACCAAGATGACCTCCAACTTACCAAATGCTAGGTTTGAAGGTGTACACCACCACCATGCCCTGCTCTAACACTTTTTTTCTTTATATATGTGTGTGTGTGTGTGTGTGTGTGTGTGTGTGTGTCTGTATGTATGTCTGTGTGTATATATATGTGTGTGTGTGTGTATATATTTATGTAAGATTTATATATTTGAATACACAGTACACAGTCACTGTCTTCAGACACACCAGCAGAGGGCGCCAAATCCCTTTACAGATGGTTGAGAGCGACCATGTGGTTGCTGGGAATTGAACTCCAGACCTCTGGAAGAGCAGTCAATGCTTTATTTATTTATTTATTTATTTATTTAATGTGAGTACACTGTAGCTGTCAGACACACCAGAAGAGGGCATCAGATCCCATTACAGATAGTTGTGAGCCACCATGTGGTTGCTGGGATTTGAACTCAGGACCTTCTTAAGCACTGAACTACCTCTCCAGTGCCCAAACACTTCTTTTTCGATTGCTCTGTTCCCGTTCATATTGTTTTTTATTGCAACAAGGAGAAACCAGGTTTCAGCACTTTTCCTTTTCCTTTTTCTGTTTTTCTTCCTTTTCGTGTGCTTCTTTCCCTTTGTTTTGCAGAGAGCTCCTCGTGCTGTGATCCAGGCTGCTCTGGAACTAATTATGTAGCCGGGCTTGCCTAAAAGTCATGGCCGTCCTCTTGCCTCGGTCTCTTGTGTGGTGGGATTACAGGCATGAGCCACCGTCCGCAACATTTTTCAGTGCATTTCTTAGGAATCTTGGCTTAAAACCCAAGTTTATCACTCACAAGTCCTACCTTTATTGGAATAAATTCAATCAAGTTCCTTCCAGTTTCTGTGTGTCCCTTATTTCCATATCAGATCTCAACAGAACAACAGAAGCACCTGTGATAGCCATAGTTTTTACTGTCTTTATTTTTTATTTTCCTTCTTAAATTATTATTATTACTTTATGTGTGTGGTTATTTTTGCTTGCATGTATGTTTGTGCACCACATGCATACTAAGGTCAGAAGAGGGCATTAGATCCCCTGGGACTAGAGTTAGAGACATTGTGAGCTGCCATCTGGGTGCTTGGGAATCGAACCTGACTTCGAAAGAGCGGTCAGTGCTCTCGATGGCTGAGCCACCCTCCACCCCCATGCCAACATACAGAGCTGTTGTCATAGTCCTCTTGGGCTCCTGCAACAAAATACTGTAAGCTGGATGTCTTATAAACAACAGAAACTTCTTTCACAGTTCTAGAAGCTAATACTAAGAGATTGGGCATCTAGTGGAGGGCCACTTTTCCGCTGTGTCCTTAAATAGTTGAAGGTTTCGAACTCTGGTCTCTTACTTGGCTGCTAAATCCTATATCCACCTCCTAATATCGTCACACTAAAGATTAGGCTTCAACATAGGAATGGGAGACAATGTTGACACTATAAAAAAAAATTCAAGGCTTTTTAAAGCACATACCCCCAGTCTCTTCCTCTACTCAGTTATAAAATTGCCTCCACATCTTTAGATGTCTCTATTAGTAGCATCATCCTACTCAATAGCAAGTCTGTACTAACAGTGCGACATAGATCAAGATGCTGTGGGATAATGGTGTGGCTCATATATTGGAGGCTGACCTCAAACTCCAGATCTCTTGGGTTTTGTTTTTTTTTTTTCCTTGAGACAGGGTTTCTCTGTGTAGCCCTGGCTGTCCTGGAACTCACTCTGTAGTCCAGGCTGGCCTCGAACTGAGAAATTCACCCACCTCTGCCTCCCAAGTGCTGGGATTAAAGGCGTGCGCCATATCTGCCCGGCTTGAACGCCGGATCTCAAGTACTGGGGTTATAGGTGTTGTGTCTGGCTGCCACGTGGTTAAAACAACAGAAATTTCCTGGGTCTGGTGGTGTAAAGCAACTTGATAGGCCAAGGTAAGAGAATTCAGGTTCCAGGGCAGCCTTGACAAGTTAGTGAAACCCTGTCTCAAAAAGTAAAAAGAGGAGGACCCGTCTCTCACAACCAATTGCAAAAAAAGGGGGGGGGCTGGGGACGCAAGAGTCCTCCATTAACAGAAGCCATTTGTTTCTCAGCTGTTTTCTTCAACGTTCAGGTTTGCTTTGTCATGAGTTACCTCTCCTTGGCTTGCCTAGCAGGTGGTTATATCTCACTGTGTCTTCTTTTTTAAGATTTATTTATTATTGTAAGTACACTGTAGCTGTCTTCAGACACACCAGGAAAGGGCATCAGATCCCATTACAGATGATTCTGAGCCACCATGTGGTTGCTGGGATTTGAACTCAGGACCTCTGGAAGAGCAGTCAGTATGCTCTTACCCACTGAGCCATCTCTCCAGGCCCCTAATTGCTTCTTCTCAGGGAACCAGGCAGTTTCATCATAGCTTAACTTGTCTGCCTCATTTTACCTTAATCACCTCTTTAAAGACCCTACCTCCAAATATAATCACACTACTCATCCCATATATCCCACAGCACTACTATATAGAGCCACAGAAACACCCACTACTCCCGGTAAAGTCCCCCCACATAGCCTGGAGATCCCCAGTCTCGAGCCCTGCAGACATCAGTCCCTCGTAGACCTTATCACTTCCTGCATGGGCCCCATTACTAACTATGTAATTCCTATTGCTCAACAGCCTAACCACCATCCACCTCACAGAGCTTTCCCCGAATCACTTGGCTTCCTGGCCCCTAATCACTCATTCCACAGGCTCACCCATCATGAACCCTCAAACCTCTCATTCTGCAGATCACTCTCCAGGTAACAGCACCTGTTACCTGACAGCATCTCATCAGTCACTTACAGATCCCTAAAAACCAACTACAGAGCCCCCCCCTACAGATTTGTCCCCTAGGCGCCATCATTATTAACCCTTTCCCTTACTCCTGCAAAGATTCTCCACCAGTCAACTTACCCACCCCTACTAGTCCACAAGTCCTCATCGCTGTTTCCAGTCTCTCACTCACATCTACCACAGGCCTCCGTCACGGCCCCCACAGAGCTTCGTTATGCCCTGTCTGTGTAAAGCTGGACTTCAGGGCAAATCCTGACTTCCTTGAGACTTTCTGTTGTAATTTTGGAGAAATGTCTTTTGTGTTTAAAGCAAGGAAATAGGTTTGTCTTTGTTGTTGTTTGTTTTGTTTTGTTTGTTTGTTTTTAGTTTTTTGAGACAGGGTTTCTCTGTATAGCCCTGGCTGTCCTGGAACTCACTCTGTAGACCAGGCTGGCCTCGAACTCAGAAATCCGCCTGCCTCTGCCTCCCAAGTGCTGGGATTATAAGTGTGCACCACCACCGCCCGGGCAAGGAAACAGTTTTAATACACACATTCCAAGAGTCAGCCTGCATGGCAGCAACAGGAATACCACCGGCAGTCATGAACTGTCTGGTCAAATGTCAACACCCAAGTCCAGCATCATTTCACCTTGATCCACTCATTTCATATGCTATTTCTCCATCCCTTGCCCTATATACAGACATGCTGGCTTTGCACTGCTTGGCACACTAGGTACAGCCTCAATCTCTGCTCATAGTTCTACCTACTCTGTGCTACTCTACCCTCTGGCCTTGAGCTTCTCCACAGCCTTTAGTGCTGGCATACTTCTCAATGGAGAGGGACCTGTACAATGGTACTATCAATAACGTCTACCTCATTGGTTTTTGAACGCAGATAAAATGAATTGACAGATGAAGTCTGTCTAGCCTGTGACTTTGTATTTGCTAAACAGAAGAATGAATAGATAAATGAAAGGGAATGTTCTCCCCAGAATAAGAGCAAGGCTCTCCTTTTTCACTTCCTTGCTTCCCGCATCTTTCTGTCTATGCTCAAGACAGGGACGTTTTACCCTGTCCAAAAGGTGCACAAATGCCTTCAATGCTGATGGGCTGGTTATTGCACTCAATATAACTGATATGAGAAGCAGACTGTCCAACCCTTTCCAAGCAGAAAAGAATCAAGTAATGCATGTAGAACAGGAAAGACATACTAACAACCCTAGCTGGCTTTCAAAGAAAAGTCCCTGTTATTTATAGCTTCCAAAGAGTGAGAGAGAGTTGGGCGTGGTGGCGCATGCCTGTAATCCTAGCACTTGGGAGGCAGAGGCAGGCGGATTTCTGAGTTTGAGGCCAGCCTGGTCTACAGAGTGAGTTCCAGGACAGCCAGGACTACACAGAGAAACCCTGTCTCGAAAAAAAAAAAAAAACAAACAAAAAAACAAAACAAAGAGTGAGAGATATTTAACGTATAATGCCCAGGCCAATATGTGTGTGTGTGTGTGTGTGTGTGTGTGTGTGTGTACATATATATGTATATATTTTAAAATACACCAGACTGAAATTGCAAACTTGTCGAAGAAAAGCTACTGGGATATAAATCTGAGTCACTGATAGAGTGACTGCTGGCCTGCCCCAAGCTCTGCCTCTCAACTCTAGCACACCAGCAAACCCATGAAGCCGGGCATGTGGTGGCACAACATGTAATCCTGCCACCTCAGGATCAGAAGAAGCTCAGGGTTTTCTGCAGCTATATATCAAGCGCAAGGCCAGTATGGGCTACTTGAGACCATCTCAGATAGATAGATAGATAGATAGATAGATAGATAGATAGACAGATAGACAAACAGACAGAGATAGACAGACAGATAGACAGACAGACAGATAGATAGACAGACAGATGGTAGATAGATAGACAGAAAGACAGATAGACGGGTAGATAGATAGACAGACAGACAGACAGACAAACAGACAGACAGATAGACAGAAAGACAGACAGATAGATGGGTAGATAGATAGATAGATAGATAGATAGACGGGTAGATAGATAGACAGACAGACTAGATAGATAGATAGATAGATAGATAGATAGATAGATAGATAGATAGATAGACGGGTAGATAGATAGACAGACAGACTAGATAGATAGATAGATAGATAGATAGATAGATAGATAGATAGACGGGTAGATAGATAGACAGACAGACTAGATAGATAGATAGATAGATAGATAGATAGATAGATAGATAGATAGACGGGTAGATAGATAGACAGACAGACTAGATAGATAGATAGATAGATAGATAGATAGATAGATAGATAGATAGATAGATAGACGGGTAGATAGATAGACAGACAGACTAGATAGATAGATAGATAGATAGATAGATAGATAGATAGATAGATAGATAGATAGACGGGTAGATAGATAGACAGACAGACTAGATAGATAGATAGATAGATAGATAGATAGATAGATAGATAGATAGATAGATAGATAGACGGGTAGATAGATAGACAGACAGACTAGATAGATAGATAGATAGATAGATAGATAGATAGATAGATAGATAGATAGATAGACGGGTAGATAGACGGGTAGATAGATAGACAGACAGACTAGATAGATAGATAGATAGATAGAGAGAGAGAGAGAGAGAGAGAGAGAGAGAGAGATAGATAGACAGACAGACAGACGGGTGGGTAGATAGATAGATAGATAGATAGATAGATAAGATAGATAGACGGGTAGATAGATAGATAGACAGACAGACAGACACAGATAGATAGATAGCAGACAGACAGACAGATGGATAGGGGTTATGAGATGGTTCCATGAGAAAGCGTTTGCGGCCTTGCCTGGAGACCTGAGTCGGATGCACAGTGCTGACTGGAAGGAAGGAGAGAGCTGACTTCTGAATGCTGTCCTCTCACTATCTGTCAAAAGTATGCTGTGGCGCGTGCACACATATAATAAAATGTAATAAAAAATGTTAGCTTCTCCGCTGGCTGTGGTGATGTACACCTTTAATCTTAGCACTCTGGAGGTAGAGACTGGTGGAGCTCTGAGTTCCAGGCCAGTTTGGTCTACATGGAGAGTCTCAGGTGGGCCAGGGCTACATGGTGAAAACCTATCTCATTTATTTTCTCAAGAGAGCCTAAGATACTGGGCTGGAGTGGCCACACACCTTTAATACCAGCACTCAGGAGACAGAGACAGGAGGATAGCTGTGAGTTTAAGGCCACCTTGGTCTTCAGAGTGAGTTCCAGGACAACCAGTGCTACATAGAGAAACCCTGTCTTGAACAAAAAACAAATAAAGGAAAAAGCCCATGTTCGACCATCTAACCCATATTTAACAAACACGTATTCTTGTTGTGGTTGAAGTGCTGTGGGCCTCCTGTATACTGGACATATGCTCTACCAATGAGGTAAACCCCGACAGACAGAGCTTATAACAGGGCTAACCCTAACAAACTGTAAGGATTAAGTAAAACAAAGACAATGTAGGGCCAGCAATTTCGAGACAGAGTCTGAAGGATCAGGACAGCCTGAAAAAATAAAATAAAATAAAATAAAATAAAACCTGGAAAAAAGTTTTGGAGAAAAGTAGGGCCTCCAGAAGGTGTACAATGTTTGTTTTTTGGTAAATTACTTAATGAAGTATAAACAAGAGTTTAGAAGTGTGTAAAACTTTATGTACAGTTCCTTGACTATAAGTGTAGATTATTTATTAAGAGTCTGGGAGATGGGCATGGGGAAGGTACACACCTGTAAATTCTTGAAAGTCTGAGGTTTAAAAAAAAGAGCAGCCGGGCGTTGGTGGCGCACGCCTTTAATCCCAGCACTTGGGAGGCAGAGGCAGGCGGATTTCTGAGTTCGAGGACAGCCTGGTCTACAGAGTGAGTTCCAGGACAGCCGGAACTATACAGAGAAACCCTGTCTCGAAAAAACAAAAACAAACAAAAAAAAAAAACTTAAGTTCAAATGGACTTGGGGAAATTACTGAGATTCTGTTTAAAAGAAAGGAAAGAAGGAAAAACTAAATGAAAAAATGTTTAGAAAAATATTTTTCTCCCTTCAGGGTATTAATTCGAAGGGAAGTATTTGAAACCGATGACATCATCTGTCACCAGAGGCACGTGGCAACTCAGAGCGGGTTCTGGAACGTTGATGTCAGCACGCTGTGGCCTCCTCGCCGCCCTCTTGTCTTTCTCGAGCTCGTCCGTTTAACGCGGCGGCTCATGAATCCGGAAGTAGACTGCCCAAACAACGGCGCCACGGACCGGGACAGGCGGGACCTAGACAGGCACTTGTACACAGGCAGTAAAATAGCAAAATTCTCCACTCTGGGAGGCGGGGCTCCTGGCAAGAGCACTCTAGGCGCATGCTCAGACGCGACCTCCAGCCCAAGCCAGGTGGGAGGGGCAGGGTCGTCCAGCAACCTCTGCGCCTGCGCTCTGCTGCAAGGTGGGGCCGCGGGCGGCCGCACTGTAGGGTGTGCGCTAGGGTAGGGGCAACTATCAGTTGTCACCTGGACGGAGACGACCGCGGCGGGATGGCAACCACCTCCGCGGCCTCGGACTCGGCGTGCTCGGCAGCGCCCCCGCCCGTCGGAGGTGCCCAGGCGGCCGCGGCGGTTGAGGAGGAGGAGCGTGAGGTGGTGCGGGTCCGAGTCAAGGTGAGGCTAGGCTGCCTGGGCGCCCAGTGGACGAAAAGAGCGACCGGAGCTGCCCTAGGATAGAGCGTCACACCTGAACTGTGGGGCGTGACTTGGAGATTGGGGGCGAGGCTAGAGAGCGGAATTGATAGAATGAAGGCGTGGGTTTTGGGGACTTGTCGTTGGGTGTGGAACCGTAGAGAAGGGGCCAATGGACTGGGTGGGTGGAGCCTACGGCTAGAGAGGTGGGTTCTAGGGTTACAGGAGGGGCCGCTGGAGTCCAGAGGAATGAAGGAGGTGCTGTCGCTGTCCGAAGGGAGTCCTAAAGTCAGTCAACAAATAGCTGTTGAGAGTTCACTTTCGTATGTGTCCCACCCCTGAGCCCACGTGCTTGTGGGAGGGGGACAAAAACAATTAAATGACATAGGCGTTTTGAACGTTGGTGAATATCAGGAGATATCAAGTGATAGGAAAGGTTAGGATCTAGGGAGTTACTTTACCCAGAGCTGTATAGGAAAATCCCCCACCAAGTCACAGAGACCTGAATAATAATAATAATAACAAAATGTTAGTATGTGCATTTAGGATGGGAGAAGAGTTCTAGGTAGCGGGAACACCTAGATGAGGGTGGTGTGTTCCTGTAGGTTCACATACTGTTGGAGAAGGAAGTAGGGGGGGCAAAAGTGATAGACAGTCAGAAGGGAGAAGGGCACGCGGGACAGCTTGTGATACATACATACTCTGAGGAAGGAACCTGTTGTGATACCAGCAGGCAGGCACCGGTGGCTCAGACCGGAGTGTCGGAGATCACTTTGGTGTGTTAGCGCTCCAAGGCAAAAAGGTTTAGTGAGCCAGGCAGAGTGGGAAGGCTGTTCAGAGCAAGAGAGATCAGTGCACACAAAAGTCTGGAGAAAGGATGTACTCAGAGTAACTCTCAAGAGTTTGATAGCAGTAGAACACAAACTTCAAGATAAATCTGAGTGGAGGGAGGGCTAGTTCAGGACCCTAGGTTTGCTGTTGAAAAAAAAAAAAGATTTCAGCCGGGCGGTGGTGGCGCACCCCTTTAATCCCAGCACTTGGGAGACAGAGGCAGGTGGATTTCTGAGTTTGAGGCCAGCCTGGTGCACAGAATGAGTTCCAGGACAGCCAGGTCCACACAGAGAAACCCTGTCTTGAAAAACAAAACAAAACAAAAGGAAAAACAAAAAAGATTCAAGGAACAGTATTACAGGGGATTGGCTGGACTGATTTGCAGTATGGGGGGTGGGGCTGATTTTATCATGGTCAGGCTCAACGCGGCGATTCTGGCAACCATGTCCTTGGCTACTGCAGTAGCCTTCGTTCCTGCCAGTCTGCTTTTGCAGAGCACACATGGACCCTGTAAAATTCTAAAGACATATCATCCTTTCTCTGCCCAGAAACTTTTCTGTGACTTCCCCCTCACCCAGAACAAAAACCAAGAACACCTCACCAAAACCTGGTCCCCCGCCCTGTGTTCGACTCCTGCTTTCTGCCACTCTTTACCCTACCCACTCTTTCCACACAGTGACATGCCCCCCCCATGGCCTGCCCCTGTCCTCTTTCCGCAGAAATGTGAGAGCTTCTTGTCCCCCGAGTTCCGCTCCTTTGCCGTGGATCCTCAGATCACCTCGTTGGACGTGTTGCAGCACATCCTCATCCGGGCCTTTGACTTGAATGGGTGAGTGAGAAGAAGCAGGCCGCTCATCTTTAAAGCCACTGTCAGGCTCCTGTGGTTTGGTTTTGTTGTTTGGCTTTTATTTTTTTCAAATAATCCCACAGTGAACATTAGTATCTTGCTTGGAATCAGTGGGGAAAGTCCTAAGAAAAAGTAGCAGTAGTATTTCTGGGCAACAGGGTGTGTACTTAAAAACTTTCAAGGAATTGCTGGGTCCTGGTGGTGCACACCTTTAATCCCAGCTTGCGGGAGGTGGAGATAAGTGGATCTCTGTGAGTTCAAGGCCAATCTGGTCTACTGAGTGAGTTTTAGGACAGCCAAGGTTACACAGAGAAACCCTATCTTAAAAACAAATAAAACCCTTCAAGGAATGTTTTCAAAATGGCACTCCAGACAGGTTTTACCAATACAGCTTCAGCAGCAGCACAGAAAGTGTTTTGCTGGATATGGTGGTCCACACTTTTAGTCTGAGGACTCTGGAGGCAGAGGCACACAAATCTCTGACAGTTCAAGGCCAGCCTGGTCTACATCTTGAGTTCCAAGACTGACAGGGCTATGCAGAGTGACCTCTCCAAAACAAGATAAAAGAAAACATTTGTCTCACCAAGCATGGTGATATCAGTACTCTAGAGGCTGGGTCAGGAGGATCAAGGCCACTCTAGGCAACTTAATGAAACTTCCTCAAAAGGAAAAAAAGAAGCCGGGCGTGGTGGCGCACACCTGTAATCCCAGCACTTGGGAGGCAGAGGCACGCAGATTTCTGAGTTCAAGGCCAGCCTGGTCTACAGAGTGAGTTCCAGGATAGCCAGAGCTACACAGAGAAACCCTGTCTCGAAAAACAAAAACAAAAACAAAAACAAACCAAAAAAACAAAAAAAAAGGAAAAAAGAAAACAAAATCTCTTGTTTTCTTCTTGTCCTCCCAGTGGTTCGTCTAAGACATCATCATTTCCCAGTCTGATAGCTGAGCGTTGCTATCCCTTGGGGGCAGATGGGTTGGTTATCTTGTTGTGGGGGGGCTGCTCTGGAGGAATTTATGACTGTGGTGACAAATTTAAATAGTATGAAATTGATGGATATTTAGGATGATCCTTGGTTTACAGCAATCATCAAGCAAAATCTCTCTCTCCGGAGTTGCACAAGTGTATCTGAATAACTTTGTAGTTGCGGTTGAACATTTGTGCGTTGTTGTAAAAGAAATAACAACCATACAGACTGCTTTTTTTTTATATAGTAAGAAGGCTGCTTTCTTCCACTTCTATCCCTCAATCAACTACACTGTTACCATCCCCAGAGGGGACCAACATTCTACCAGTTTTCAGTGTGCCCTCCACATATAAGCAGGTGTGTATCCGTTTCTGTGTTTGTGTAACAAAGTGGATCTAAATGACCTAACCTCAGGATAC
The DNA here is from genome assembly GCA_964023405.1 of Apodemus agrarius. Classification (NCBI taxonomy): domain Eukaryota; kingdom Metazoa; phylum Chordata; class Mammalia; order Rodentia; family Muridae; genus Apodemus; species Apodemus agrarius. The sequence goes on from OZ030010.1 coordinate 12,538,487, forward strand.
CCATAATCCTTAGCATAGTTCCCAGCAAATAGAAGGAAGTTGTTTTCAGTACCTTTCACAATGCCTTCCTTGTTTTGTAAAACTGATCTCGAAGCTGCTGGGGAACTGGGGATCCCAAGAGCTCCCTTATATCCTTTGTCCAGGAAGAAGAACTTTGGCATCAGCTACCTGGCTCGAGACCGGCTAGGACAGGAAGCTTTCCTCTCCCTCCTTTCTGATTGGGACCTCAGCACAGCTTTCGCTACTGCCTCCAAACCTTATCTGCAGTTGCGTGTAGACATTCGGCCCTCAGAGGACAGTGAGTACCCAGTACCTTAAAGGAACCACTTTGAGATCCAGCTTTTTCCATAGGATGATAGTTCCACACCTTCCACTCTGGGTAGGCCAAGGGGACACAATTTAAAAAAAAATGATGTCAGAAGACCTGGGTTCAATCATCAGTACTGGCCGCAAAAGTTTTATTATAGTAATGATACTCATATGCTTTAAAGCCGAGATTAAGGCTAGCCTGAGCCATAAAAGCAACCCTGTCTCAAAACAAAAGTACAAAATAATTCAGGTTTTGGGTTTTAAAAATTCATATTAGGAATATTATCACATTGGTAATTAATGTGAAAGCATAGCAGTATGGTAATGGTTTCAGAGTTACTGGAGGAAAATATCTGTGCTCTTGGGGAAAACCCATTTACACGTGAAGGGGTAGAGTTCCAAGACAAAAATGTGTTTCCATGTGGAAGGGGCAAGATAAAGCCAATGTGGCCGAGGCGCTGGTGTCTTGTGGATAAGGGCTATAGGCGCAGGGTGTTTGGTCCACAGAAGAAAGGCAGGCCTTGCTCGCTGCTCACATCAGGCGATCGCTGCGCCCCGGAGCTGGGGAGCGCCTCCAGTGTGCATCCTGGGAGGGTTTTGGTGGTGGTGGTGGGTTTTGGTTGGTTCTTTTTTTTTTTTTTTTTTTTTTTTTTTTGTCTTTTAACATAAAGGGTGTTTGACCTGCATGCATGTTTGTGTGCTACATGCATGCTTGGTGCCTGGAGGAAGCCACGAAAGGACATAGGCTCCCCCGAACTGGAATTCCAGATGCCTGTGAGCTGCTTTCTAGGTTCTGGGAATCAAACCCTGGTCTTCTTCAAGAACAGCCAGTTTCTCTGAACCATCTTCCCAGCACCACACACTGTATTCTCTTTTATGTTTGTTTGTTTGTTTGTTTGTTTTGTTTTTAGAGACAGGGTTTCTCTGTGTAGTTCTGGCTGTCCTGGAACTCACTCTGTAGACCAGGCTGGCCTCGAACTCAGAAATCCGCCTGCCTCTGCCTCCCAAGTGCTGGGATTACAGGTGTGCGCCACCACACCCAGCCACACACTGTATTCTTTAACATTTTATGGGTTTGAATTTGTTTTGGGATTGGCTTTTTTTTTTAATAGTTGTGGTTTATAGCCCTGGGTAGCTGTGAACTTGCCATGTAAATCTCGCTGGCATTGAAGTTACCATGATGCCTTCTGTCTGTGCCTCCCAAGTGCTAGGCAAACATAGCCACCATGCTTGGCTGGGTTATTGGTTGGTTTTGTTTTACATGTTAGCAAATTACCAGCCTTTTATTCTATACCAGGTCCTCTACTATGGCTTTAGCACTACATGTAAAGCTCACTAAAGTTGGTGTGCTACTAAGAATTGGTTCTAAGAATTGACTACAAGGCCATTTTTGCTAGGCAAGTGTTATACCACTGAACTATACCTCTTTTTTGTTTTGTTTTGTTTTTTGTTTTTGAGACAGGGTTTCTCTGTGTAGCCCTGGCTGTCCTGGAACTCACTCTGTAGACCAGGCTGGCCTCGAACTCAGAAATCCGCCTGCCTCTGCCTCCCAAGTGCTGGGATCACAGGCGTGCGCCACCACCGCCTGGCTAACACCTCTTTATTTTAAGATAGGTCTTACTATATTTCCTAGGCTGACCTAAAACATAACAGTTCTTTTCCTTACCAATAACTGGGAATCCGACACACCCAGCAAGGTTTTTTAAATCAATGTTGTTTATTTAGTGTGTGTGTGTGTGTGTGTGTGTGTGTGTGTGTGTGTGCATGAGTACACTTGAACACGTGTGTCCTGACACATCTGTAGAGGTCAGAGAACAGCTTGTGGGAGTCAGTTCCTTCTGTCACGGAAATCCTGGGGCTGGCACTCAGGCCCTCAGGCTTGGCAGCAAGTGCCTTAAAGAACCACTAAAGCTTCTTGCCAACTCAGCAAGGTTTTTGGTTCATTTTTGGAATAAAATATGTTGGAGCTGTACAGTTCGCACCCTTAGAGAACTTTTGTACGTCTTTGGGGTGACAGGGGCTTTTTATTGACATCATGTAGCCAAATGGAATACCTGGGCACTGAATGAATGTAGTTAATTGTCCAGATAATGTTACAGAGCTAGAGTGGCCCACGCCTTTAATCCCAGCATTTAGGAGGTAGAGGCAGGCAGATCTCAAAGCCAGCTTGGTCTACAGAGTGACTTCCAGGACAGCTAGGGCTACACACAAAAATCCTGTCAAAAAAGAAAAAAAAACGAAACAAAAATGCTTGGCAACTTTGAAAAAGAGGGAAGAGGAGAAGGATAAAGAGAGGAATGCAGGAGGAAATAGAGGAAGAAAGAGTTAAGAGAAAAGAAAGATAGTAAGGCACAGAAAACTGTGTCAATAACTTGTTATTCCCCACCCTCGGGTTCTTTACCTCTAAAGTGGAAACAGTAGTGCCACTTAAACACTGAGTAAGCACCAGACAAATCCAGCTGGGTAAGAGCTGGGCGAGCCAGTGGAGCCCAGAGTCAATGATGCTTTTCTCTTTCACAGAAACACACTTGAAAAGTTCTTTTCTATGTGTTATGTTTATGGGTGCCTGTGTGTGGGTGCATGGGTGTGCCTGTGAGGAGCCTGGAGGTTAACCTTGAGATTCTCAATCACACCCCCAACCTTTCTTTTTTTTGTGTGTGGTAGGTTGGTTCTTTTTTTGTTTTGTTTTGTTTTGTTTTTGTTTTTCGAGACAGGGTTTCTCTGTGTAGTCCTGGCTGTCCTGGAACTCACTTTGTAGACTAGGCTGGCCTCGAACTCAGAAATCCGCCTGCCTCTGCCTCCCAAGTGCTGGGATTATAGGCGTGCGCCACCACCGCCTGGCCTGGTTTGTTCTTTTAAGACAGGGTTTCTCTGTGTAGCCCTGGTTGTCCTGGAACTCACTCTGTAGACCAGGCTGGCCTCAAACTCAGAAATCCGCCTGCCTCTGCCTCCCAAGTGCTGGGATTACAGGCGTGTGCCCCCATGCCTTGGTATCTACCTTACTTTTTGAGGTAGTTTCTCACTGACCCCAGAACTCCCCACGTGGCTAGCCTGGCTGCCCAGCAAGCCCGTGGCTGTTCCTCCCCTACTCCCTCCGAGCTGGGCTTCTCTGCGTACACTCCCGGGCCTCTCCTTTCAGGTCAGTTCTGGAGATTCCTGGAGACCCACGCCCAGGCCCTCATGCTTCTGTGGCAGCCATCTTCTTAACCGCAAACTTATCTATAAAAAAAATGCTTTTCCATAGGCTAGAGAGTTGGCTCAGCAGCTGGGAGTCCTGGCTCCCCTCCTGTAGAACCTGGCTGCAGTTCTCAGCAGCCACATGGCCATTCCAAACAGTCTGGAACTCTTGTCCCTGGGGATCCTGATGCTGTCTTCTGGCCTCCACAAGTATTGCAAGCATGTGTGCAGATAAGCCTCCCATAAAATAAATTTTTAAATGAACTCTCCAGTCATTGATGGATGCACTCTTCCCCCGCTATTTCCAAATGTGCTCTCTTAGTTGCCAGGAGTCAGGGCAAGCATGTTCTGTTTCTGGATTTTTATTTTCTTGCTCTGATGCCTTCATTTACAAACATCTTTAAAAGCACTAGCAGGCAAAATTGAGAAAGAAACAGCTCCCTGAAGCCATGAGCGGACACAAACAATTGAGTTGCCTTAAACTTGTATTATACTGTAGTTATTTTGTATATGTGTGTATGTGTATGTGCGTGTCCACAGACATACCAAAGAGTGCATGTGTAAGTCAGAGGACAACTTTCAGAAGTCAGTCCTTCCTTCGATCATGGGAGTCTTGGGGGTTGAGTTTAGCTCATCAACCTACTGAGCCATATTTACAGGGACACACATGCACCTGCATGCCGTGGCATGCATGGCACGCAGAGGACAACTTGTGGGAGGCTGTCCTTCCTCCATGTGGGTTCTGCAGGAAGAACCAGGTCAGCAGAGGGTAGCAGGCACCTCTGCCTGTTGGTCCATCTCGCTGGCTCTCTGTGGGGCCTTGTGTGTATTCCTTTCCTTTGTTTCTCACCAGGCTCTAACTGTAGCTCAGGCTGCCTTGGCCTTCTAGGTGCTAAGATTACAGGTATAAACCAATACATTCAGGTTAGGAAAGTTTTAGTGTTTCCTTTCATAAAAATGTTATTTTCTGGGTTTTTTTTTCAGTACTGGGAATGGAAACCAGGGAGGGCCTTTTGCTTTTCCACTGAGCCATCTCCCCAGCCCTAAAATTTTTCACAAAACTCTTCTAAGTGTACTCTTCTTGTTTACCCTTTGTGTGAGTATATGCATGCACATGTGCATGTGTTTGGAGACCAGGGTCAGTTTGCTTGTCTTTCTTAATTGCTGCTCTATGTAACTTTTCCAGACAGGGTCTTTTACTTACACTCAAGCCCACTGACTGGCTAGATGGCCGGCCTGTAAGCCCTGGGGGTGCTTCTGCTTTTGTTTCTCCAGTATTATAATTACCGGTTTGCGCCTGTCATCTGTGTGCATGTGTGAATCTGTGTGAGCGTGTGTCATGAAACACGTGGAAGTCAGAGGCCAGTTTTTCGAGAGTCAGTGTTACCTTTGACCTTGTTAAGGCAGGGTCTCTTTTCCTGTTGTTGTACTGTATACTCCAGGCTAGCTGGCCTATGACCTTTCAGGCAATTCTTTCCTCTACTACCCATCTCGCCATAGGAGTGCTGGGATTACAGATGCGTACCACAACATCTGGCTTTTTGAGGCTAGAACTCAGGCCATTGCCTTGTGGAGCCGTCTCGGTAGCCCGCCCCTGGCCTTTCTGCCTGTAGCAGAGCTACAAACTCTTCTGCTTATCCAGCAAGTGCTTTACCACTGGAGCCAACTTTCCAGCCCCTGTGCTTATGAACTGAATTTATTTGTCATGCCATTAAAATGCTAAGGAGGGGACTAGGTGTGGTAGCACTTGCCCTCCCTTAGTTCCGGCCTTGGGGAGACAGAGGGAGGATCCCTGAGTTGGAAGCTAGCCTTGGTCTGCATGCCAGTTCTATAGCAGCCAGGGCTACACAGTGAGGCCTTATTTTTAAAAATCCTGTGGGGCATGGTGACTTATGCCTTTAATCTCAACACTAGGGAGGGAGACAGATTTCTGTGAGTTCAAGGGCCAGCCTGGTTCACCTTGTAAGGTCCAGGACTGCCAGGACGATGTAGAAAGACGCTGGATCAAAAAAAAAAAAAAAAAAGTCCCGATGGGAATTTTTTTCTGGGGGTGGGGGTTTCGAGACAGGGTTTCTCTGTGTATAGTCCTGGCTGTCCTGGAACTCACTCTGTAGACCAGGCTGTCCTCGAACTCAGAAATCTGCCTGCCTTTGCCTCCCAAGGGCTGGGATTAAAAGCACGTGCCACCACCGCCTAGATAAATCTTTGAAAGAAACAAAATTCAGGGGCTACAGGAATGCTTTAGTGACTCAGAGAATATACATCTCTAGCAAAGGACCCCAGTTCAGTTCCCAACACTCAGGTGAAGTCTCTGGCCTCAGTGAGCACTGGGACCTCACAGACACTCAACAGAAAAGATATTTTAAAAGTAAAAGAGAAATTAATAGGGTGCAGTAAGGAAACTGGTACTCGGGGAGTGTTTTCCAAACTGCCCAGGCTGTCCCAGGAGAGCTGAGGTGAGTGGGGTAGGGATGGGGATGCCCCTGGGTTAAAGGGAGTGGACGCCTGCATGGAAGGGGGCACAGAGCTGGCTGGGACCTGCTAATCTACTGGGCAGCACAGGCTTATGCTGATAGAAGAGCCCAAGTCTCTTTTGTCAGAGGTAGGGAGAGAATAAATACTATTAGCAAGGAAGAAAAAACTCGCTTCAAGCCCCTGAGGGATTTCTGGCTTCTGTCTGGGAAAAAGAATTTCTTGGGGGACCTGACAAGAAACTATTTAGTAACCTACTAAACACATTCACCTGGTTAAGAATAAAAAATGACGCCCTGGAGGCTGAAGGTTTGCAAGATCAGAGGGTCTGGAGCTGTAGATGAGTTCAAGGCCAGTCTGGGCAAGTTAAATAAGTGTGTGTGTGTGTGTGTGTGTGTGTGTGTGTGTGTGTGTGTTTGAGTGTGTTTGAGCACTTGCCATTTGCTAGACCCTGAATTCAGTGCCTAGTACTGAAATAATAATCAGGAATGGACATGAAGGCAGTGATAAAGCTTAGCGACAGAGCAGTTGCCTAGCATGCTTGAGGCCCTGCGTATGATTCTCAGTATCACAAAAAATAAAGGTAAATGAAAATGTTAATGCTAGAGACTCTAGCCAGGGCTGTGGTGGCGCACGCCTTTAATCCCAGCAGTCTGGAGGCAGATCTCTTGAGTTCAAGGCCTTGCTGGTCTACAGAGTGAGTTCCAGGACAGCCAGGGCTACACACAGAAAACCCCTGCCTCAAAAAACAAAACAACACAAAAATACTACAGACTCTAGGGAATACTATGCTTAACTTTATACACATCACACATACACACACACATTCTGCTTGAGTGATCAGTTTGCTATATAACCTTACAGGTCCTTTACTATTTATAAACAAATTTAGTTATATGTAGAGACATGAGAGTATATTCATATTTGTATACAACTGGCTTATGATCTTCATGTTATAGTCTTTTTATAAAACTTTTTGAAGTTGGGAGGTGGTTGCGCACGCCTGTAGTCTCAGCACTTGGGAGGCAGAGGCAGGCGGATTTCTTAGTTCGAGGCCAGCCTGGTCTACAGAGTAAGTACCAGGACAGCCAGGACTATACAGAGAAACCCTGTCTTGGAAAAACAAAACAAAACAAAACCCTTTTTAAACTATTTTTATTTTATGTACTTTGGTCTTCTGCCTGCATGTATGTCTGAGTGAGAGTGTCGGATGCCCTGGAACTAGAATTACAAACAGTTGTGAGCCACCATGTGGTTGCTGGGAATTGAACCCAAGACCTTTGGAAGACTAGCCAGTGATCTTAACTGCTGAGCCATCTTTCTGCAGCCCCCATAATATACTCTTTCTTTCTTTTTTTTTTTTTTTTGGACTTGGTTTTTTCAAGACAGGGTTTCTCTGTATAGCCCTGGCTGTCCTGGAACTCACTTTGTAGACCAGGCTGGCCTCGAACTCAGAAATCCGCCTGCCTCTGCCTCCCAGAGTGCTGGGATTACAGGCGTGCGCCACCACCGCCCGGCTATATACTCTTAATAAGTGTCTAGTATATGGACCTTGTAGTATAATTAACAATTATATTGTTAATGCCATTCTTGATCATATTGCTTTCCTTATTTATTTTCTGTGTATAGTATAGGTGTTTTGCCTACATGTGAATATGTGCACCATGTGCGTGCCTGGTGCCCAGGGAGGACAGAAGAACATTAGCGCTCTTGGGGCTGGAGTTACACGTAGGTGTGGGCTGCAGTGTATGAGCGAGGACTCGAGCTAAGGTCCTCTGAGAGCTGAGCCATCTCTCCAGCCCCTTGAGATCATTTTCATGGCTCTGAAAGCAACAAGCATGTTGTGACCAAGTGGAAGGTCAGGTCTCCCTGAGAAGTCTGGTCCACCCCGGTCCACCTCTACACTTGGTAGTTTATCAAGCCTGGACCTTGAATGAATTTGGACATTTGTGATAATTTTCTTTGTATTAGTTTTGCTGCTAATAGTTTCCTTGTCTGTCTATCTGTCTATCTGTTTTTGTTTTGGGATTTTTTTTGTTTTTTTTGTTTGTTTTGTTTTTTTGTTTTTGTTTGTTTTTTGAGCCAGAGTTTCTCTGTGTAGCTTTGGCTATCTTGGAACTCACTCTGTAGACCACGTTGGCCTCGAACTCAGACATCTGTCTGCCTCTGCCTTCTGAGGCCAGCCTGGCCTACACAGAGAAACCCTTGAAAAACCAAAAAAGAAAAAAGAAAAAAATCTGGGCTGGGGATGTAACTTAATAGTACAAGAATGCTTGTATTGCAGTAGCATGCAGAAGTCCCTGAGTATTATCCTCTACAATGCTCACCAAAACAGCTGGGTATGGGACCACATGTCTGTGATCCTAGAAATCAAGAAGCAGAGACAGGAGGATTACTGTAAGCCGCTGCAATCAGGCTGAGACAGAAGGATTACTTTGAGGTCAAGGCCAGCCTAGGCTACATAGTAGTCAGTCAGAAACTCTCTCCCTCATTCTTCCCGACACAGAGAAAAAAACAATTCAGATATTTAGCTGTAGTGTTAGCTACTTGAGAGACTGCGGCAGAGATAACAAGGCTAAGACCTGCCTGTACAGTGGGTTCATGAGCAACCTAAGCAGCTTAGTGAGGCCCTGTCTCGAAAGAAGACTTACTGGAGGACTGGGGTCGGATGGTGGCTCTGGAAGAGGACTTGCTGCTATTGCAGAAACCTGCATTCAGGGCCCAGCCAGCGTATGATAGCTTCAAACTGTCTTTAACTCAAGTTCCAGGGGCTCTGGTGCCTTCTTCTAGCCTCCATAGACACCAGGGATGCACACTGTACAGCACGCATGCAGATAAAACCACTCATGCACATAGAAATAAAATATATTTTAGAAAGAAAGAAAAAAGTATTGGCTGGAAAGATGTCTCTGCAGTTAAGAACTCATACTGCTCTTTCAGAGGATGGGAGTTGGGTTCCCAGCGCCAACAATCCAGCAGCTCATGACTGCCTGTAACTCTGGCTCCGAAGAACTTGATACCTTCTTATGGCACCCTTGGGAGAGAGAGAGAGAGAGAGAGAGAGAGAGAGAGAGAGAGAGAGAGAGAGAGAGAGAGAGAGAGAACACGTACCATGTACATGCCTGGTGTCCTTGGAGGCCAGAAGGCATTGGACCCCTCAGAAGTGGAATTACAGGTGATTGTGAGCCACTATGTAGGCTCTGGAAATAGAACCCAGGACCTCTGGAAGAAGCTAGTGGTCTTAATCACTGAGCCGTATCTCTAGCCGTGTGTGTGTGTGTGTGTGTGTGTGTGTGTGTGTGTGTGTAAGTATATATGTAAACACCCTTTTTTGGATGGCGTCTGACTGTGTAGCCCTGACTGACTTGAAGCTCACAGAGGTCCACCAGCCTCTTCTTCCCAAGTGCTGGGATTTAAGGCATGTGCTCCTACATAGGGCTAACACTGTTAATGTTTAATGGCACTGATTTTGTTTGTGCTCAGTTTTAATTAAAAAAAAAAAAGCCCCTGTCGCTTTTATCCTGTTCCCTCAACTCTCATCTCTCTCCACCTCTCTTTTCTCTCTCTCAAGTGCTCATAGCCGCCCCTCATCTCTCTATCTCCTCGTTCTCTCTTTTCTTCTCTTTTCCCTTTTCTCTCTCAATTCTTTTAATAATAAAGCATAAAAGTATAAATAAAAGCCTCTGTCATCCTCCTGATGTTCTTTTTCTTAGTTATTCTTAAACATGAATTTGTTCTTGAGAACCTTAAAATAATTTCATGCAGTTTCAGGGGGAAAACATTAGAATTCTAGATTTCTATATTAGTTGAAGGTTTGGCAAGTTTGACAACTTTATGATAAAGATGTAATATGTATCATTCATATATATATATGGTTTTTCGAGACAGGGTTTCTCTGTGTAGCCCTGGCGGTCCTGAAACTCACTCTGTAGACCAGGCTGGCCTTGAATCCACCTGCCTCTGCCTCCCAAGTTCTGGGATTAAAGGCGTGCGCCACCACTGCCTGGCAATGTATCATATATATTATGTAATACCACAAATAGGGTCTGGGCCAGAAGCCCGTACTGAAATGCTTGGCTGTGTCTGCAGGAGATGTGTGCGCATTCATCCAAAGTGGGTTATGTAAAGACTATTTATAGCCTCGTTTTGGTTTTGCCATGTCAGGTTTTGCCACTAGACAGGTTTGTGTTTGCAGAAATCCTTTGCCTATTTTTAAACGTGTTTTCAATTTTCCCATTGTTTAACAGTATTTAGCAGACTGTTTCTCTTTTCCTGTTAACTCCTTTTAGCCTTTGCTAGTATACTTGTTCTCTCCTTCCCTGCTGCCTCCTTTCTCTCTCTCTCTCTCTCTCTCTCTCTCTCTCTCTCTCTTGCTCTTGGGCCTTCTTTCTTTGTCTCCTCTCTCCTCCCTGCCCTCTCTCTTGGTCTCATACAGTCCTTCCTTCTCTACCCTCCAAGTCCCAGCATTATAAGCATGGGCTACTAGTACACTTGGCTGCCTGGCGCTCTTTGTGAGACTCATATTGTTGCTGGACTTTTCTATTTATGTTTGCCAGGTTAATAATCGTAAAGTTTCTATTATTTTTCAACCCCACCCTCCTATCCCACCCCATCCCTGCTTTTTGAGGCAGGTTCTCACTATATATCTTTTTTTTAAAGATTTATTTATTTATTATATGTGAGTACACTGTAACTGTCTTCAGACACTCCAGAAGAGGGCATCAGATCCCATTACAGATGGTTGTGAGCCACCATGTGGTTGCTGGGATTTGAACTCAGGACCTTCGGAAGAGCAGTTGGTGCTCTTAACCACTGAGCCATCTCTCCAGCCCCATCTCACTATATATCTTATACCAGCTTTGGATTCACTGTGTAGCCCATGCTGACTGTAAACTTGGGATAGGCTGCCTACTTTATCCTGCCAAATACCAGGATCACAAGCATGAGCCACTACACTCAGCTTAACTGTGAGCCTTTTATTTTTAAATATATATTCATGATTTTATAAGTCAGGCAGTAGTACCACACACCTTTTATTCCAGCATTTGGGAGACAGAGGCAGATGGATCTCTGTGAGTTTGAGGCCAGCCTGGTCTATACAGCGAGTTCCAGGACAGCCAGGGCTACACAGAGAAACCCTGTTGCAAAACAAAACACCCAAAACCTACGTATTTTATGTGAATGTATTTGTAGCTATCCCCACCCTCATCAGCATGGGGAAAGGCTCTGAGGGAGCCCATTGTGTATGCTGTCTGTTAACTAGCTCTGGTCAACCGACAGACCATCTCTGTTCTTCCTTCCTTCCTTCCTTCCTTCCTTCCTTCCTTCCTTCCTTCCTTCCTTCCTTTTTTCTCCTCCTCCACCCCCTCCTCCTCCTCCTCCTTCTTCTAATTTCTCTCTCTCTCCCTCTCTCCCTCTCTCCCTCTCTCCCTCTCTCCCTCTCTCCCTCTCTCCCCCTCTCCCTCTCCCTCTCCCTCTTTCTCTGTCTCTGTCTCTCTGTCTCTCCGCTCTCTCTCATTTGAGACAGGGTTTCTCTGTGTAGCTCTCAATGTTTTGGGAACTTGCTGGACCAGGCTGGCCACAAACTCAGAAATCTGCCTGCCTCTGCCTCCCAAGTGCTGGGATTAAAGGCATGTGATACCACACACCTGGCCTAAAATGGTCTTCAGTTGTGTTTGATTTTCATTCTTTTTTTTTTTTTTTTTTTGGTTTTTTCAAGACAGGGTTTCTCTGTGTAGCCCTGGCTGTCCTGGAACTAACTCTGTAGACCAGGCTGGCCTTGAACTCAGAAATCTGCCTGCCTCTGCCTCCCAAGTGCTGGAATTAAAGGCTTGCGCCACTACCGCCCGGCTGATTTTCATTCTTGAATGTATTTATTTATGTGTATGATGTGTATTTTCTCTGCATGTGTCTGTGTACCATGTACTTGCATTCTGTTCACAGAGGCCAAAAGCTAGGGGCAGATTACTTGGAGTTACAGGCAATTGTGGGCCGTGTCTTGTGGGTGCTGGGATTTGAACCTGGGTCCTCTGAAAGTACAGCTAATGCTCTTAACTGAGGAGCTCTCTCTCCATCCCCTTGGTGAGCCACTTCTTTACATCAGAAAATGTGCATCTATTAATTCTAAACCTAGTTAATCCTAAGCTCTCCATCTGATCTTTTTATTCTCTTCAGTTTTTGCTCTGTGCATATGTGGTCTCCCAAGCTTGGCCTCAGGGCTTTTGACTTTTTCTTTTTTTTTTTTTTTTTTTTTTTTTTTTTTTTTTTGGTTTTTCCAGACAGGGTTTCTCTGTGTTGTCCTGGCTGTCCTGGAACTCACTCTGTAGACCAGGCTGGCCTCGAACTCAGAAATCCACCTGCCTCTGCCTCCCAAGTGCTGGGATTACAGGCGTGCGCCACCACGCCCGGCTCCATTTTTTTTTTTTTTTACTTTATAATTTTTTGGTTTTTCAAGACAAGCTTTCTCTGTGTAGCTCTGGCTGTCCTGAAACTCACTCTATGGACCACGCTAGCCTCGAACTCAGAAGTCTGCCTGCCTCTGCCTCCGCCTCCCAAGTGCTAGGATTAAAGGCGGGCGCCACCACTGCCCTTTTTTTTTTTAAAGAATTATTTATTTTATGTATATGAGTACACTGTAGCTTTTTCTTAAGACACACCAGAAGAGGGCGTCAAATCTCATTATGAATGGTTGTGAGCCACCATGTGGTTGCTGGGATTTGAACTCAGGGCCTCTGGAAGAGCAGTCAGTTGCTCTGAGCCATCTCTCCAGCACCCACCCCCTCCTGCTTTTGACTTTTTCACTGGCATCATATAACCTTAACTCTTTGTCTTCCAGTGGCTTCTTAATTTGCTAAGTGGTGCAATCTCCATCTGACCTGGAAAGCGTTAATGCTCTGAGTAATCTTTTAGCAAGATCACACCGGCAGCTGTTAGGGGCAGGGACAGAAAGGAAGCAGCAGTCTAAGGTCTCTGGGGTGGTGACTCAGATGGGGTCAAAAGCGGGATGAAAAACTAAGTGTTTTATAGATCGGCTAATATAGGTTCTATAGGTAAGCCATGGGGACTTGGCAATGATTTGGACTTGGGGACTGAGGGAACTGGGGGGAGCAGGGGCGGGTCAGGTTTTGACAATTGAGCAGATGAAGCAAAAGGGAACAGCTGTGCTGGGAGCGGGTCTCACCTCACCTTCATGACCCTTGGCTTTGGAGTACGCGCAGACACATGCAGGGAGAGACAGCGGTATCTAGACATGGCCTTGCTTCCCCGAAGCTCTGTGCAAGGAAAGGCCAAGTCCTTGAAAATGCTACTTCGGGGTACCACCACCTGCAGATGATAGTGACTTCAGTAGAACTTGCTTTGTTTCCTGGAACGATTTGTTTCATCTAATTATCTGCATAATGGAACGTCATTGGACGTTGTTAGCGTTTGCAACACTGTAATGTCAGTTGACATCTCTTGAGATTTTTGAACCTGGAAGCTCATACCTGTAATCCTAGAGCTCAAGAAATGGAAGGGTAAGAATTGACATGAGTTCAAGGCCAGCTTGAACTGCAGAATCAAGTTCCCAGTCAGCCTAGGTTAGAATGAGATATCTCTCTCTCTCTCTCTCTCTCTCTCCCTCCCTCCCTCCCTCCCTCTCTCCCTCCCTCCCTCCCTCCCTCCCTTCTTCTCAAGATTTATTTTATGTATATGAACACACTGTAGCTGTCTTCAGACACCCCAGAAGAGGGCATCAGATCCCATTACAGATGGTTGTGAGCCACCATGTGGTTGCTGGGATTTGAACTCAGGACCTCTGGGAGAGGAGCCAGTGCTCTAAACCACTGAACCATCTCTCCAGCCCAAGACCTTTTCTCAAACAAGATTTTCAAACTTAAAGTTAGGTGGTGGAGTGCCCTTCATATACATGGGGCCATAGTTTCTATCCCCACCACACACGTGCATGCGTGCACACACAGGATTCATGGTCGCTGAGGAGGTTCAGCAGGTAACAGTGGCTATTAGAAGTGGTAGCGCACACCATTAATCCCAGCACTTGGGAGGCAGAGGCAGGCGGATTTCTGAGTTCGAGGCCAGCCTGGTCTACAGAGTGAGTTCCAGGAAAGCTAGGGCTACACAGAGAAACCCTGTCTCAAAGAAAAAAATAAAAGAGTGCCTAATTGGGGTTAAATAAGGTGTGTCGGCCAGTAAGGAAAGACAGTTGCCACTCAACCTGACGACCTGAGTTCCACATGGCGGAGTGAGAAAAGACTCCCATGGGTTGTCCTGTAAGTTCCGCACATGCACCACGGCACACACATGGGCCTACACAATAAATGAATAACTTTGTTTACTTTAGTTATGTTTTATTGAGACAGGGTTTCTCTGTGTAGCCCTGACTGGCCTGGAACTTGTTCTGTAAACCAGGGGGGCCTTGAACTCAAAAAAAAAAAAAAAAAATTCCTGCCTCTACCTCCTGAGTGCTGGGATTAAAAATGTGCACTACCTTGTCTGGCAATAAATGTAATTTTTTAATTAAAAAAATGGGACTGGAGCCGGGCGGTGGTGGCACACGCCTGTAGTCCCAGCACTTGGGAGGCAGAGGCAGGCAGATTTCTGAGTTCGAGGCCAGCCTGGTCTACAGAGTGAGTTCCAGGACAGCCAGGGCTACACAGAGAAACTCTGTCTTAAAAAAAAATGGGACTGGAGAGATGACTAAGTGGTTAGGAGTAGCAGCTTGCTCTTCCAGAGGACCAAGGTTTAGTTCCCAGCACCCTTATCAAGGGGCTCACAGGTGCTGCTAACTGCAGTTCCGGGGATACGAGGGAATTCCATGGCCATGGCCATTCCCATGCACATAGCCCAACACAAGCACACCTGTGTATGGAATTCAAGATAAAATAAACGCTTTATGAAAGAGTGCTTGCTCTTCTTTAGGGGGACCTGAGTTCAATTCCCAGCGTCCACACATGGTAGCTCACAACCTCCACAATCCCACAATTCCAGGGAAATCCAAAGCCTCAGTAGGACTCTGCAGGTACCTACACTCCTGTACATACACCTCCATAAAGACATACACAGAATTAAAAGGAAAAGGAAAGGAAAATCTTCCTGTGTTGGTACCATGACTCAGAAGTTAAGAGCACTGGCTGCTCTTCCAGAAGACCCAGGTTCAGTTCCCAGCACCGACATGACTGCTCAGAATTCTCTATAATTCCAGTCCTGAGAGAGCTCATGCTCTGTCTTCCAGCCTCCCTGGGCACCGGGCATGCATTTGGTCCACAGACACACATGTAGGCAAAAACGCATACACATAAATTTTTTTTCTTTTTTTAAGATTTATTTAGCTAGGCAGTGGTGGCGTACGCCTGTAATCCCAGCACTTGGGAGGCAGAGGCAGGTGGATTTCTGAGTTCAAGGCCAGCCTGGTCTATAAAGTGAGTTCCAGGACAGCCAGGACTATACAGAGAAACCCTGTCTCGAAAAACCAAAAAAAAAAAAAAAAAAAAAAAGATTTATTTATTTTATGTATATGAGTACACTATAGCTGTACAGATGGTTGTGAGCCATCATATGGTTGCTGGGATTGAGTTCAGGACCTCCTCTCGCTCCGGCCCAATGATTTATTTATTATTATATGTGAGTACACTGTAGCTGTCTTCAGACACCCCAGAAGAGAGCATCAGATCCCATTACAGGTGGTTGTGAGTCACTGTGTGGTTTCTGGGATTCGAACTCAGGACCTCTGAAAGAACAACTGCTGAGCCATCTCTCCAGCCTGAGGAAGCCATTGTAACAGAAGGGGTAGTGATAATAGAATGCGTGTGGCTTAAACAGAAGGGGACCAGCGAGAGGAGGCAAGGACAGTGAAGGACTTACTTTAAAAAGGAGAAGGACTCAGGGAGGAATAATGCTAGAGAAGGAAGAAATGTCTGCTGGTGTCTCGGGGGCCAGGAGCTGCTAATCCGTTGTCTAACACATACAGCATACCTCTCCACTAACACTTTTTCTAAGATCTGACTGGACTCTGGGATAAGGGAAATGGGGCTATGATCCTAGAAATGGAAATCTACCACTTCCCAGCTGTAGAATCTTGTCACCAACTAGTTGTCCTGAACCTCTTTGGTCTTTTTCTGTCAAAGCAGCATGGCAGTAGCATTTCCTGCCACTTCAGTGGGGACTACTCTGATGGGTGAGACGAGGAGTGTTGGCTCGCAGACTTAGGGCACAGGCTTCACACGCCACGTCCTTCATTTACTAGGGGGGAGCCTCGAGCAAGAATCTATAGACCTGAGTCCTCATCAGAGACACTGAGTGGGCCAGCCTTGGTAACTCAGTGAGACACTGGCTCAGGAGAGTTGTTTTGTAGAAGGTGTCATGATGGAGCTCAGCGGTAGAGCACTTGGGATGCAAGGGCAATTGACACCCTGGGTTTGAGTCCCCAGGACTATTTCCTCCAGGCACAAAAATATATATTTAAAAAAGAATACTGGCTAGGACTTCCATAGGACTGAGTATAAGGAACTGATTTATTTTCTTTTTATTGGGGGCAGGGGTATACATTATCACAGTGCATTGTAAAGGTCAAAGGACAATTTCTACCATGTGTGTTCCAGAGATTAGACTAGATTATCAGGCTTGGTGGCAAGTATCCTTACTCACTGAGACACCTCACTGGTCCTCGAGATTTATTTATTTATTTATTTGTTTGCTTGTTTTTGTTTTGAGACAGGATCTCACTATGTAGCTCTGGTTGTCCTGGAACGCACTTTGTAGACCAGGCTGTCTTCAAATTCAGAAATCTGTCTGCCTCTGCCTCCCAAGGGCTGAGAGTCCTACCAGGTGTGGCCTTTAATGAGAGATAGAGTCTCATTATATAGCCCAGGCACTGACCTTGAACCCCTGATTTTCCTACCTCAGTCTCCAGAGTAACTGCCCAGCTTAATAGATACTTTTTTTTTTTTTTTGGTTTTTTTCGAGACAGGGTTTCTCTGTGTAGCCCTGGCTGTCCTGGAACTCACTCTGTAGACCAGGCTGGCCTCAAACTCAGAAATCCACCTGCCTCTGCCTCCCAAGTGCTGGGATTACAGGCGTGCGCCACCACGCCCAGCATAGGTACTATTTTTTAAATGTTACTTAAATCATTAAAATATTAAAGACTTCCCAGCTATTTTGTGAAATAGTTCCCATGTAAGACCGATCGTGGCTGATTTTTTTCTTATTATTGTTTGGATGAAACAGGGATGAGGAAATGAGTGCTGTCTGGTGCCCTGCAGGTAGCTAAGCTTTAGGAAGGAACCTGGCCTGGGATCTGGGTTCACATCCCTGTTCTTATAGTGCTTTCCTCTGTGCTCAGGCCCGTTGCTGGAGGACTGGGACATAATTAGCCCCAAAGATGTCATTGGATCTGACGTGCTACTGGCTGAGAAGCGGTCCTCACTGACAACAGCCGCCTTGCCGTTTACACAGTCCATCCTCTCTCAGGTGATTTCAGGAGCCTGGGGGTGGGGGTTCAGCTGTGGTTGGAGGGAAGGGCGTATCCGATACTGCCGTTTCAGAGCTCGCTGGTGGACGCCTGCCCTGTCCTGCACAGGTGACCTGTAGCCTCTCCCTCTTCTTCCTTCCCAGGTGGGCCGAACCCTGTCTAAGGTGCAGCAGGTGCTGAGCTGGTCTTACGGGGAAGATGTCAAGCCTTTCAAGCCGCCCCTGAGTGATGCCGAGTTCCACACCTACCTGAATCATGAAGGTCAGCTCTCCCGGCCTGAGGAGTTGCGCTTGAGGATCTACCATGGCGGCGTGGAGCCTTCACTTCGAAAAGTGAGCCGCCCCACTCAATCGCTGAGCCCACCCCACTCCCATATTCACTAGAACACACTGTCACAGGTAGGGAGAGAACTCCCACGGAAGGAGGGTCTGTGTCAGGTAGGTCTTAGTGGCAGGAAGGCAGACAAGGAGGATAGAGGTCACAAGGGACGGGTACTAACTAGTTGACATACGTGGGTGTGGCAGCTCACTCATTGAAACTCAGCCCCTTCTCGTGTCTCTGGCCAGGTGGTATGGAGGTACCTCCTGAATGTGTACCCAGATGGGCTGACTGGCCGTGAGCGGATGGACTACATGAAACGGAAGAGCCGCGAGTACGAGCAGCTCAAAAGCGAATGGGCCCAGCGAGTGAACCCTGAGGACCTGGAGTTCATCCGCAGCACAGTCCTCAAGGATGTGCTCCGCACAGACCGAGCCCATCCCTACTACGCAGGGCCTGAGGATGGCCCACACCTCCGGGCCCTCCATGACTTGCTCACCACCTATGCCGTTACCCATCCACAGGTATCATACTGCCAGGGTATGAGTGACCTGGCCTCACCAATTCTTGCTGTCATGGACCATGAAGGCCATGCCTTTGTATGCTTCTGTGGCATCATGAAGCGCCTAGCTGCCAACTTCCACCCTGATGGCCGTGCCATGGCCACCAAGTTTGCCCACCTCAAGCTGCTGTTGAGACATGCTGACCCAGACTTCTACCAATACCTGCAAGAAGCGGGGGCTGACGACCTCTTCTTCTGCTACCGCTGGCTGCTGCTGGAGCTCAAGCGGGAATTCGCCTTTGATGACGCTCTCCGGATGCTGGAAGTCACCTGGAGTTCCCTGCCCCCCGACCCTCCGGAACACGAAGTGGAGCTCGTCGGCCCTCCCAGCCAAGCAGCAGACACTGGCTTTGGCGGCCACAGGGGACGGCCCGTCCGTCAGAGGCACATGCTGAGGCCTACTGGTGGAGGAAGCAATGCTTTTGAAGACACTGTTGTCCACTTAGCTACATCTAGCCAGGGACCTAGTGGTGGGGGACGTCTCCTAAGACAAGCCAGCCTGGACGGTCTCCAACAACTCAGGGATAACATGGGCCCCAGGAAGGACCTTCTGGTCCAAGTCTCCCACCCAGCTACCCTCATTAACTCTAAGTCCCTCTCCGAGCCCTTGCTGAGTTCCCCCGATCCACTCCTGTCCTCCTCTTCTCGGCCTGATTCCCCATCTTCATCATCTCCTCCATCTACCCAGGAGGCTTCTCCTTCTGGTGACATAGCCGTAGGGTCCCCCTTGATGCAAGATGTAGGTTCTCCCAGAGACCCTGGGAAGTCCGTACCTCCTCCACCTCCAATGGGCCTTCCCCCACCCCAGGAGTTTGGCCGAGGGAACCCTTTCATGCTCTTCCTCTGCCTGGCTATCCTGCTGGAGCACCGCGACCACATCATGCGCAACGGGCTGGATTACAATGAGCTAGCCATGCATTTCGACCGCCTGGTGCGTAAACACCATCTGGGGCGTGTCTTGCGCAGGGCCAAGGCACTGTTCGCTGATTACCTACAGTCTGAAGTGTGGGGCTCCGAGGAGGGCGCTGAGGCCACGGCCCTGCCCTGATTACACTGCCCTCCAGCCCTCCAGCCCTCCGACCCCAGTGGTACTCCACTCTGCCATGGGGCCTGTACGTGAGACCTAATTCCCTGCCTGCCGTCCCCAGACATGTTGGAGCCTGGGGCCCTCTCTCCCAGGCTTGCGTGTGTGTGGCTCAGCGTTGGCACTGCCCCACAGAGGCCATAGCCTCTTTCTGGTTTTGTTGTTTCTAAACTATACTTTCCATACACAAAGGTCACTGTGCTATGTGTATTTCTCTATTTCTTGGATGTTATAAAAGTTACTGGGGGCTCTAGTTGATAAACTGAAATACTTCCGTTGACATAGGGTGGCTCCTGCTTTCTGTGCCACAAGGGGAGTACTTGTCGAAAACCAGTTATTGGTGAGCCCAGCCCAAGGACTGCTCTAGCTTCCCATGGGCTTTGGAACCAGCTTGTGGGACTATGACATGCCATGTGTAGAGCCTTCCATACTGCCTTAACCATTTCAGCACATTTGCCTGTTCCACAGTACTAATATGGCTAAGAAATATCAAGCAGAGAAAACTTGGGCCCTAAAAGAGTTTGCCTAAGTATTTGCAAAATAATGCTATAAATCGGGTCCTTGGGGCTGGATGAAGGCTCGGGGGGTTAAAACATGCATTACAGCCTGGTAGTGGCGATGGTGGCAGCAGTGGTGGCGCACACCTGTAATCCCAGCACTTGGGAGGCAGAAGCAGGCAGATCTCTGAGTTCGAGGCCAGCCTGGTCTACAAAGCAAGTTCTAGGACAGACAGGGCTACACAGAGAAACTCTGTCTTGACAAACAAAAAAACAAGTACACTCATTCTGAGTGGTTAAGTGTACTGACTGCTCTGCCGGGCAGTGGTGGCGCACGCCTGTAATCCCAGCACTCTGGGAGGCAGAGGCAGGCGGATTTCTGAGTTTGAGGCAAGCCTGGTTTACAAAGTGAGTTCCAGGACAGCCAGGACTATACAGAGAAACCCTGTCTCGAAAAAAAAAACAAAAACAAAAACAAAAAAACAGTACTGACTGCTCTTCCAGAGGACCTAGGTTCAATTCCCAGTACCCACATGGCAGCTCACAACTCTCTGTTACTGAGATCCAACGCCCTCACACAGACATATGCGGCCGAAACACAATGCACATAAAATAATAAAATACTCATTTCTCTTGCATAGGACCTGCACTCAGTTCCCAGCACCCACATGGCGGCTCACAACCATCCATAACTCCAGTCTATGACCACCAGGCATCTACATGGCCTAAGTAAATCTAAAACGAAGCAAACAAAAAACCAAACAAGTCCTTGACCAGGCTGCAATAGTATGCACATACATTCTCAACTAGGGAGAATAAAGAAGGAGAATCACAAGTTTAAGTCTAGCCTGGGCTACAGAGTGAGAAATGGCTCAAAAGCAACCCTTCTTCCCCCACCAGCATGTAGAGCTCTCGCACAAGGAAACTGTCCTGTACTAAGGATACGGGTGGTGGATGGGTTATCTGGGATCCCCAAGGAATGGCCTTGTGCTAGGTCTGACCGGAAGGCTTGCAGCCGGAGATGAAGGAGCATCAGGGAAAGATCGTCTTACCTGCCCTCTGCCCCCATATTAACATGTGAAGCCGAGGATGGCCCTTAAATGCTTCTTATCCCCTAGTATTGGTAGAGGGTTAATCTGTTTTGTTTTTTTGTTGTTGTTGTTGTTGGGTTTTTTTTTTTTTTTTTTGGTTTTTCGAGACAGGGTTTCTCTGTGTAGACCTGGCTGTCCTGGAACTCACTCTATAGACCAGGCTGACCTCGAACTCAGAAATCCACTTGCCTCTACCTCCCAAGTGCTGGGATTACAGGCGTGTGCCCCCACCGCCTGGCTGGTAGAGGGTTAGTCACTTGAAGAGCAGAACCAAACTATTTTATTTAAGTGTCCAGCATATTCAGATCGTATGGGTCTACCAAGCGTACAGTGTGAATGAGGGCTTGGAGCCCATGGAAGCCATCCATCCGTAATACAAGGGTATGAGGGCTCTCTGGGGACCTTATAGTAACTAACTGACACTCTAGGGGGTATGTTCTACTATTAATGGCTTCTGGTTTAATTATTTTAAACATTTGAGTTTTGTTTTGAGATATAGAGTCTCTATGTAGCTCTGGCTGGTCTGGAAGTTTCTGTACAGCTGGGCTGGCCTCCAACTCAGAGGTCCTCCTGCCTCTGCCTCCTGAGTGCTGGTATGTGCCACCATGATCGACTTCAATGTCAATTTTACACCTGTGGGTGTTTTGCCTACATACCTGTCTGTGTCCCACTTGTATGCCTGTTGCCTATAGAGGCCAGAAAATGGTGCCAGATTCCCTGGCACTGGAGTTCCGGGTGGTTGGGAGCTCCCATTTGGGTGCTGGGAACCAAACCCAGATCCTTTGGAAGAACAGCCACGTATTCTTTTTTGTAGTTGTGTTGTTTTGTTTTTTTGAGATGGGGGTTTCTCTGTGTATCCTTGGCTTTCCTGGAACTTACTCTGTAGCCCAGGCTGCCCTCAAACTCACAGAGATCCATCTGCCTCCTGCGTGCTGGGAGTAGAAGTGTGCGCCACCCCTGTCCGGCAGCCAGTACTCCTAAAACAACAAGCCGGGCTGGAGAGATGGCTCAGCGGGTAAGAGCACCAACTGCTCTTCTAGAGGTCATGAGTTCAAATCCCAGCACCCACATGGTAGCTCACAACCATCTGTAAAGAGATCTGACACCCTCTTCTGGTGTCCTAAGACAGCTACAGTGTACTCACATATAATAAATAAATAAATCTTTAAAAAAAAAAAAAAAGCCAGGCCGTGGTGGCGCACGCCTGTAATCCCAGCACTTGGGAGGCAGAGGCAGGCGGATTTCTGAGTTCAAGGCCAGCCTGGTCTACAGAGTGAGTTCCAGGACAGCCGGAGCTACACAGAGAAACCCTGTCTCGAAAAACAACAACAACAACAAAAAAAAACAACAACCATCTGGTATTTAAAGGGTCACACAACAAGACAGTTCTGTGGTTCTGTGCATGGCAGCTTGGAATTGGAATTTGAGTGCCAATGAATCCATTCTTTGAACAGGCTTGGGCTCTGAAAGGCTGAACTTCTATTCTTTCTGTAGGATACCTGGACCTTCTGGTCCATTCCAGCATGGCAAATGATATAAGTTGCTGAAATCACTAGAGAAACTACAGAGGAAAACATAGGTCCCAGAGCTGACAGGGGGCTTAGTTAAGGGCAGTTGCCACCAAGCCCGACAAGCTGACTTGACTCCCCAGGACGCACACGGAAAGACAGAACAGGACTGACTCATGGCAGTATGTTATCCCTTGACCTCTACATGGACTCCCTGCTCCCCAAACACGTGAAATGAATAAGGAAATGCATTTTTAAAAAAAGATTTATTTATTGTTATATCTATACTGACACTCCAGAAGAGGGCATCAGATCTCATTACAGATGGTTTTGAGCTACTATGTGGTTGGTGGGATTTGAACTCAGGACCTTCGGAAGAGCAGTCAGTGCTCTTAACCTGAGTTATCTCTCCAGCCCAAAGAAGTGTAATTTTAAAAAGTTGTTTAGAGCCAGGCATGGTGGCATGTGCCTTTAATCTCAGCACTCAGGAGGCAGAGGTAGGCAGATCTCTGAGTTGGAGGCCAGCCTGGTCTATGTACATAATGAGTTCCAGAGCTATACAAACCAACCTACCTACCCATCTATATAAAATTTTAAAAGAAAACATAGGTTCCAGAAATTGCAGCACAGCTCTGAGACCCATGAGGGCATAGAAAGTAGTTTTTGTTGTTGTTGTTGTTGTTTTGTTGTTTTTGTTTTTGTTTGGTTTGTTTGTTTTTTGTTTTTGTTTTTTGTTTTTGTTTTTTTGAGACAGGGTTTCCCTGTGTAGCCCTGGCTGTCCTGGAACTCACTCTGTAGACTAAGCTGGCCTCGAACTCAGAAATCTGCCTGCCTCTGCCTCCTAAGCGCTGGAATTAAAGGCGTGCACCACTACCGCCCAGCAAAACAACTATACAAGCCAGCTATGGTGATGTATACCTATAAATTCCCAGTGTTCAGAAGGCTGAGGCAGAATAGCCACGAGTTCAAGGCCACCTTTTTTTTTAAATTTATTTATTTTATGTATGTGAGTACAATGTCACTGTCTTCAGACACAGACGAATTGAGCAATTACAGATGGTTGTGATCCACCATATGGTTTCTGGGAATTGAATTCAGGACCTCTGGAAGAGCAGTCAGTGCTCTTAACCTCAGAGCCGTCTCTCCAGCCCCCCCCCCTTTTCAATGTCTTTTTTTCTCCTTGCATTTTTCAACGTTTTTATTTGCTTTTAGTGCATTGGTGTTTTGCCTGCACGTAGGTTGTATTCCCTAGAATTGGACTTACAAACAGCCGCGACCTGGCATGTACATGCTGGCAATGGAACCTAGGTTCTTTGGAAAAGTGGCCTGTGTGGCCAGCACTTTTAACCGCCGAGCCCTCTCTCTAGCCCATAGAAGGCATTCTAGAACTGTTTTGAGAGACAGATGGCAGGGGCCAGCAAATACAGTCTAGGCTAGGGAAATGGAAATGCAACATAGAACAAAAGGCTCGTCCCTTTTCTCCACCATACCTGGGAAAGAATCTTTGCCTCCTCTCTTCCTGAAGAAATTCCTAAATCTCAGGTTCAGGTGTCCAGCCAGCTAGTGTAAAAGAGCAGCTATCCTAGGAGGAGAACTGGGCAGCCGGGGGGGGGGGGTCATCAGTCTTCCAGATTCAAAGCCTGCTGGCTGCTCTGAGGGAGAAAAGCTCCTTTTAAAGAGCTTTTCCCAGCAGGGCGTGGTGGCGCATGCCTGTAATCCCAGCATTTGGGAGGCAGAGGCAGGCGGATTTCTGAGTTCGAGGCCAGCCCGGTCTACAGAGTGAATTCCAGGACAGCCAGGACTACACAGAGAAACCCTGTCTCAAAAAACCAAAAAAAAAAAAAAAAAAAAAAAGAGCTTTTCCCTAAAGGTTTGGTGGTCTCTGTACTAGAACCCTTGCAGGCCTTATGAAATGCATTGAAGTGACACTTCTCTTCACCCCTCAAAGTACAGGTAAGTGAACAGGCAGGGGTTCGATCCCAGCATTCCTCAATGCATTTTACCAGCTAGAGTACTGGGTAACTTCAGTAATTTGAACTCATGACTAGACTATACATAGTTAGTGAAACTATTGGCAGAGAAAAGTAGACGGGAAGTATCAGCTATATATGACAGTATAACAAGTTACTTCCAAACTTAGCGCAAAACAACAAGGATTTCTTTGTCTTGCAGTTTCCGAGGGTCAGGAATCTGGAAGTAGCTCCGTTGGGTGCCTTTGTCCCACGGTGGTCTCAGTTGAGTTGTCAGCTAGTGCCTTCACTTTTCCATGATCCTATGGCTGTACTAGCAACAAGAGGCTTTTGGGGAGTTTCCTCACAATATGCGACTTAAGCATGCAGAAGAGATCATGACCAAGATACAAATTACAGTGTACACACACACACACACACACACACACACACACACGAGCGCGCGCGCACAGCCTTCATCTCATGTATCTAGCAAGCAAGCTACTGGGATTACAGGTCTGGAACACCGCAACCAGAATTTCCAGTGCTGGGGATTGGATGCAAGATTTCCATGCATGAAGCCGGGCAGTGGTGGCACATGCCTTTAATTCCAGCACTTGGGAGGCAGAGGCAGGCGGTTTTCTGAGTTCGAGGCCAGCCTGGTCTACAGAGTGAGTTCCAGGGACATCCAGGGTTACACAGAGAAACCCTGTCTCGAAAAACAACAACAACAACAAAAGTTTTCATGCATGATATGCAGACATTCTACCAACTGAGTTACATAAGTACAGACAATGGAAATTAAAATGAAATATTAACACTAAGTCCTGATATAATAGTAGTTAGCTGGAAAGATAACTCAGTGGTTTAAAACACTGGCTGCTCTTCCAAAGGGCCTTGGTTGAATCTCCAGGACCCATATGGTAGCTCACAACCATCTGTAACTGCAGTCCCAGGGGATCTGACCTCCTCTTCTGGTTTCCAGGGACACCAGGCATATTGTGCACAGATGTACACACAGGCACAACACCCATACACCTAAAAATTCCAAATGACCATAACTGCATTTTTTTTAAAGTCTAAGCTAGGCATAGCAGCATACACTTTTACTCCTAGCACTTAGGAGCTTGAGACAGAAGTATCTCACAGTTGAAGACAGCTTGAGCAAGATAAGCAGATGCTGTCTAGAAAAGTGGTGCAGGGGTAGGAGATGGGGTGGTGATACAGTTCAGTGGATAAAGGCACTTGCTACCAAGCCTGAGGACCAGAGTTCTGTCCCTAGGACCCACAAGGTACAAGAGAACAGACTTCCGGAAAGTTGTTCTCTGATCTCACATGTGTATCTTTTCACACATACACACAAAATATTACAAAGGAGAGAGAAAATTCATACAGTCTGGAAAGAAAGGGATGTCTGCTAAACACATTTAAGCTTGAGATTTTATATATGTATGTATAGTGTGAGTATAATATCATTTTTGTCTTAATCTGTGCTTTCTATTGCTATTGATAAAGACCATGGCCAAAAGCAATTTGGGGAGGAAAGGGTTTATTTCACCTTATACTGTTCATCATGAAGGAAAGTCAGAGCAGGAACCTGGAGTCAGGAGTGGAAGCAGAGCTTCCGTGGAGGAATGCTGCTATATCAGTCAGGGTTCTCTGAAGTAACAAGATTTGTTGAATGAATGAATGAATGAATATGTGTATATATACGGAGAGGGGGATATTAGAATGATTTACAGGCTCCAGTCCAGCTAATCCAACACTGGCTGGACAATGGCTGCAAACAGAAAGTCCAGGAATGCAGTAGTTGTCTTAGCTGGTCTTAGTATGTGTGGGAGTCCTGAAGAAGTAGTCTCTAATGCCAGTGAAGAAATGGGCTTGCTGGCAAGGGGAGAGCAAGCAGGCAAAGAACCTTCCTTGTCCTTATACAGGCTCCCAGCACAAGGTATGGCCAGATTATTAGTGTGTCTTCTCACTAATAAATCAAGACCCAGGTTAAAGCCATGTGTCTTCCAGCCTCAAGATGTACATTAGCAGTGGCTCTTCCTACTTCAAATTAAGAAAAAAGAATTCTCCACTGGTGTGCCCTCTAGTTCTGGATTTTAGTTAATTCCATATGTGGTCTGGTTGTCAACTAAGAATAACCATCACAACTGCTCGTTTAGCCTGCTTTCTTATACAACCCAGGACCTTCTGCTCAGGGACGGCACTGCCCACAGTAGGCTTTGCCTTCCTACATCAATCATTTTTTTCAAGAAAATGCCCCGCAGGTCAATCTAAGGGAAGCATTTTCTCCTGTGGGGTTCCCTTTGCCCACATGACTCCCTTGTGTCGAGCTGACAAAAGAAGAGCCAACACAGTATCTATCTAACCATTTTTTTTTTTTTTGTTTTTGTTTTTTCGGGACAGGGTTTTTTTTTGTTTTGTTTTGGTTTGGTTTGGTTTTTCGAGACAGGGTTTCTCTGTGTAGCCCTGGCTGTCCTGGAACTCACTCGGTAGACCAGGCTGGCCTCGAACTCAAGAAATCCGCCTGCCTCTGCCTCCCAAGTGCTGGGATTAAAGGCATGCGCCACCACGCCCGGCGTTTTTTGTTTGTTTGTTTGTTTGTTTGTTTGTTTGTTTTTTGTTTTTTTGGAGACAGGGTTTCTCTGTGTAGCCCTGGCTGTCCTGGAACTCACTCCCAAGTGCTGGGATTACAGGCGTGCGCCACCACGCCCGGCCCCATTTTCAAATAAATAAAGTTAGTCATACTGATGCACATCTGTAGTGCTAGGTAGGAGGACTGAGAGTCTGAAGCTATCCTGGGCTATGTAGTGAGGTTCAGGCTAACCTAGAATACGTAGAGACACTCTCTGCCCCTCTTCCCCCGTGCGTGCGTGCGTGCGTGCGTGCGTGCATGCGTGCGTGCGTACCGTGCCGTGCTTGCGAGCTAGTGCGTGTGTGCGTGCGTGCGTGGTGCCGTGCGTGCTAGTGCTTGAGTGCGTGCGTGGGGCCGTGCGTGATGCGTGCGAGCGCGTGAGTGCGTCCGTGCGTGGTGCCGTGCGTGCTAGTGCTTGAGTGCGTGCGTGGTGCCGTGATGCGTATGAGCGCGTGAGTGCGTGCGTGCGTGGTGCCGTGCGTGATGCATGCGAGCGAGCGCATGCGTGAGTGCGAGAAAGAGAGAGAGACAGAGACACAGAGAGAGACAGACACAGAGACACAGAGAGAGACGGAGAAAAAGAGATAAAGAGATAAAGACATTGCATGCTCTTTGCTGGGAAGATTTATTAGCTATCTTTTGATACCAAATTAGCACAAAGCATAACGCCTACATCAGGCATGCTGCTGCATGCATGTAATTCTAGCGTGTGTGAGGCTCAAGGGGCAAGGGAACTAAGCACCAATTCACAAACTGAGCTACACGCTCAGACCTTGTCTCAAGGCAAAGCAAACATCACTGCTTTTAGAGGTCAGGGTTCTAGCCACCAGTTAGGTGGCTCTGCTTCATAGCATTCATCCGGAGGTCAGCCTACACACGGTAGTGTAGGTGTGGCTCCCCCTTCTAGGAAGGCACCTGTAAGCAGTATATCACAATTCTGTGCCACTTTAGCCCCCTCGATAGGACTACTCTTGTTTTGTTTTGTTTTGTTTTGTGTGTTTTGGTTTTGGTTTTTGTTTTTGTTTTTTGAGACAGGGTTTCTCTGTGTAGCTCTGGCTGTCCTGGAACTCACTCTGTAGACCAGGCTGGCCTTGAACTCAGAAATCCGCCTGGCTCTGCCTCCCAAGTGCTGGGATTACAGGTGTGCGACACCACTGCCCAGCCTCTCTCTCTCTCTCTTGCCGGGTGTGGTGGCGCACGCCTGTAATCCCAGCACTTGGGAGGCAGAGGCAGGCGGATTTCTGAGTTCGAGCCCAGCCTGGTCTACAGAGCTAGTTCCAGGACAGCCAGGGCTACACAGAGAAACCGTCTCGGGAAAAAAAAAATCCAAAAAAAACAAAAACAACAATAACAACAACAACAACAACAAAAGGCATTGAAGGCGGGGAAAGATCAAATTCTCAGTGACTTAGACACTACTTGCTTTCGATTTCATTATGTATTGCAAAAGTTCATCCTTTGGCTCAAGAGCCAGAATCCTGAACAGGGAACAAAATTCATTTTGTGGATTGGGATTTGCACCCTTTAAAGCTAGGATACCTGTCTTGCTGAGCGCATATCAGGTGTAAAGAGACTGTCAGATAAGGATGCAAACAAGTCAGGGGACAATGTTAAGGGGAAAGAGTCCCATAACACAGATGTTAGGGGGAGGGGCTAAGCATTCGGAAATGTAAGGTTTGACTTGAAGAACTCTGAAGGGCTTGGGGCCTTAAGGGATATGCAGTTAAAGGTCTAAAAAGAAAAGATTGGTTTCTGAGAATGGCAGTTCGTTGGCAACAATCTAGTCAGGAATTCCTATCGAGAGGGAGAAATTACGCAAAAGACACTGAAAATGACGTCAGGGAGGAAAAGGCTCTAAGGATCTAACCGTTTGAGATGGAAAGGGGGCCAGTCCACCAGCCAAAAAGGAGATGCTTACAAGAGAACGCACTGAACTCATAAAGTTCCTCTCTATTCCCGGAAGCGGCGAGGCGAATTGCAGTCTCCGCCTTTCTCGCCCTCTTTCCCAACCCCCCGCTGGCCTCAACCAATGAGCACGCACGCCGGGGCGCGCTGGGGGGGGACGTTGCGTGACGTCACTGATACGCACGCTTTATCAGGCGGCTTCCCGCGCCGCAGTCTCTCTGTTCTCCCGGTTCCGTAGAGCTCGGCGTCTCCGCAGTCTTCTCTATTTTCATTTCCAGGTAAGCGCGGTTCTCTTGCCCCGTGGCCGTCCCCCACCTTACTTCTTTGCCCTCCATGGGTGAGGGACGAGAGTAAGAAGAGTTGTGGCCGCTGACAAGTAGGCTTGAGCTCCGAGGAGGGTTAGTCCCAGGCTCGAAGGCAGAAATGTGTTAGTTGTGAGGCGGGCGTGCCGCATCCGAAGCGGGGTACTGCCGGGAGGCACGGCCTTGGTCTGAGGCGGTAGGGACCACGCGCCAACCTATACCGGCTATCTCTTCCCACGTGACCGCCGCCATCTTGTTCTGCTGGGAAAGAGGAAATGCAATGCTGTAGGCCTGCGCGACCGTGCGAAATGACGGGCGTGGCAGCCCGGGATGCTGTGGGCATGCGCGGTAGTGGCCATCAAATGGCGGATGGGCTCACCCGGCCTTGCTGGTTCCCGCCATTTCTGCTTCCCGGAACCCTTTGCCATTTGAAGTATTTTTTTTTTTTTTAGCCCCGTTTTCTGAATTCCCCGTAATTTTCTGTTCTCCGGGTGTCGTACGCCTCACCACTTGTCCACATTCCCTTCCCGATATTTCGTACGCTCCCTCTAGGACTTGCATTCCGCCATGTCTTCTGAAGAAGGGAAGCTCTTCGTGGGGGGGCTCAACTTCAACACGGATGAGCAGGCACTTGAAGACCACTTCAGCAGCTTTGGGCCAATCTCTGAGGGTGAGCCTTGGACCAGCCCCAGGGATGAGGGTTGGTGGATATAAGAACTAGTGTGGAACTAAAACCTGAATTTCTCCCATAACTTCCACGTCTGTAAGGTATGGTTAGGCTGAGAAAAGTCCAGTGGGATAGAGGAGGAGTTGGGGGGGGTAATTCTCCCAAGTGCTATTAGATTTGTGCTGTTGCGGCTGTGCCTGGTTTGCTTTGCAGGCTGTTACTTTCCACTTACAGGTTCTAACGTTTGTGTTTTTGCCCCTCCCCCAGTGGTTGTTGTCAAGGACCGGGAGACTCAAAGATCCCGGGGTTTTGGCTTCATCACCTTCACAAACCCAGAGCATGCCTCAGATGCGATGAGAGCTATGAATGGAGAGGTGAGGCCTCCTGCCTGCACAGGGGCCTTCTCCCTGTCTGCCACTTTCTTCGTTCTTTCTGTTTTCCCTCTATGTCTGCCAGGGGCAGCGTGGCCAAGAAGCCCCGCAGCGTCCACTCACAGGAGCATGACTGCCTTCTGTTCTAGGGGGTGGAGGGCAGCGGCAGACAGAGCCGGGCTGCCTGGGAGGCGACGACTGGTCCTGCATGAGGCCGAGAAGCCACCTGTGGATGGTTGACCTGCTCTGGGCTTAGGTAGTAGAGTCTGCAGAGCTGTGGGCCTGGCCCGGAGAGGACCTCGTGAGTCTGCTGGGATGGACTCTGAAGTCTCAAACCAAGAGAGGTGTCTAGCCCTACTAGTCGGGCAGCTTAGAGGAGTGGGGAGGAACTCAGCCTGAGTTCAGTCGAGATGTAAGTAGTAGCAGGGGAGCACGGTGGATTCAGGTCCTTTGTGGGATTCTGGAGCTCCTGGTGAAGCCATTCTGGTCAGAGGAGCTTGCCTTGGACATGGCACCCAGATTTTGGTGCCCAGCAGGAATTTCTGGGCTCTTGCCTACACCTACCTGCCTGTGCCCATTCTTCCCTCACCACTACTCTGACCGACTGACAACGCTTCCTTGTGTCTGTCTCCTTCCCATACCTAGTCCCTGGATGGACGCCAGATCCGAGTCGATCATGCAGGCAAGTCTGCCAGGGGAACCAGAGGGGGTTCCTTTGGAGCCCATGGGCGTGGTCGCAGCTACTCTAGAGGTAAGTGCAGTTATGGTTTGATTATGAGAATAGAAAGACCTATTTAATTTGTTAAATATGTCTGAACACCTGCTACTTCAATATTTTTCTCTAGGTGGTGGAGACCAAGGATATGGAAGTGGAAGATATGACAGCCGACCTGGAGGATATGGATATGGATATGGTCGGTCCAGAGACTATAGTGGCAGGTGGGTACTGAGAGGTTGGGATAATCAGGTACTACTGTTGGTCGCGCACGCCTATAATCCCAGCACTTGGGAGGCAGAGGCAGGCAGATTTCTGAGTTCAAGACCAGCCTGGTCTACAGAGTGAGTGCTAGGACTACACAGAGAAATCCTGTCTCCAAAAAAAATTCAGTAACCTAATACACCTAGTTTATGCTAAAAGTGGGAGTTTTCCATAGAGCTCATATTTCAGGTGTTATTGTGTTATGTGGTGGCTTAGATATATCAAAGGTCAATTGCCGACCTCATGCCGACGTCATGAATATAATCTCCATCACCACAAAAACTGGCTAAAATTTATATTGTGAATCCACTATTATGAAATTTGACATGTATAGTTTTTAATGTTTAACATCTACAATGTAGAATACATTTTCGTAAAACAATATCGCTTTTTCCCAGAAGCCAGGGTGGCTATGACCGCTACTCAGGAGGAAATTACAGAGACAATTATGACAACTGAGATGGGGCATGCACACAAAATGTAGGTGAGACCTGAATTTTGCCACTATGTCCACCTGTGTTCATCAGATCCTTTTCTGTCCCATTTGCTTTTCTTCTCCACTGCTTTTTATCTCTGCTGCCTTACCCATCCAGTCTATCAGGCCACTTGGCTGCTCTTGCTGTAGTGTGCATGCCAGAGCTAGTTGTGGGGGCGGAGGGATGTTCTGAGAGAGTAATCTATGGGGTATGGTAGAAAGAAAAGAGGTGCTGTGCTGTGTCTTTATCAACTCTGGGAGATGAGCATGTTATCTTAATCAGCCTGTTTCTTCCTGACATCAAAATTCTACCCCCTCTTACTATTCTCAGATACACAAGGAATAACACTTCTGATCCAGGATCGTCCTTGCAAATTGCTGTATTTATAAAGATTTTTGGAGCTGCGCTGAAACGTCTGTTTTAGTACATCAAGTTCTATTTTTGAATTGAGCTCCCAAGGTAGTTTGTTAAAGAACTTTTAGAAAGCTCCATGTGTTCTTTAAACATTTTTTTCCCTTTTAAAGACAAATTTTAAGACATTTGTTACAGTCCCAATATTTTTTCTTTTATCAGAATTTTTTTTGTTTTTTTGTTTTTGTTTTTGTTTTTTCTTTTTTGTTTCGGCACTCAGGATTATTGTTTGTGGCCAAGAGAAAAAGTGGCCAGGCTAAATCGGTTTTTAAAATTGTGTTATTTTGGGACATTTTAAGAACTTGTAAACAATGTTTATTAAAGATTACCATCCTGATTATATAGAAGAGCTTCTTTAAAATGTTTGTGAATGTCATTTTTTAATACTGGAAGAAAAAGTATTCTGTTGTGTCTGATGTGTTTAGGATGTCCTTTATGGAGCTAATTAAAAGATGAAACCTGAACACAAATCTATACTGATAATTCTTTTTCCTTATTCAACCCAGTTTACAGTTTAGAACTAGAGGCAAGTCAAGAAGAAGCTGGAGAATGTACTGGGATGAGCAGGAACTGCCAAAGGGGTTGGGGCTTGAATTTACAGTTAGTAAGTTTGGGTGTAGGGTGAGACATGAAATGTGATGGGTGCAGGAGAAAGTCAATTCCCTTAGGACTAGAATTGGGTTTTCTGAAGTTGTTTCTTGGTTCTTTTCACAACTTATTTTCTTAAGTTTTCGTTTCTGGGCACAAGGTAGAGGATACCCTCCTTGCAGGATTGTTCTTGAGAACATGAGTGCCATAATCTCATGACACCAGCAGTAACTACACTTTGCTTAATAGGGGTTGGGGCTTGGTACATGTCAGACATAAAGGAAACAGGACTAGAAAGGGGGGGTATGCCGACTGGATTCAGGTGCCTAAATTCAAATGTGGAAACTATGTCACCCTGCTCTTTGACCGTTAATGAGTCATTTAATTTCTGCTTTCCTTAGACATAATGTTCCACATCTCGAGAGCAGAGTCCGAATGAATAAGTATAAGATGCAGCTGCAAACAATCGATAAACTTTGTCATAAAATTATCTTAAGTGAGAAACCCATCATAGCCCTTTAAAATTGTGGGCAGGGGCTCTCATTAGGTGCTCAGTTCTTTCTGCTTTAAGTTTAGTGAGGGTCTAGTGTGTCTTTGGATCCAATGGGTGTTAGTCTTTCATTGGTTCCAGTTAGAATGGGAAAAGGAGATGTCCGTGGTTTTCACCTGGCCACTATTGAGCATGGACCACCAGGCTGCAGACTTGAAGACGTTTATTTTAAACAGATTGCTGCATCCTTGGGGCATGGAGGCTCCCAACTAGCAGGATCAGGCCCCAAGGATCTTCCTTTCTCCCACCCAAATGGTCATGAATTTGCTTTGGCAGGTGGATGAAGACTCAGGAACTTCCCAGAATACTGCCTCAACCAATGAGCCAAGCCCAGGTTATGGGGCATTGGGGCTAACCCTACCAGGTGGGTACTTAATGGTCAGAGGAAGCGTCTGTGCTTGACCTTGGGGAAGTAAGGTGGTGGGAACTGGCAGAAATACTTGCTGCCAGGGGTGGGGAGGAATTAAAGCCAGTGGCACTTGAGGTAGTAGTTCATCATCAAACGCAAAATAACGGCTGGATGGTTTTCTAGCTGTGTATATGTATGTATGAAACAGCAAAAAGGAACAAAAAGAGCCTCAGATTTCTTTTTGGTTTTTTTCGAGACAGGATTTCTCTGTGTAGTCCTGGCTGTCCTGGAGCTCACTCTGTAGACCAGGCTGGCCTCGAACTCAGAAATCTGCCTGCCTCTGCCTCCCAAGTGCTGGGATTAAAGGCGTGTGCCACCACTGCCTGGCTCAGATTTCTTTAACAATTGTTCTTTCCAGATAGATAACTGGAACTGTATTGTAATAATTAGCTGTGAAAAGCCTGTATTTTGGTGCTAATTGTTGAGAGTGAAAGGGCTCAGGATATCCACTACAAAGCTCTATGGTCATGTAGACATTACTAAAACTAAAATTTAAGGTTCAAAGCTCCCCAGACTCCCAGTGAGAGCTTTAACCTAGAGCCACAATAGCAGACACCACAGTCCAAGCACC
Source organism: Apodemus agrarius (assembly GCA_964023405.1). Classification (NCBI taxonomy): domain Eukaryota; kingdom Metazoa; phylum Chordata; class Mammalia; order Rodentia; family Muridae; genus Apodemus; species Apodemus agrarius. Next base: position 12,572,788 of record OZ030010.1, read on the forward strand.
TGAGTGCTAGAATTAGGTTAGGGGGCTGTGATGCCATCCTGGGAGGGAACGGAGCCCATAGTGCTAGGCCGGCAGCATTCTACCAACTGAGTTAGACTCTAGCCTCCAAAACTCAGGTTTTAGGCCCTGTTTCTAGGCTTCCTCAATTTTAGGGTTTTAAGCAGAAAAACGTTTAAAATGGACCAAGTCCTTAAATAATGCTGCCACACCCTTAGGCCACATTTGCAGTGAAATGCTTAGAGAATGTGCTATCATCCTCTTTCCAAAGTCAGCTTTATGGTTAATTATGGCATGTGACGAACAGTGTCCTGGCTTTGCAAGCTTCCTAGTTCCTTCTCAGGTACAGTCACACCCCCCTCTGCCCTTCCATGAGGCTATCCTTCCCAGGACATAAAGGCTCTAAAAAATTGACACTTCAGGTTTGGTGGCAAGAAAAATATTGGTGAGACTTGATGAGGGTTTTATAACCACAGTTACAGTAAGGCTCTTTGTTTTTTTGAGACAGGGTTTCTCTGTGTAGCCCTGGCTGTCCTGGAACTCACTCTGTAGACAAGACTGGCCTCAAACTCAGAAATCCACCTGCCTCTGCCTCCCAAGTGCTGGGATTACAAGCGTGCACCACCACGCCCAGTGGGCCTGTGCCACCACTGCCCAGCAGGGAAAGCATTTATAAGAAAGAATACAATACTCCATTGTGCATTGAAATGTAAGATCTGGGACCTAGTTGCTTTGGTTTATTTAGACTGATACCTAAAAGGAACAGATTTCTAGCCGGAAAGGATAGCATTTGTCTCCATTTTAACGCATGGGGAAGGAAGCAGATGACACCTTAGAAATTGAGCAGAATTAAAACAATTTGACTTTACCATTCAATAGGCTTTTTCTATTTGACAGGTACATAAAGTATTAGGTTGACAAATATCTAAAACCTGTTATAGCAAAGTAGTGTTTACTGCTTTACTCTAGGTATCATTGCAAGGGATTCATAGCTAAGCAAGCAGTCCACTAACTTAATGCCTGAAAGTTGGATTTTTTTTTTTAATTTATATGACTGTACTGTCACTGTCTCAGACACAGCAGAAGAGGGCACCGGATTCCCATTACAGATGGTTGTGAGCCACCATGTTGTTGCTGGGAGTTGAACTCAGGACCTCTGGAAAGTCAGTGCTCTTAACCACTGAGCCATCTCTCCAGCCCAGCTTGGATTTTTTTTGGGAATGAGACCTTACACAGCACAGACTGGTTTCCACTCTCACAATTCCTCTTTTTTTTTTTTTTTCCCAGACAGGGTTTCTGTGTGTAGCCCTGGCTGTACTGGAACTCACTCTCTAGACCAGGCTGGCCTCTGCTTTCCAGAGTGCTGGGATTAAAGGCATGGGCCACCACCACCTGGCTACAATTCCTTTTCAAAAGCTCCTTATTGTTCCTGTAAGCCTTTTAGTTTATTCCCAAGATAGTGTGCATTTAAAGCATAGGACATGGTTTGGTACTATACACATTGAAAGACAATTGCCATTTTATTGCATTCATAAAATCTATTTTTAGTATCTGAAAGTGGTTTATCTACACATTTTAAGTATAAGCTATAGTATCACTATTGTGATGCTGTCTTCAGGATGGAAACTGGACTTCAAATATGAGGTGAGTATTTATTTTTATGGTCGGATACTATGCTTGTATTGGGTCCATATCTTGGCTTTTGTAAATTTTATAAGCAAATGCAAACTCTTGGATATGACTACTTTCCAAAATAACTATTAAAATTATTTTAATTAAAACATTTTTCATGTGTGTTACATGTATGTCTGTGAGGGTGTCAGTTTCCCTAGAATTGGAGACTCAGGGGGCTGCCATGTGGGTGTTTTAGAAGAGCAACCATGGAGTCATCTTTTTATTATTTGAATTTTTGTCTGTGTATAACCAGAATATTAAGGGTCTCAGTTTGGTTTGGAACTAAAGCCACACAGTGGCACTGGGAGCTAAACTCAAGTTATCTGCAAGAGCAACATGGACTTGTAAAGGGTCCTGGATCTTTCCAGACCTCTCCCTGAGATTTGTTTGGGTTTTGTTGGAACCCTGGTTGACCTCGGCTTGTGGAGAGCTGCTAAGCTGGCTCCATGGGTGTGTGGTTACTCGTTTATAGGCTTGACCTGACTTGAACTTTATTTCTTGGCCATCTCTCCAGCCCCTTGATCTGACACCTATCTCCAGATCCTAGAATAACTCCTGAGACACGCCACATATATATATATGTTGGGATATGCACCTGCACTAAGATTTTCTTTAGTTTTGCTAATTATATGACCAAATATGCTATACAGCTACATTACTTAAAAAGCCACTGAGTCATCTCTCCAGCAAGACTAGGTATCATTGCAAGGGATTCATAGCTAAGCAAGCAGTCCACTAAATACCTGAAGCTTGTAATTTTTTTTTCTTTTTAAATTTAAGAGGGCACCGGATTCCCATTACAGATGATTGTGAGCCAGCACATCTTTGCTGGGAGTTGAACTCAGGACTTGCACAGTCAGTGCTCTTAACCCTCACCAGCCTCAATACTTGCATTCTTAGAAGAGGTTCTTGTTGAAAAAGGTTTTTGCTTTTTTGTTTTGTGTTTTTTTTTGTTGTTGTTGTTGTTGTTTTTGTTTTTGTTTTTTGAGACAGGGTTTCTCTGTGTGGTCCTGGCTGTCCTGGAACTCACTCTGTAGACCAGGCTGGCCTCTGTACTGGCTAGTTTGATGTGTCAACTTGACACAGGCTGGAGTTATCATAGGAAAAGGAGCTTCACTTGGGGAAGTGCCTCTACGAGATCCAGCTTTGGGGCATTTTCTCAATTAGTGATCAAGTGAAGGAGAGCCCCTTGTGGGTGGTACCATCTCTGTGCTGGTATTCTTGGGTTCTATAAGAGAGCAGGCTGAGCAAGCCAGGGGAAGCGAGCCAGTAAGGAACATCCCTCCATGGCCTCTGCATCAGCTCCTGCTTCTGACCTGCTTGAGTTCCAGTCCTGACTTCCTTTGGTGATGAACAGCTGTGTGGAAGTGTAAGCTCAATAAACCCTTTCCTCCCCAACTTGCTTCTTGGTCATGATGTTTGTGCAGGAATAGAAACCCTGACTAACACAGCCTCTAACTCAGAAATCTGCATGCCTCTGCCTCCCAAGTGCTGGGATTACAGGTGTGCGCCACCACGCCCGGCTGAAAAAGTTCTTGATACAATTTAGATTTAGTCACATGAAGTTGTTTTTCTTTTGGGTGGTGGTTTGTGTTCTGTTTTATGGTTAGTTGGGGAGGGGGTAACTTGCAGGAGTGGGTAGGCTGGTTAGTTTCCTGTATGTTGATTTGTTTCTATGTTCCTGGGGTCTGGAGCCAGGGTCTTTTTTTTTTTTTTTTTTTCCTTATGTACAAGCTTGGAATAATCATCACTGGGGAGAGGGGTAGAAATAGGAAGAATCTCAAATTATAAACCAGCCTATGCCAATATAGTTTTTAAAGACATGCTAAAACTTTCTTTTAAAAGCATGAAAAGTAGGGGAGGGGGTTGGTGGAGGTGTAACCAGGAAGTGGAATATCATTTGAGATGTAAGTGAATGGAGTGATGAATAAAATATATGAAAAGTATTAGAGGTAGAGTTAATGCACCACACTGGAATGTGATAACTGGTCACTTCTACCAGTTGCCCCAGTTGTCCTCAGCAAGTCCTCTGTGATGATGATGGTGCTTACTGTGCAACTATGAAATCACATAATGGAGTTTGGGTCATATAAAGGAGGCAAGACTCCAATCTTAGCACTGAGGACATAGGGATTTCCTGTGGCTCTTTAGCTAAATGAGCCCCTGTATTCAACTAGGGGTCCTCAGATGTAATCCCAAGCATTAAGTACAGTTGTGTGGTCAACCCTAAAATATATACATGCCAGTAACCGGCCAAGTAGGCTTGTCAAGAGGGCAGTGATGTGTGATGGGGTGTGAGTGAGGAATCTAGGTGTCGGCTTCTGGCTGAATATGAACTTGTACAGTTGTGCATGTGTGCACACAGGTTACACATACACAAGCTCTGTAGCCTGCCTTGTCTGGCTTCAAGGCAAAAGGCTCATACCGTTGCCCAGCATGAGAATGCCTGGCTGAAGCTTTCAATGCAGATGGGATTCTGAGTTGGAGACTAGCCTGGCCTACAGAGCAAGTGCCAGGACTACTCAGAAGAACAAGTACTATCATCCCCTAAAACCTATTGGCAATTTAAAACTTTGTCTCACCTGTAAGTCTGTAAATGTAGCTCAGTGAGTCGGAATACACTAGGAAATTGTACCGTAGTAGTTGATATGGGATGGCTATTTTACTAGTGTGTACAGAAGGGCAAGACAAACTTTGCTTCAGGATTCATGAATAAAATCTATATAAACTCAAGTGTGGTAACAGGGCTGAAAAGGTGGCTGAGCAGTCAAGCACCACTTGTAACTGATCTGGTGCCTCTGCACTCAGATATGCAGGCACATACATTTAGGAATGGTCACACATTGGAGGCAGGTGGATAAAAGAACTACATATTGTAACATTTAGGAGTAGGACGCCTTCAGAAGGAAAATAAGGCAGTGTGTCTTCAAATAATGGGCCAGGAGACCAGGCTGGAAGGAATAAGACCTGGAAGCAGTGAGTGAAAAAGCTTGAGCCTTGTTCCAGAATGGGGAGCCCATTCCAGACTTAGTGTACGTACTCAAGAATGGAGTTCTGAGACCAAAGGAGATTTACAAATGGACTAGGGACTTAATATATCAGGGGTAATCAGAGTTAGAAAACAAATACCACTCCCGTCAACAAGAGGCTGGCTGCCAGAGGTTGGGGATTTTGGTAGTCTCAATACCAATTCACTGTTCTGTCCATCTGTGACTGCATAGCGAGCCCCTCAGGATTTACCTCCACTGGAGCACTGCACAGTACAATGGTGCTGTCCTGGATCCTGCTAAAGGCAACAGGACTGTGGATTCAGGTTCTTTTCTAATTCGTTGTAAACAACATCATAACCTCCAGAAACTCATGAATTTGTATGCACAACACAGACTTGAGCACTCACATCTATCTGCCTCTTAGCTACCGACGGACTGCCATCTCATCTTATTCAAACCAGCATGTAATCTAGTGAGCATGTAATGACTTAAAATTGGAAAGCTGCCTGTGGTAGTGCATGCCTTTAATACAGCACTGGGGTGGATCTCTGCAGTCCTGCTCTACACAGTGAGTTGCAGGATAGCCAGAGCTACATAATAGGCCTGGTCTCAAGCGGAGGTGCCATGCATTCTTACTCCCAGGAGTTGAGAAATAGAGGCAAATAGCATAGTCTGATCTATAGAGCAAGTTCCCAGACAGGCAAGGCTGCCCTGAGAGACCTCAACAATAGAAATGGGAAAGAAATGTGAGTGTGGGGTGGGTGTCTTCAAAGGCCAGAAGAGGGCATCAGATTCCCTGCAACTTTTTCAGGCAGTTCTGAGCTGCCAGATATCCTAGGAACTGAACTTGGGACCTCTGGTAAAGTAGTATGTCTGTGCCTGAAATACCTTAAGTTTAACAGTAGGTGAATGTAGGTCATGAAATAAATGGGGGACTAGCCCTGAGGGGCAGGGGAGATGTTAAGGAAAGGTTAAGGAAGGAAGGAATGGTACAAGTGGAAGCACAAGTCGGCTAGTCGAAGCATTTGACTTTCATTTTGCATGCACAGGTGCCCTTGGAGACCCGAAGTGGGCAGTGAATCTCTGGACCGAGTTCTGGGCAGCTCTGAGCCACACAATGTGGGTGCCGGCATCTGAACTCAGGTTCTCTACAAGATGGCTTAACCATTAAGTCATCTGCCCAGCCCTCAAAAATATTTGAAAATGTTATAATAAAACAGTACATTGTATGCTAATTTAAGAAATAAAATTTTAAAGTTGGCCTAACCATGAAAACTAATGTTGGAACGCAGTAGATGTCAGATGCTAGCCAAAGCTTTCTGAGTACTAACTCATCCAGCCCTCAATACCTGTGGGACAGGTTTTTGCTGGTGAGACTGATTCACAAACAGGTTATAGGATTTGTCTGAGATCAGCAGAGCCTCTCCCAGTGGCCAAGTTCTATTGCCTTTTGAAAAATTACCTGCTTCTTGAAACAATAGCAAATACACAGAAACTACCACAGAGCCTTTGACTAGTTCACACTTAGTCCTGTCATATTGTGGTATCCAAACTGGACACTATCTCAGGCAAAAAGGACCAACAGGATACCTCAGTGGGTAAAGCTGCCAAGGGTAAGGACCGGTCCAGTGACCTGCATACACAAACTGGTATGTGTGTCCCCTCTCCCAAATACTTTGTTGTTGTTGTTGGTGGTGGTGGTGGTGGTTTTTCTGTTTGTTTTGTTTTTGTTTTTGTTTTTTGGATTTTTTTTTCTGAGACAGGGTTTCTCTGTATAGCCCTGGCTGTCCTAGAACTCACTCTGTAGACCAGGCTGGCCTCTAACTCAGAAATCTGCATGCCTCTGCCTCCCAAGTGCTGGGATTACAGGCATGCGCCACCACTGCCCAGCTCCCAGATACATTTTTAGAACACATTGATTATAATTTTCTTTATGATTTTTTTTTTAAAAAAGAATGAAAATAAAGTGTGGATCACAGATGGGGGCCAGTTTAATCCTCTGGTGCTGTAGATGCTCTCATCTATAAAGGAGAGATTGGAACAGGATCCGCAACACTCCTATTAAGATTTAATTGGCTGGATGTGTTAATGAATAATGTAGTCCTGGCTACTTGGAAGTTTAAGACAGGAGGATCACAAGGTCCAGGCCAGTCTGGGAAATTTAGCAAGACCAAGTCTAAAAAAAAAAAAAAACAAGCCGGGCGTGGTGGCGCATGCCTGTAATCCCAGCACTTGGGAGGCAGAGGCAGGCGGATTTCTGAGTTCGAGGCCAGCCTGGTCTACAGAGTGAGTTCCAGGACAGCCAGGACTACACAGAGAAACCCTGTCTCGAAAAACCAAAAAAAAAAAAAAAAAAAAAAAAAATAATAATAATAATAATAAAAACAAACAAACAAACAAACAAACAAAAAACCACTGGAGCATGGTGGCACAAGTTTTTAATCCCAGCACTGGGGAGATAAAAACAGGAGGATCCGAAATTCAAGGCCACTCTCAACTGTATATCCAGTTGAAGGCCAGCCTGGACTAATTAATACTGTCTCCGAACAAAACAAAGGACAGTTGTGATGATCCACTACCTGGGAAGCAGAGACAGAAGGACCAGCTCAGTTCTCTAACATAATGAGTTGGAAGGCAGCCTGGTTACATGACACCTTGTTTTTTAAACAAAAGCTACTTGCCTAGCATGTCTAAGGCCCTGGGTCCCCCTGTGCAATTAGAAATTAGATTAATGCATGTAAGCTACTTTAACAGCAGCCAGAATTTTGTCTGAGGAACACTTAGGGTCTTGTTAATACTACATGTTTGTGCCAAGAAATAGTTTATTTTTTCAAAGCTATATTGCACAGGATATTTTAAAACACTGGTAGAGTAACAAAGGAGATATTAGGATTCACTTAGCTATTTTATTTGGTTTTTTTTTTTTTTGGGTTTTTTTTTTTTTTTTTTTTTTTTTTTTTTTTTGGTTTTTCCGAGACAGGGTTTCTCTGTGTAGCCCTGGCTGTCCTGGAACTCACTCTGTAGACCAGGCTGGCCTCGAACTCAAAAATCCGCCTGCCTCTGCCTCCCAAGTGCAGGGATCACAGGTATGCACCACCACTGCCCTGTGCTTACCTATTTTTTTATTCCTCACTTCAGGCAACCTAAAAAAAATTACTTAGTTGATGGTTAGTTTGTCAGCTTGACACAAGTTATGGCCGCTAGGAAAGAAGGACCATCGACTGAGAAAATGCCTCCTTCAGACTGGCCTATAGGGATATCTGTAGGGGCATTTTCTTGGCTAATAACTGATGTGGGCAGTTGAGTCTGGGTTGAAGAGGCGGGCTACAGCAAGCCTTGAGAAGCAACCCGGTAAGCAGTGTTCCTGCATGGTCTCTGCTTTAGTTCCTGGCTTGATTTTCAGCCCTGACTTCTCTTAGTGATTTAACAACAAAGGTTTGTGCAATCTCCATCCTGCTTGCTTGGTTTTTGAAGTAGGCTCTCAACTATATAGTCCAGGATGGCCTGGAATTGACTACATAGAGTGGAATGGATTCAAACTCATGATCCTCCCAACACCCTTTAACCCCTACATCACCCTCTTATAGGATTACCATTTTGCTAGACTTATCTTAATTTCAACCTTGGAAATTCTGTTTATGACAATGAGGAATATTCGAGATACAAATTCTAGTTTAAGGTTAATATAACAGACCATTGGGATAGTTTCCTTAGGTCAAAGCCCCAAAGCTTATTTTTCCTAATTGCATCTTGTTATTAAAAATACTCAAGTTTCCTAAGGGCAACCATCCAAATCCAGTTAGTCCCAGTGAACACACATGGATTCTTCTCATCACATAGGTGTTTAGAGATTCATCACTGCGCTAGGAACTAGAGAATGTTCTAGGAGTCAGTCTCCGCATATATTTTATTTGCCTGGCCAAATGTGTGCTGCTAAGAAGCAAACCATTTTCATAAGAAAGTCTTATTTCTAATTTTTAGCTAGAAGTTGGCATACGCACTCCTGTCCTTCTGATCCCAGTACATTATCCCTGTCTATACAAAAGGTGTCAAGGGGAAAATGAATAGAATTCAAGGGGTGGAGCCTCGGTCCTTGTACGGGAAACTACAGTCCTTTAATGCGCCTGCGAGGCTCCCACGCCCCGGGAAAGGTTCCTATCGATTTGCTCTGTGCTCCGCAGCTCTTTCTGGTTGCAGGCAGCCATCTTGCCTAGAGCTTGAGACAGGGAGGAGAGAGAAGGACCGGGTGACACTGGGCTCAGGGCCGCCGGAAGGGGCCTCAAGAGCTAGGGGTAGCCCCGGAGGTGGTCCTGGGTCCTGGGCTATGCTCTAGGACCAGAAAAGGGAAGGCGGAGGGCAGAAGGCTTGATGGGTGGGGAATGTCAAAGAAGACTTGCTATGGGGGGGAGGGGCGTTGCTAAGACAACTGGGGAGGGCGGGGTCATGTCTAAACTGCTGCTCTGAGTCACCCGGAGTGCTGCCCAGAAAAGGCAGGGCTGGGGTGATGACCACGCTAACGACCCAGTGGGATTTCGCGACATCACCTGTGTGGAGGGACTTCGTATCTATGGCAACTGTCACCTGGTGGAAGGGGCGGAACTAGATTTCCTCTGCCTGGGACGCTGACATTCCGAGCCCTTGCCCTGCAGGCTCCCGCAGGCAGACGAACCAAAGAAGGAAGCCAGGGAATGGCCGCGGTGTGGCAGCAAGTCTTAGCAGTGGACGCGAGGTGAGGCGTGGGGTTGGAGCCCATGGGAGCGGAACTTACTGTGGTGCATGAGCAATGGCGATAAGTGAAGCTGGGCGGAGAAGTTGGCTGGTGCGGCTGCGTGAGCATGCGCAGTAGCTCGGTGTGGGCTAGTCCTACAGTGAAGTGGCCGGGGCTGGAGCAGGTTCTAAAGAGCATGCTGGGAAAGTGCGGTTGAAATGGACATGCGCAGACTGTCTTTGGGTGGGTAGTGGAAGTCAGGCTGGTGACTTCCTATCTAGTCCCTCATTGCCTATCCTCTTCCCCAACTTTTCTTGATATCACTACACTACTATTATTACACAATTGCTACCCCATACTAACCTCTACCATCACCTGACCCTAACCTCCATTGATGTACATTACCAATCTGGCATGTGTCATCATGCTAGACTGATATTACAGTTGGCCCAAACTGACCCCAGCAGAGCTGCAAATTGACTATATTGTCGCTAGACTGATCTTTTCATCATAACCACTAATTATTGCATAATTACCCCCATCACAATCCCCAGAGAAATCCCCCCTTTGCTGCTCTTGGTCACTCTTACCATCCCAGCCACTGCCAAACATTGTACCACCCTATGCCTGGAGCTGATTTATCCCCTCTGTCCTGTGCCTGCTGCCTGCCCTGCCTCCTGGACCCCACAGGTACAACGCCTACCGTACACCAACGTTTCCACAGTTTCGGACCCAGTATATCCGCCGGCGCAGCCAGCTGCTGCGGGAGAATGCCAAGGCTGGGCACCCCCCAGCACTGCGTCGGCAGTACCTGAGGCTACGGGGCCAGCTATTGGGCCAGCGCTACGGGCCACTCTCTGAGCCGGGCAGTGCTCGCGCCTATAGCAACAGCATTGTCCGCAGCAGCCGAACTACCCTTGATCGAATGGAGGTGAGCTCCTGGCTGCACCACCTGGCGTGTATCCTCCCAGACTGTGGAAGTCAGCACAGCTTCTGGTCAAGCATCAGTAATGTACAAATGTTCAGTACCTGTTCAGGGTCAGTAGAGGACTAAAAGGTAATATGAACCAAGTCAATGAACATTGATAAACAGATGGTGAATTAGATAAACACAGAGCAAGTTAGGTTGATGAGTTCATAATTTACCATGGTATAGTAAACAATGCTAAGATAGTAATGTATAAGAGACAAAAAGGAACGAGTGTTTGGTGTACAGATATAGTTCAGTGACTAGCGTGACTGTCTAGTCGGTCTGGAACGGATGGTTCTGTTCCCAACACGGTGAAGAAGAATGAAAAGTCACTGCTTTGAGCTGAAGGGGGGGAGCTGTGTTTAATAGGGAAGACTTCTCTGGGGAGGTAACCCTGAAACCCGGCAGAAGTGAGAGACTAATTTGAGTGGCTTTCTGGGGAGAAAGTAGTCATTCCTTGTGAGGAAAATATGTACATACTAAGGATGTATTGAACAGGCAAGGACAGAAACAAGGGCACTAGTGGAGAAACTGTTGAAACCACAGTGGCGCAGTGAGCAGTGCTGGTGGGGGCTGGTGCCAGGTGTGTGAGAAGAGGTCAGGCCCCAGACTTCAGCTCTTCTCAGAGATTAATTTCTTTTCTCTTTGAGACAGGATCTCACCATGTAGCCTAGGCTGGCCTCAAATTCACCGTGCAGCCAAGGCAGGCCTTGGGCTCAGTGCTCTTCCTGCCTCAGTTTCCCAAGTGCTGGAATTAGAGGCATGTACCATCCCCAATCCTCTGTTGTTTGCAGGACTTTGAAGACGATCCCAGAGCCCTGGGGGCTCGAGGACACCGGCGTTCTGTCAGCCGAGGCTCCTACCAGCTGCAGGCCCAAATGAATCGTGCAGTCTATGAGGACAGGTACATGCCAGAGGCAGGCGGCGGGAGGGGGGAGAGTCATCAGGAGGAGAGGGGCCCTGGGACGTGGCAGTCTGAACACCCACACCTACCTCCTATTACCCCCCACTTCCTGTTGGGGCTCAGGCCTCCCGGCAGTGTGGTGCCCACATCGGTGGCAGAGGCAAGTCGGGCCATGGCCGGGGACACATCGCTGAGTGAAAACTATGCCTTTGCAGGCATGTACCATGTTTTTGACCAACACGTGGATGAGGCAGGTGAGCTAACGGGTGGCAGGGCCCATCACCAAACATTTGCTGAAACAGTTACCCAAGGCATCCTTTTCTAGAATGCAAGGCCTCTGGCACCACACCTCAGAAGGAGGAATTACCACTGACAGAAACTTTAGCAAATGCAAAAGCCCTCTGCCAAGTGGTCCGAAAAGGTTTTGGTCCTGTAGGTACGATAAAGAGCCACAGAAACCCAAGAGAGCCCTTTGCAGCAGGCCGCCTGAGCTCTTGAGTCTCTTGGAAGAGTTCAAAACCTTTGCTGATGGTAACTCCCTTGCAGAGAGCACAGTAGGCCACAATGTGTGGATAGTTTGGCAAACTCCTGAGGGCTTGATTATTGTAAAGTACTCAATACAACAGTATAATTAAGCCGGGCAGTGGTGGCGCACACCTTTAATCCCAGCACTTGGGAGGCAGAGGCAGGCGGATTTCTAAGTTCGAGGCCAGCCTGGTCTACAGAGTGAGTTCCAGGACAGCCAGGACTACACAGAGACCATGTCTGTGGGGGTAGGGGGAAGACAGTACAATTTTTTTTGTACTGCAAAAGACGTTTGCAGTCCTCAAAGTGCCTTAAGATTTAGAGAGCATTTTGGCAGTAGGCCTTCTAAGATTACAACTGCCTTTGTCAGCCAAGGAAAGTCCTTTGTTGAGGCTCTCCCTCCTTGTGCTCAGTGAATGTGTTGACTCCCACAAATGGCTCCTTGGCATTTGCAGTCCCAAGGGTGCGCTTCGCCAATGACGACCGGCACCGCCTGGCCTGCTGCTCACTGGACGGCAGCATCTCCCTGTGCCAGCTGGTGCCTGCCCCACCCACTGTGCTCCATGTACTACGGGGCCACACACGTGGCGTCTCGGACTTCGCCTGGTCCCTCTCCAATGACATCCTCGTGTCCACCTCCCTCGATGCCACCATGCGCATCTGGGCCTCCGAGGACGGCCGCTGCATCCGTGAGATCCCTGACCCCGATGGCGCCGAATTGCTGTGCTGCACCTTCCAACCGGTCAACAACAACCTCACTGTGGTCAGGCTCCAGGACACCTGCTCACCAAGGGCGGGCATGCTGGGTCTCGAGGGCTGTCCCAGGGCACTAGAGAATAAGGTTTAATACCCCCAAGTCCTATCACAGCAGTCCTGTGGTCAGACTCAGAGGGAAAGAGACCAACGAAAAGCATGGTTGATGGTCTGGAATGGCCTTGCTGTGAGGACTTGTGTGTAGACTCCTGGGCTGGGGTGAAGGGGTGGCTCATGGCCCTGGGATTCTGCTGGTCCCGTCAACCACAGTCTCACAGTTTTCTGTCTACAGGGGCTGCTGCTAGGGAGCAGAATGATGAGGCTGAAAGCTCGTCTAGTCTATCAGTGGCAGCCCCACTGTTGTCAGACTCCAGGACAGACTGGTCAGAGGGCAGAGCAAGGACATGGAAAGTCTGGCATGGCCTGGGGGGGGGGGTAGGGAGTTGAAATACAGGGGCACAACAGGCCATGAGTGAGCTAGCGCTTGGGGCTCTGTCTCTTCGTAATGGTAGCAGGTCATGGGCTTCAGGAGGGGGCAGTCCAGGGAGTAAGGGAAAGATGTAAAGGTGTCACCAGCCGAGGTTTTCAGATTCAGACTGAGACTGCTTTGGTGTCAGGAGCCCGATTGGTCTATTGTGGGCCTTTTGAGGGCAGAGCTAAGGTGTAGGAATTATGCCTGGGTCGCCTTCTGGTATACCTGCCGCAGTCTCACTAAACACAGGACCTGATGGGTCCGAATGATGGTGTATGTGTCCCCCCACAGGTGGGGAACGCCAAGCACAACGTGCATGTCATGAACATCTCCACAGGCAAGAAAGTGAAGGGCGGCTCCAGCAAGCTGACAGGCCGCGTCCTCGCCCTGTCCTTTGATGCCCCTGGCCGGCTGCTCTGGGCAGGCGATGACCGCGGCAGTGTCTTCTCCTTTCTCTTTGACATGGCCACAGGTAGGGCAGGCCATAGGCCTCGGTTTCGGTACCCTCGGTTTTGATTCTCCCAGGACTCAGTCTTCACCTTTGCCTCCACTGCTTCAGGAAAGCTGACTAAGGCCAAGCGACTAGTGGTGCATGAGGGCAGCCCTGTAACCAGCATCTCCTCCCGGTCCTGGGTCAGCCGGGAAGCGCGGGACCCCTCCCTGCTCATCAATGCCTGCCTCAACAAACTGCTGCTCTACAGGTGGGTTCGTCCCCGCCCGCTCACCACCATCTTGGCCATCCCTTTCCTTAGAGTGGAACAAAAACCTGTCTCCATCACATTAATTTCACCAAGGACAAAGGACCTCATAATATGATGAGGATAGGGTTGGGGGTATAGCTTAGTGGCAGAGTGCTGGTCCAGCTGGTCCAGAGCTCTGGGTTCCATCCCCAGAAACATACTATACACACACACACACAATATTATTTTTAAAGATTTATTTATTTATTTATTTATTTATTCATTCATTTATTTATTTATTATGTGTAAGTACACTGTAGCTGTCTTCAGACACCTCAGAAGAGGGCATCAGGTCTTGTTACAGATGGTTATGAGCCACCATGTAGATGCTGGGATTTGAACTCAGGCCCTTCGGAAGAGCAGTGAGTGCTCTTAACTGCTGAGCCATCTCTCCAGTTCTGATTTATTTTATTTATGAGTACACTGTAGCTGTCTTCAGACACACCAGAAGAGGGCATTAAGGCACTGGGTCTCATTAGAGATGGTTGTGAGCCACCATGTGTGTTTTCTGGGAATTGAACTCAGGACTTTTGGAAAAGCAGTCAGTGTTCTTAACCACTGAGCCAGAAACAATGTGTGTGTGTGTGTGTGTGTGTGTGTGTGTGTGTGTATAACTGGCCTATAATATACTATGCAATAATGGTAATATCAAGAACCTAGCCAGGCAGTGGTGGTGCACACCTTTAATCCCAGTACTTGGGAGGCAGAGGCAGGCGGATTTCTGAGGTCGAGGCCAGCCTGGTCTACAGAGTGAGTTCCAGGACAGCCAGAGCTACACAGAGAAACCCTTTCTCAAAAAAAAAAAAAAAAAAAAAAAAAAAAACCTATACCTACATGAACATTGCTATGGCCAGGTCCCATTCAAAGCACTTTGTATAGTCGCCTTATTTAATCTTCACAATCAGTAGGAGAGCACTTGCCTAGCATGATTGAGGCTGTAGATTCCACTCCCAACATTGTAACTAAAGGGAAAAACACACCAGCACCACCAGACAGTGGTGCCGCACGCCTTTAATCCCAGCACTTGGGAGGCAGAGGCAGAGGCAGAGGCAGGTGGATTTCTCAGTTTGAGGCTAGCCTGGTCTACAGAATGTGTTCTAGGACAGCCAGGGCTATACAGAGAAACCTTGTCTCAGAAAAAAAAAAAACACTAGCACTTACTCCTCTTTCTTTGCATTGAATCTTTCACATTTATATATGTGTGTGTATGATACGCATGCGCTTGCATATCCTAGAGCATATATGGAGGCCAGTGAACAACTTGTGGCAGTCTGTTCTGTCCTTCTTGTAGGTTCTAGAAATGGAAGTCAAGTTGTCAGGCCTGGCAGCCTGTGTCTTTACCCACTTGAGTCATCTCTACAGTTCCCTTTCTTTATTTTTATTTCTTTGGTGTTGGGAGTTGATCTCGGAACCTTATACATGCTAATAACATATTCCACCACTGAGATATACCCACAGCCTATATTATTTTATTCTTTTGATTTGGGGACAGAATTCATTCTTCCCACTCATTTCTGTCACCTTGCAATTCTTTAGCTGGGGTGTATAACATGATAACCAGAATTACTTCAAAAAGGTGAGTTTTTTCATACTGGGCATAATACGCAGATACCCTAGATCACTGTACTTAGCACGCAGAGGCAGGTTGATCTATATGAATTGCACGACAAGCCTGATCTACATAGCAAGTTTCAGGCTAGCCAGACCTACACAGTAAGACCCTGTCTTCAAACAAACAAGCAAACCAAACCAAAGGGGCTGGAGAGATGGCTCAGCATCAGTTAAGCACACTTGTTATTTTTCCAGAAGACTGGAGTTCAGTTCCCAGCCGTCATGACAGCACACACCTGTCTGTAATTCCAGTTCCAGGAATCTAACCCCTCTTCTGACCTCTTCTAGTACTATACACAGGTGGTGCACAGACATACATGCTGGTAAAACACCCATACACATCAAGTGAAAATACCTAATTATAAAGAAAAGTTAGTGTGATGCTACACGCCTGTGAAGGCAGCACTCTAAGGCCTGATGCAGGAGGACCACTTGAATGCATGAGCTCAGACTCAGCTTGTACAACATACGAAGACTCTGTGTCCACATGAACAAGAACAATCTGAATTTTGTAAACATTGTAGACACCCGACATGCAGGGTTCAGAGCATATACTGGCCCCCAAGTCGTCATCCCGAGGCTGAGGCTGTGCCCTGACCTTCTCTTTTGGGTTCTCTTCAGAGTGGTGGACAACGAAGGGGCGCTGCAGCTGAAGAGGAGCTTCCCCATCGAGCAGAGTTCCCACCCTGTGCGCAGTATCTTCTGCCCTCTCATGTCTTTCCGCCAGGGCGCCTGTGTGGGTGAGTAACTTAGGAGCAGGGGACTGCAGCCAGCCTGGCTCCAACATCATGACACACCCACGAGTTCCTGGGCCTTGTGGTCTCTTGTTCCCTAACAGCGCCATGCCTAAAATGCTGTAAACGTCGAGCCACAAACAGCTTGGGAACTCCACAGCTGAGACACAGAGCCCACACTATCCTAAAACCTCACCTATTCCTCACAGAGCCAAAGGAGGCACATGTGCTCCCATCTAGGGACAGGGCCTTGTAGACTCCCCCAAGCTATCTGAGGCCCTCACACCTCACAGAACGTCAAGGACTTCCTAGTGGGGGTGCCACCATAGCCCCCCTGATAGCCCCTCCCTCTCACCTGACAGTGACAGGCAGCGAAGACATGTGCGTTCACTTCTTTGACGTGGAGCGCGCAGCCAAGGCTGCTGTGAACAAGCTGCAGGGCCACAGCGCACCCGTGCTCGACGTCAGCTTCAACTGTGACGAGAGTCTGCTGGCCTCCAGTGACGCCAGCGGCATGGTCATCGTCTGGAGACGAGAGCAAAAGTAGGGTTCGGCCACCCTGTGCTACCCGCTGATCCTTCCTCTTTCACTCCAGTCTTGTGTTATAAATTAAATTCCTGTGGTTGTGTTGAAGGGCAATGCCCAGGAGTCCCACGAGGGGGCAGTAAGGAGCACTCAGGCCTCCAGTGGAATGGGGTCGAGTTCCTCAATTGTGCAGGGATGTGCTCATCCAGCCCACAAGCACTGGCTGAGCTTGTCCTGTGCTGTAGCATGCAGGCATGCAGTCGGTAGACAGGAGGGAGGGCACCAGCCGTGTTGACAGGAGCTGGTCTGAGAAGCGGGGATACAGCTGTGGCTCCAACTGACAGAAATCCCTACCCCTGCGGCCTTGCATCCCAATAGAGGGGACTAAAGTACAGCCATTCCTTGGGGTAGAATTTGCTTTATAACTTTTCAACTTTATGACTTTTTGACCTTCCAGTGGTAGCGAACCCACACGCATATACCCAGTTCTGTTTTTCTCCTTTCAGTATGGTGTTCAAGTAAATTTCGTGAGCTAGTCAACACTTTGTTATAAAATAGACTTTGCATTAGGTAAGTTTGCCTACCTGTAGAATAATGTCAGTGTTGTGGGCACATTTAAGTAAGGTAGGTGACACTAAGTCAGTGTTGTGGGCACATTTAAGGTAGGCGACACTACGCTAGGGTATGCGCGTGTGCGCCATAGGTTAGGTATATTTATGCATTTTTAACATAAGATAGTTCAGGACAGATTTGTTGGGGTATAACCCCGTGTGATCAAGACACATCTGTATATAATAGGCTAGTTAAAGATGAGTGCTGGGAAGAAAAGCAAGGGGAGGAGAGGTGGGCTTGCAGGAACGGCAGGGGGTGGTAGCTTCTTGGGGCAGTGTCATCAAGAAAAGTGTTCCCAACAGGATGACATTTTAAGGATCCGAATGAAATGAAGGAAGTCATAGTGTAGAGGTAGGGGAACATCCTTGACAGGAAGAGAGGTTAGCGCAGAAGCACTGAGCCTGGAGTAGGTCAGAGTGTGATTGGGGGAGTGTGCAAACTGACGTGAGGCAGGTCTTTGGGGCGTCTTGGGCCATAGTGAGGAAGGAGGCTTTCCTTTCCTGAGTGAGGAAGGTGAGGTGGGCTCAGGCAGCAGTATGGAAATCAGGTGCAGAAGGTTGAGCTCAACCTCAAGGCTTCCACCAGATTAGGTTGTCAAATCCCTCAGCATCGGCAGCTTCTGTTTGGGTGGAGCCCACACTCACCTGTGTCCCGCAAGCAGCGAGCGGAAGTGTGGAGTTCTTGGAGTACTAGACTAAGCAGGCAGCCAGCCATGGACTCTGGGGCCGAGCCACACTTGCTGCCGTGGGGTGGAAGAAACAGAAAATCTCTCAGCTCAGCCCTGTCTCAGGCCATCTCCATCCAGGGCCCTTCTTCAAGTCCCGGACCTGCTCAGAGACCAAATACTAATATTCATTATTGGGTATTGGCAAGGAAACAAATTCCTAAATCACTCTTGGTAGTTAGGTCATGATGAAATTTGAAGGTTGGAAGACTCACCAGGGGCCCATGCAGTTATCTGCTGCTACATTGGTAGCAGTTGGAACTTTGGCTAACATCTTGAGACCTCTGAGCCCCCAACCTGGTGATCTACAGAACTAACAGCAGCTCTTTGAGGGGAAAAGATCATTTCCTGTTTGTTTCATTTCTTGTTTAAGAGCACGCTCACATCCAGCCAAAACATTTCTGACTCCATCAGCCAGATCTTAGGCAAATGGTTATTAGATTGAAATGGCAGTGAGCTGAACTGGTCATTGTAGTCAAAATCATGTATGTGTGCCAATATCCCTATTCTAGCTTCAGGGTCAGTGACTTTTCTATGAGGACTGTAACCTAATATAGTTGAAAGACACAGCAAAGGGTGCCAGACAGCAATTAAATGCTAATCTCTTGAGAGACCCTCCCGGGGTTAGCAGTTCAGACCTGTGCGTTGACTCTTTTCTGTTCCAAATGGATGCACTTATTCAACCACGGTCTGTAGGTAGCAAGAGAATCTGGGTAAATAACAGTTTTCTCTAACTTTCCTATTTTCTTCCCACTCTCCGTTTTCTTTAATGAGTCTAGTTTCGGGATGATTGGTAATGAATATTGTTTGCATGATTTGGGGGGAGGGGTCCTTCTTGTGCAATTTTTGAGGTGGCAGAGTTGACGTTCTACTTTAAATTATCTCGGTAACACTTTTGTCTCACAACCTGAAGGAAAATAACCACTGAGCAAACAAGAAAGAATAAAAAATAATGTTACTGCTCACGCTTGGGTCTCTCCTGGTTTGTCCGGCATCCCTGCCTCTGGCTCCACATCAGAACTCTGTCTGTCATCCGGTCATCCAGGCGCCTTTCCTTTCCTCTCAATCCAGACCTGGTCCACGCCCTGTATCTGGTTTGACCCTGGATGTTTGCTAACTGCTACCATCCTAAGAGCAGCTCAGGGCTGAGCTTAGATGCTG
This sequence comes from Apodemus agrarius, assembly GCA_964023405.1. Classification (NCBI taxonomy): domain Eukaryota; kingdom Metazoa; phylum Chordata; class Mammalia; order Rodentia; family Muridae; genus Apodemus; species Apodemus agrarius. The sequence continues at coordinate 12,591,888 of OZ030010.1, forward strand.
AACATTGATTATTTCCCCAGCACTATGGTCCACTTACTAGCCAAATCTAAAACCTGACTTTCCACCAACAATTGTCGACTTGATCAGACTTTAAACCTCAATGTGGACTTGTGTTAGTTTTGTTCTGATGATTCTCTCGGGTTTTTTTTGTTTGTTTGGTTGGTTGTTTGGTTGGTTGTTTGGTTGGTTGTTTGGTTGGTTGGTTTGGTTTTCTGAGACAGGGTTTCTCTGTGTAGCCCTGGTTGTCCTGGAACTCACTCTGTAGACCAGGCTGGCTTCGAACTCAGAAATCTGCCTACCTCTGCCTCCTAAGTGCTGGAATCAAAGGCGTGCACCACCACCGCCCGGCTCATCTGGAACTCTATTATTCAACCATTTGTTTCCTTAATAGGATTAGTTCCAACATCTATGCTATACACCACGTATGCTATAGAATAATATCTATGAATTGTATAGTATAGAGTATACATGTATGTATATATTATATATGTAATGTGTAGTATAGAGTACACATACACACATATAATAGCATAGAGTATACAGTAAATGTCCATGTGATAGAAACTTAAGGCCAGACCTCTATCAACTGTTTCACCATTACTGTGTCTTTGGTATGGCTTCAGATCTGCGCATTTGTTTGGTTTGTTTCTAAGGGTAGAGCCTAGACCTGCATGATAAGCAAAATTTGTACCACTGAATCATACACCTGTACCTGAGACTTTCTTACTGTTTCCTTCACCAATGTCTTTCTAGGGTGGCTTCAAACTCCAAATGCTGTTTTGAGACAGAGTCTCTCTGTATAGTCCAGGCTACCCTCTAACTGATAGCTATCTTTCTGCTTCAGCCTCCCAAGTGCTGGATTAGAGGTATGCACCACTAAGTCAAGCCAGATGCTTTAAATTCCTTTGATTTCAATTACAAATAATTTTTTATGTGTATGGGTATTTTGCCTGTATATATATATGTGTGTGTGTGTGTGTGTGTGTGTGTGTGTGTGTGCCACTAATATCTGTGATACCCACAGAGGCCAGAAGATGCTGTCAGATCCCCTGGAACTGGACTTATAGACACATTTGTGGGCCACAGTGTGGGTGCTGGGAACCAATCCTGGAGCCTCTGAAAGAAGAAGCAGTACTCTTAGCCACTGAACCTTCTCTCGAGCTACCAGATACTTTCAATTCTACTACTGTTGGTGTCCATATGGCCTGCCCTGAAACCCAGACTCCTGTTAACACCTCCACCATCAGGACCTCTCCCCTGCTTGCTTAGCTGCAGTTCCTTTAACCCTTCCATCACTGTTGTGGCATCCCACACTCCAACCTGAGACTTTTCGAGACCTGCAAACTCAATCCAGACCTAGGTTAAACACATAAGCACTGCTCTTTAGGTCTGAGACCTGAAAACTTGGGCCTCTGTTAGTTTCTTCATACTCGGTGCTTCTGAGACTTAAGAAGTAGTCCCTGTTGATAGTTTTCAGGTCTTCCCTCAGACCCCGGCCTCGATTTTTTTCCCTCCCCACTGCCCCCTGGCCTCTATTCCTCCGGAGCTATTCTAGTCTTGGCCTTAGGGAACGTCCGCTTGCCTCACACCCTCGTGTCTGCTAACTGCTCCATGACCAGTTTTCCATTGTTCTACTCCTGAACTCTTCCAGCCCGTTTCACCACTAATGCCTTTTTGGTCTCAGTCAGTGTTGAAATTCTGGATGAATAGTCTTTAGTTCAACCTTGAATCTAGGTCTTTGACTAGTATCCCTCCACCGCTGGCCCTCTGGCCCTGCTAGGCATTTGTGAACTCTAGCACTATCAAGACATCTCTGGGCTGACCCTTGAATCAGACTCCATGAAAATCGCCTTTGGAAGCTTAGGGTTAAAGGCCCTTGCTGCTTTTCCAGAGGACCCACATCTGTTGGCTCATACCCACTCATGGCTCCAGCTCCAATGAATTTTAGTCCTTCTGGCTACTGCAGTCACGCGCGCGCATGCGCGCGCGTGTGCACACACACACACACACACACACACACACACAGGGCATACACATACATAGACATACACATATATACTTAAGTAAAAGCTTATTTGGTTTGGTTTGGGTTTTAGGGGTTTTTTTTCTTTTTCTTTTCTTTTCTTTTTTTCTTTCTTTCTTTCTTTCTTTCTTTCTTTCTTTCTTTTTTTTTTATTTATTTGGTTTTTTCGAGACAGGGTTTCTCTGTATAGCCCTGGCTGTCCTGGAACTCACTCTGTAGACCAGGCTGGCCTCGAACTCAGAAATCTGCCTGCCTCTGCCTCCCAGAGTGCTAGGATTACAGGCGTGAGCCTCCACCACCTGGCAGGTTTTAGTTTTTAAGACAGGGTTTCTCTATGTAGCCCTGGATGTTCTGGAATTCACTTTGAAGGCCAGACTGCCCTCTAATTCATAGATCTACATGCCTCTGCCTCCCAAGTGCTAGAATTAACGGCATGCACTACTACACCCGGCTCATAAATCTATGTCTTTTTACATTTTTTGTTTACATTTTTAAAAATAGTACTACCAGCTGGGCATGGTGGCGCATGCCTGTAATCCCAGCACTTGGGAGACAGAGGCAGGCAGATTTCTGAGTTCAAGGCCAGCCTGGTATACACAGTGAGTTCCAGGACAGCCAGGACTACATAGAAAAACCCTGTCTTGAAAAACCAAAAAAAATAAAAAATAAAAAAATAAAAGTACTACCTATCAGCATGTATCTATCTATCTATCTATCTATCTACCTACCTACCTATCTGTATCTATTTATAGTTTTATTTATTTATTTTTATGTATTTGAGTACACTGTCGCTGTCTTCAGACACCCCAGAAGAGGGCATCAGATCCCATTACAAGTGGTTGTGAGCCACCATGTCGTTGCTCGGAATTGAACTCAGGACCTCTGAGTCATCTGTCCAGCCTCCTTGTTTAGATTTTTAAATTTTTATTTATATGAATGTTTTGCCTGGACATGGGTGCTTGGTGCCTAGCGCTGCTGGCAGCGACACCCATGGCGATGACAAGAGAGCACGAGATCCGCTGGCACTGAAGTTACAGATGTGACCGCCTGGTGGGTTCTGGGACTCAACCCTGGGTCCTTTGCACGAGCAACACACATGCTTTTACGTGCTGAGCCCTTAAGGAGAGCGTCTGGTTCACTGTACCGTCAGTGCTTCTCTGGTAAAGCCTTGAACTCAGGCTTTCAGTAGATAATCCGGTTTAATGTGGGTATCTCTGCAAGCACCAGGCACAGATGAGGCAGGAAGGAAATCCGTGGCTAGAAAGGTATCTTCGTGTTAAGAGCACGGACTTGTTCTTCCAGAGGACCCGGGTTCAATCCCCCGTACCCGCATGGCAGTTCACGGCTGTCTGGGATTCCAGTTGCAGGGGATCCAACACCCCGCAGGGATGTGCCTGCAGGCAAACTCAATGATATTTTTTAAAAGGAAACACAGTTCACCTCCGTATCTGGAGTTGGTTCAGACTTCTACAGTCTGATACTGGGCAGTTTATTGTGAGCATATTTTAGAACAGTACAATTTGTAACAAAAAGTTCCCTGATGTAACACAATCTCCTGCGCACAGAGAGGCATTATTACATCAAAACCCCTCTCAAAGTACGCGTTACTTCTTCCATGAAGATGGGCTCTGGAGAAAGGCTGCATGTATTCATTAGGGCCTGGGGAGGATCGGGTATCTTCTCACTCATACCGAGAGCTTAGAGGTCCTCTGGGCTATTAGTCACCTCTGGTCCTGGTTGGAGGAACTTGTCAGAGCCCCTGGCCATACAGATAGCACAGAGGTCATCAGGAATATTTTGTTGGGCTGGAGAAATGGCTCAGCGGTTGAGAGCACTGACTGCTCATCCGAAGGTCCTGAGTTCAAATCCCAGCAACCACATGGTGGCTCACAACCATCCGGAATGAAATATGACGCCCTCTTCTGGCACGTCTGAAAGGCAGCTACAGTGTACTTACATATAATAATAAATAAATAATTTTTTTTAAAAAAAGAGGAATATTTTGTCTCTCCAGTCCTGGTTCGGGGAACTTGGGGAAGCTCCTGGCCATACAGATAATGTGAAGGTCACCTTATTAGTCACTTCTGATCCTGCTTGAGGACTTGGTATGGCCTGGCCCTCTAGACAGCAAAAGGATTACCTAGACTATTAGATGCCGCCATTCCCAGCCTTCTAGGCAGAAAATAGGATATATATATATATATATAGATATAGATAGATATACATACACACATATGTATATAGATATACATACATACATATATGTATTTAAAGACAGTTCTTGGGGCTACAGAGATGGCTCAGTGGTTAAGAGCACTGACTGCTTTTCCAGAGGTCCTGCGTTCAAATCCCAGCAACCACATGGTGGCTCACAACCATCTGTAATAAGACTGAATGCCCTCTTCTGGTGTGTCTGAAGACAGCTACAGTGTACTTACATGTAATAAATAAGTAAATCTTTTTTAAAAAATCTCTTAAAAATAATAAAATAAAAAGACAATCCTACATATTCAACATTCCTGGTTTCTCCTTGAGCTCCCAAAAGTTTAAAAGCCTCTTCTGGTCTTAGGTGAAACCCAGATGTCTTTTTTTTGTTGTTGTTTTTGCTTTTGAGACAGGGTGTAACTAGCTAGCCCAGATGACCTTATGTTGCTCAGGCTGATCTCTAACTCACATGTCCCCCACCTCACCCCCACTCCCACCCCCATTGGTTTGTTTCAGATAGGGTCTCATGTAGGTGAGGCTGGCCTCAGATACTATTTAGCTGAGGCTGGTCTTGAACTTCTGACCTTCATGACTTCCCATCCTAAGTGCAAGCAGGCACTGCCACCTAGACCTCTTTTTAAACCATTCAACTTTCAGGTTTCTCTGAACCATGGCCATTCTTCAGTTGTTTGATCTTGGTACATCACCTTGCTGGGTGTAGTGGCGTATACCTATAACCCCAGGACTTGAGTGGCAGAGATTGGTTGGTGGATAGACATCTATGAATTTGAGGCCAGCCTTGTCTACACAGTGAGTTCCAGGCCAGCCAGAATTATATGTTGAGAGCCTGTTCCCAACCCCCATCCCCCACCTCACCTCCTCAAAAGAGGCGAGGGTGGGTGGTGGTAGGGTTGGTGTGGAGAGATGTCTCAGTAGGTAGAAGCACTAGCTGCTCTTCCAGAGGACCCAGGTCCAATTCCAAGCACTTACAAGGCACAACTCACAACTGCCTATAAACCTAGTTCCAAGTAAGCTGACCCCTTCTTCTGGCATCTGTGGGCACAGTGCATGTACGTGGTACACAGACACATGCAGACAAAATAGCATATACATAACATAAATAGAATCAAAAATGAAAAATAAGGCCAGGCTAGCCTTGAACTTACTGTGGTTCTTCTTCTACCTCCTGAGTGCTGCGATTACAGCTGTGAACCACCATGCCTGGCACATTGTCTTCAATTCTCAGACCAATGCCCCTGTAGTCTGGATTCAAACACCGGGGTCTGTTTCCTGCTCTAGAATCTACTCCTCACCTGTTTAACCTCTGTACACCCAAAAATGTACTCAAACATCTCCACCCTTAATGTGCTCTGACCCCAAGCTACTTCTCGGGGTCTCTGCTAAGTGCTCTTCCAATGAACAGTTGGGATACTATTCATGACCCCTGAGGAGTGGCACTATTAGGAGGTGTGGCCTTCTTCAAGGAAGTGTGTCACTGTGGGGGCAGGTTTTGAGGTCTCCTATGTCCAACCTATGCTCAGGGTGGCAGACCCTCACCTTCTGCTGCCTTCAGATGAAGATGTAGACGTCTCAGCTCCTCCTGCAGCATGCCTGCCTGGATGCTGCCATGTTCCCACCATGGTGATAATGGACTGAACCTCTGAAGCTGTAAGCCAGCCCCCAATTCAATGTTGTCCTTTTTAAGAGTTGTCATGGTCAGGCTGGGGAAATGGCTCAGCGGTTAAGGGCACTGACTGCTCTTCCAAAGGTCCTGAGTTAAAATCCCAGCAACCACATGGGGGCTCACAACCATCCCTAAAAGAGTTCTGATGCCCTCTTCTGGTATCTGAAGACAGCTACAGTGTACTTAGATATAATAATAAATAAATCTTAAAAAAAAAAAAAGTTGTCAGCCTGGTGGTGGTGGTACACGCCTTCAATCCCAGCACTTGGGAGGCAGAGGCAGGCAGATTTCTGAGTTGGAGGCCAGCCTGGTCTACAGAGTGAGTCCCAGGATAGCCAGGGCTATACAGAGAAACCCTGTCTCAAAAAACCAAAAAAAAAAAAAAAAAAAAAAAAAAGAATCTGCTTCCCTGTGATGCAGTGAATATAAGGAATCAGAGTGATGAGGAACAGATTCTCTTCCAAAGACTGCCTTACTGAAGCAGGCAGACACGCGGTGCTGGGACAGTTACAACGCAAGGCAGTGTGGGAACGGGGTGGGCAGCACACAACCCCAGCTGAAGCTCCTGACACTGGATCAGGAAAGAAGCCTGAGCCCAGAGATAAGCCTGAGCTGAAAACAAGGTTGCTTGGCAGTCCTGCCGGGAAGATGAGTCCACGCTGCCGACTCCGTCCAGGTGGAGGCTTCGCTGAGATAACGACTCCTCCTGCAGGATGTGAGGATGTTTGGGATTTGGGAGGCGGTCCAGTCTGTCAGGTCCTGTCTACTATTTGTCCAGGTGCTTTCCCCAGGGGGAGCCTATTGTTTAAGACTGAGCTACTCTGGGGTCCAGATAAGAAACAATCAGAAGACAGGAAGCCTGCTTGGAGACAGCTGTAAATGTCACTCATGGAGAGAGGCTGGACTCAAAAGTTCAGGCTGTAAGGCCGGAGGGATGGCTCAGCAATGAAGGCTGCATGCTGCTCTATCAGAGGAGCCGGGTTTGGTCCCCAGCACCCACAGCAGCACCTACTACCTATAACCCCTGGTCCCAGGGGATCTCACACCTCTGTCTTGCAAGGTCACAAGTACTCACGTACACACGTGTGTGTGCACATACATAAACACACTCACATACACAACCCTCTTAAAATAATACATCTTTTTTTTGGGGGGGGGGTTCCAGACAGGGTTTCTCTGTGTAGTCCTGGCTGTCCTGGAACTCACTCTGTAGACCAGGCTGGCCTCGAACTCAGAAATCCACCTGCCTCTGCCTCCCAAGTGCTGGGATTACAGGCGTGCGCCACCACGCCCGGCTTACATCTTTTTTTTTAAAAAATTTGGCCATCAAGATGCTTGGCTCGGGCAGGGAAGGGTACATTGGTCAGCAGCCCTCCTCTCTGGAATTAGGGGTGGACCCCATCACCTTAGGATAGCTGCAGAACCTGATTGCCTCAAAGGGTCAGCACATGGCCCATCCAACTTCCGGGCCCGTCTACCTGCTGCACAGCTCACTGCTAGAACTGAGAATTCGGAAACTCCACCTGAGCATCTGCCTGCTGTAGCCTCAGAACGTTTAAGGCTGGCTGACTGGTATTTCCCGCTGAAACTGTTCAGGTCTCAAGGCTGGGTTTATTTCCCCAATTCCGCATGCAGATAGATAGACATCCTGCCTAGAGCATTAGCCATTTTGAGCTGTGCAAACGGGCAGGTCTCTGGACTGCTACAGAGCCTGTCCAGTCTACAGGTTAGAAAACTAAGTGTAGCCATTGGAGGCTCCTGACGTGTACAAAACGGAAGTTTCTAACAAGCTGTCGGATATCTGATGCTTGACCAGTAAAGACTGGATGCCAGCCTAAACAACAGGAAAGGCAGGATACATCGAAAGGATGAGGCGCCCAGCACTCTCCTGCGGACTCCGATATTAGAGGACCAGAGAGAGACCGCTCCTGGGCTCTCTCTTCTTTTATCCCCCCCAATTTTTGCTTCTTTTTTTAAAATTAAGATTTATTAGACCAGGCAGTGGTGGCGCACACCTGTAATCCCAGCACTCTGGGAGGCAGAGGCAGGTGGATTTCTGAGTTCGAGGCCAGCCTGGTCTACAGAGTGAGTTACAGGACAGCCAGGGCTATATAGAGAAACCTTGTCTGCCAAATAAAAAAAAATTATTTATTTTTTTATTTATATGAGTACACAGCAGCAGCTATCTTTAGACACACCAGAAGAGGACATCAGATCCCATTACAGATTGTTGTGAGCCACCATGTGGTTGCTGGGAATTTAATGCAGGACCTCTGGAAGAGCAGTCAGTGTTTTTTGTTTTGTTTTGTTTTGTTTTGTTTTGTTTTGTTTTGTTTGTTTTTGGTTTGGTTTTTCAAGACAGGGTTTCTCTGTGTAGCCCTGGCTGTCCTGGAACTCACTCTGTAGACCAGGCTGGCCTCGAACTCAGAAATCTGCCTACCTCTGCCTCCCAAGTGCAGGGATTACAGGCATCCCAATGCTCTTAACCACCAAGCCATCTCACCAGCCCTCCCCTGTCCTCCCTTTTTTTGAGACAGGGTTTCTCTGTGTAGAGTTTGCTGTCCGGGAACTGACTCTGTAGACCAGGCTGGCCTTGAACTCACAGAGAGCCACTATCCTCTGCCTCCCGAGTGCTGGGATTAAAGGCGTGCACCACCACCTGGCCCCAGACATTTCTTTTTATCTTTTCCTTTTGAGACTGGGGGTTGCTAAGTTGTCCAGGCTCAACTCTCTGGCGAGGCTTTGGATTTGTAACCTTCCTGCAGAAGAGTTGATTTCAGCAGCCTCATTCCTGCTTCTGAGTACCTAAGGCAGAAAGGCCTGGGGTTGCAGGCTGGTGCTGCCAGGGCTGGCTGCTGTCATAGTCTTTAATGTCCTCCTCTTTTCTCTCTCTAGTACTATATTATTTTTTTTTATTTAACCCTGCTTCCCCTTTCTCCTCTCCACTCTTCCTGCCTCCTTGTTTTATTCCATTCACTTAATACTTTCCCCTTTACCCCAAATAATTTTAAAGATTTTTTTGTTTTTTTTTGGGGGGGGTTGTTTGGTTGGTTGGTTTTTCGAGACAGGGTTTCTCTGTGTAGCTCTGGCTGTCCTGGAACTCACTCTGTAGACCAGGCTGACCTTGAACTCAGAAGTCCGCCTGCCTCTGCCTCCCAAGTGCTGGGATTACTGGCGTGAGCCACCACCGCCCGGCAAAGATTTATTTTTATTCATTTCATGTATATGAGTACAGCATTGCTCTCTTCAGACACACCAGAAGAGGGCATCAGATCCCATTACAGATGGTTGTGAGCCACCATGTGGTTGCTGGGATTTGAACTCAGGACCTCTGGAAGGACAGTCAGTGCTCTAAACCACTAAGCCACTTCTCCAGCCCAAGTAAATTTTTAAGTGTCTTAATTTTTTAATGCAGCATAGTCTGCATTATATCACATTTCTGTTCAGTGGTTGGTGGTGGTATAGTTCTCTGCTTTATGCAGTTTTGATTGTATTTCTGTATCTACAATGATTTGCTGTTGCTATTATAGTGATTTTTCTCTGTTCTGAGTAATATTTGGGATTGAATCCTCAAGAAAAGGCTGCTACCCAGCACTCTGTTGGGGGGGGGGGCAGAGGCAGAAGGATTTCTGAGTTCGAGGCCAGCCTGGTCTACAGAGTGAGTTCCAGGACAGCCAGGACTATACAGAGAAACCCTGTCTCAAAAAACAAACAAAAAACAACAACAACAACAACAACAAAAAAAAAGAAAAGGCTGCTAAAGAGGAAAGGTGTGCTGGAGTGGTGGCTCAGTGGTTAAGAGCACCTACTGTGCTTCCAAAGGTCCTCAGTTCAAGTCCTGGTGGCCGCTTGATGGCTTACAGCTGTCTTAACTGTAAGTTGGGCTGCAGAGATGACACTTTGTCATGCAAGCCCAGCTCTTTCAGTTCAGACCCCAGAACCCACAGTAGAAAGAACCAATTTTTGAAAACTGATCTCTGGTCTCCACAGGTGTGCTGTACGTACGTACACACACACACACACACACACACACACACACACACATTATAAAAACATTTTTAAAAAGAAAAGGGGGGGCCTGCAGGGATGGCTCAGCGGTTAAGAGCACTGACTGCTCTTTCAGAGTTCCTGAGTTCAAATCCCAGCAACCACATGGTGGCTCACAGTCATCTGTAATGGGATCTGATTTCCTCTTCTGTCATGTAGACATATATGCAGTAGAGCATTCATATACTAATAAATAAAATTAAAAAAAAGAGAGAAATAAACCCATACAGCTACAGTCACCTAATTTTTGACAAAGATGCTAGAAAACTACATTGAAGGAAAGATAGCCTCTTCTGAATATTATGCTGAAGCCGGGCGGTGGTGGCGCATGCCTGTAATCCCAGCACTCTGGGAGGCAGAGGCAGGCAGATTTCTGAGTTTGAGGCCAGCCTGGTCTACAGAGTGAGTTCCAGGACAGCCAGGGCTATACAGAGAAACCCTGTCTCGAAAAACAAAACAAAACAAAACAAAACAAAACAAAACAAAACAAAAAGAAAAGAAAAGAAAGAAAGAAACGCACAGACGGGGAATGGAGCAGAGACTGAGGGAATGGCCAACCAATAACCAGCCCAACCTGAGACCCATCCCATGGGCAAATACCAATCCCTGACACTAGACTCTGAGAGGCTCCACCCAGCAGCTGATTCAGACAGATGCGGACACCCACAGCCAAACAGTGGATGGAGCTTGGGGGTTCATATGAAAGAATAGGAGGAAGGGGTGCAGTCCCTAGGGGGACAGAAACTCCACAGGAAGACCAACACAGTCCACTAGCCTGGACCCTTAGGGCTCATAGAGTCTGAACCACCAACCAAAGAACATACATGGGCTGGACCTAGGCCTCCCTACGTATATGTAGCAGATGTGCAGCTTGGTCTTCATGTAGGTCCCAGACAACTGTTGCTGGGGCTATCCCAAAACCTGTTGCCTGTATGTGGGATATCCTCTACTAGCAGGGCTGCCTTGTCTGGCCTCAGTGGGGAAGGATGAGCCTAGGTTCACAGACACTTGAAATGCCAGGGTGGGGAGGGTACCCAGGGGGCCCTCACTCCCCTCAGAGGAGAAGGGGAGGGAGAGGGATTGTGGGAGGGGGTGACTGGGAAGGGGGCAGTGAGCAGGATGTAAAGTGAATAAATAAAGTAATAATAAAAGAATAGAAACTTTAAAAAAAATACCTCCAGGAGGGAGCAAGGAACATCAGGAGACTTGGAAGATAAATAAACATGTCTGGGAGAGTTGAAACTTGCAAGACTCAAAAAGACCCCTCTTCAGGGTTGAGAAACAGTGAACCGGGGCTGGAGAAGGGACTCTGACGGTCTAGCTCTGAAGACATGTCACCTGTTGATCTGCCTGCAAGTTGTACAGAGAGCTTTTCTGAGTCCTTGGGGTGAGCTCTTTGGTGGCATGGCTGCTCTTAGCCCTGCTTGCTTATCTAAATAGCCCCTCGCCCAGACTTCTGTTTTTTTGGTTTTTTTTGGGGGGGTTGCTTTGTTTTGTTTTGTTTTGTTTTTCAAGACAGGGTTTCCCGCCAGGCAGTGGTGGCACATGCCTTTAATCCCAGCACTTGGGAGGCAGAGGCAGGCGGGTCTCTGAGTTCGAGGCCAGCCTGGTCTTCAGAGTGAGTTCCAGGACAGCCAGGGCTATACAGAGAAACCCTGACTCAAAAAAAATCAAATCAAATCAAAACAAAACAAAACAAAACAAAACAAAACAAAACAAAAAAACAAAAGACAGGGTTTCTCTGTGTAGTCCTGGCTGTCCTGGAACTCACTCTGTAGACCAGGCTGGCCTCGAACTCAGAAATCCGCCTGCCTCTGCCTCCCAAGTGCTGGGATTACAGGCGTGCGCCACCACTGCCCGGCTTTACAGGTGATTTCTATTCTGGAACACCATAGCCTCAGAGAATTCTAGCTGGCTGTGAAACTGAAGAAAGAGGTGGGCAGAGGTAGGACAGAACTGTCCTCCTGGGAAACAGCAAGACCAAAACCAGTAGATCTCTGCTATGTGAGCCAGAAGCAGGTACAAATATCCTGATCCAAACAACAGTAACTGTATCCAGGCTGCACGGTGCCTGGTTTATCTTGAGCTTGTGGCCTAGTCTTGAGGCCCCCAAAGCCCAGGCACAAAGATACACGGAAGACTCTAACAGCTTTGCTTACTTAGATTATGTTGGGAAACTACGTGGGAGAAAGTGCCAGGAATCTTCTGGGCTGATCATGGTGGCCATATGTCCAGATGGCTGCCATCAGGCAAGATGAATCCCTACAACATGTCACCACGTCTGCCGTAGTTTGTTAGAAGTAAGTCACACAGCCAGGCATGGTGACACACACCTTTAATCCCAGCACTTGGGAGACAGAGGCAGGTGGATTTCTGAGTTCGAGGTCAGCCTGGTCTACAGAGTGAGTTCCAGGACAGCCAGGGCCATCCAGAGAAACCCTGTCTCGGGGGAAAAAAAAAGAAGAAGACGAAGAAGTAAGTCGCACCAAATCTAGGCCACACTTGAGAAGGAGATTATACAAGATCAAATATATCAAGAGACGGGTTCATCAGTGTCTTAGTCACTATTTTATTGCTGTGACTGGACACCATGACCAAGGCAACGGCTATGAGAGAAAGCATTTAATTGGGGCTGGCTTACAGTTTCAGAGGTTTAGAGAGAGACTGACTGGGTATAGAGCATGGGGTTTGAACCCTCAAAGCCCATCGCGGTGACATACTTCCTCCGACAAGCCCACACCTCCTAATCCTTATAATCCCTTCAAATGGTTCTGCTCCCTAACAGCTAAGCCTTCAAATATATGAGCCTGTGGGGGCCATTCTTATTCAAACCACCACAGTCAGGGACCGTTTTATTATTTGTTTGTCTGTGTCTGTCTGTCTGTCTGTGTGCCCACAAAGGCCACAGTAAGGCATTTGATGTCTTGTTCGTGGTGCTACAGGCAGTTGGGTCCCTCCTGATGTACGTGCCGGAAACTGAGCCTGAGACTTCTGCAAGAGCAGTTTGCACTTTTTTGTTTGTTTGTTTGTTTGGTTGGTTGGTTGGTTGGTTGGTTGGTTGGTTGGTTTTTCGAGACAGGGTTTCTCTGTATAGCCCTGGCTGTCCTGGAACTCACTCTGTAGACCAGGCTGGCCTCGAACTCAGAAATCCACCTGTCTCTGCCTCCCGAGTGCTGGGATTAAAGGCATGCGCCACCACGCCCGGCCTTTTAAAGATTTATTTATTATTATATCTAACTACAGTATAGCCATCTTCAGATGCACCAGAAGAGGGCATCAGATCTCCTTATGGATGGTTGTGAGCCACCATGTGGGTGCTGGGATTTGAACTCAGGACCTTTGGAAGAGTAGTTAGTGCTTTTAACCACTGAGCCATCTTTCCAGACTGCACTTTTTTTTTTGTCTTTTTGTTTGTTTGTTTGTTTTTTATTTCTGAGACAGGGTTTCTCTATGTAGCTCCGGCTGTCCTGGAACTCACTCTGTAGACCAGGCTGGCCTTGAACTCAGAGATCCACCTGCCTCTGCCTCCCAGAGTGCTGGGATTACAGGTGTGTGCCACCACGCCCAGCTCTTTTTTGTCTTTTTTTAAGTGAGCAATAACCAAAGGCATGGTTTCTGACCGGGTAGAGTGGGGTGGGGGAGGGGCGGGGGAGGGGTGTTGTGTACCCCACGTCATCCAGAGAGATATCCAACGAGCTGCAGCACCATTCACCAAGTATCCATCATCTGAATGGCCTCTTCCAGCGCCTCAATCTCCAGAGGGGTGACTTTCTCCCACCTGTACCAGCCAAACCTCGTCCCTTTCTTGTTGGGCACTGAGATTGATCGAAGAAAGTCCAGCTCGCTCTTGCCGATAACACACAGATCCATGTTGCGTCCGGACCCCAAGTCATTAAAGATGCTAGCTGCAGTAGCGTCACTCGCTAGCTTCTTGGCTTCTTCCTCCCCCACATCTGGCCTAAACTTGTCTTCAAACACAGCCATTGCCGCCAAGGAGCCAGAACCCACAGTGACATGAGGCAGTTTATCAGTTGACCCATGAGGGTAGATGCTGTAGAGATGAGGTCCAGTAACATCTACTCACCCCAAAACTAGGGCCGCGCCCGTGTAACCTTGATACCTGAGAAGCATCTGCCTCGGCATCCGATTAGCTGTCCCAACGCTCGGAGGGCGGCCAGTGGTGAGGGAGTGGAGCTCCACATTGGAAGAAATAAGCTGGCTTGTCGTGTCTGTGTCCGCAGCTGGCCCAGCACCACAGCAATATTAGGAGACGGGAAGTGAATCGTGAACAGGTTTTGGTCAGTAACAACCATTCCTTCAGGTGCTCCTGGGTCCGCTCCAAGAATTATGCCATCCTTATAGACCACTCCCCCACCCCCACCGCAATGGTAGTGCCCGTTTCCCGAGCTTTCGAGAGCTTGAACCCCCGTTTTGCAAATTCAGCTTCCAAGACAGCATTCCTGTAGCAATTTTCCGAGCGGTGGCTAAAACACTGGCACAGCCGCCAGCTACCCAATAAAGTGTTTCCGGGCCACAGTTTGCACTTTTTTTTGTTTGTTTGTTTTGTTTTGTTTTGTTTTGTTTTGTTTTGTTTTGTTTTGTTTTGTTTTGTTTTGTTTTCCAAGACAGGGTTTCTCTGTGTAGCCCTGGCTGTCCTGGAACTCACTTTGTAGACCAGGCTGGCCTCGAACTCAGAAATCTGCCTGCCTCTGCTTCCCAAGTGCTGGGATTACAGGCGTGCCCCACCACCGCCCGGCAGTTTGCACTTTTCACTGCTGAACAAAAGACATACTACAGGACCATGAGTCAATATAAAGTTGTGTAATTTACAAAGGACAATTCAGAGCACTCTGTGGAGAAGAGATACTCGCACATTTGCTTACTGTCTATTCACTGCGCCTCAAGAATCTGCAGGCCTCACACTCCCGTCTGTCCTGCTCAAATGAAGGACTCATTTCCTTATCACCATTTATTATTTTTCATTTTAATATATTTTAATTATTTGAGAACTTTGGGTTTTTTTTTAACATTCATTCATTTGTTTGTTTATCTATTTATGAACACACTGTAGCTGTCTTCAGACACATCAGAAGAGGGCATCGGATCCCATTACAGAAGGTTGTGAGCCACCATGTGGTTGCTGGGATTTGAACTCAGGACCTTTGGAAGAGCAGTCAGTGCTCTTAGCCAGTGAGCCAGCTCTCCAGCCCAAGAATTTTGGATGTGCATCCAATGCATTTGTATTATTATGACCCCCACTCTTTTTTTTTCCTCTCTGTATAGCCCTGGCTGTCCTGAACTCACTCTGTAGACCAGGCTGGCCTCAAACTCAGAAATCTGCCTGGCTCTGCCTCCCAAGTGCTGGGATTAAAGGCGTGTGCCACCACTGCCTGCCATTTTTATAATTTTTTAATGTGAAATTCAGGAGCATTAATTACACTTGAAATGCTTAGCCACCGATACTATATATTTTCTGAACTCTCTTTTATCATCCCAAACATAAACTGTACCCTTAAAATAATAATCTATTACCCTGGGGGGACTGGAGAGATGGCTTAGTGGTTAAGAGCACTGACTGTTCTTCCAGAAGACCTGGGTTCAATTCCCAGCAACCACATGGTGAACCACATGGTGGCTCACGACTGCCTGTAATTCCAAGATCTGATATATATTATATATATTATTTATATTATATATATAATTCTGAACATGCCAGCCTCTGGTAATCTCTGCTGTACTTTCTCTGTAAACTGCATGGTCTTGCTACCACATATACAGTATATGTCCCGTGTCTGGGTCATATCCCTTGGCATAATTGTCTGTTTTGGTTGTGAGCTATAGCCTTTAACGGCAGAGCCATCCCTTGAGCCTGAGGCCTCATATCTTGAAATGTATTCTTCTACGTGTTTGTTGATTGGCTGTTTTAGGGTTTTTGAGACAAAGTCTTGCTGTGCAATCCAGGAGTGGGGCCTGCAACTGCCTGCTGGCCTCAAACTCAAGAGGTTCACTGGCCTGTGCTTCCCAGGCAGTGGGGTGACAGAGCTGTACCAGCATGCCTTTCTTCTCTTGCTTTATAATGACCTCTATTTCCTTCATGTTTGAAGTGCACGATGTTTTGTATGTCGGTGCACCGTGTGCATGCAGTGCCTAAGATGGCCAGGAGAGGGCACCAGATCCCCGGGACTGGGGTTTCAGAGCCACACTGTGCAGGGCCTGGGGACGGAGGAAACCCGGGTTCTTTGGAAGGGTCTCCAGCTTCCTTATTTTTACACCATTGTTCTTGAGACAAGGTCTCATGTAGCTCAGACTGGCTTCAAGTTTACGATGTAGTACCGATTGGTCTCAAGCTTCTGAGCCCTCTTTCCTTCCCCTTCCAAGCGCTGAGATTACCATGATTTTGTTTTTCTTTTTCTTTCTCTCTCTCTCTCTCTCTCTCTCTCTTTTTTTTTTTTTTTTTTTTTTTTGGTTTTTTGAGACAGGGTTTCTCTGTGTAGTCCTGGCTGTCCTGGAACTCACCTCTGTAGACCAGGCTGGCCTTGAACTCAGAAATCCGCCTGCCTCTGCCTCCCAAGTGCTGGGATTACAGGCGTGCACCACCACCGCCTGGCTACCATGATTTTGTTTCCCCAGCTGGCTGCTTTCTGTTGGTATTGGGTGTGGGTTACATGAGCACACTCGTCATGACCCACATGTACACCATGGCTGTCAGAAGACACCGCTGTGGAATTGGGTCTCTTCTTTCTCGCTAACCTCTTCCAGGTCCACCCCTCCATCCTCCACCCCATCCTAACTCCATATCCTATTATTATTGCTTTATTATTATTATTATTATTATTATTATTATTATTATTATTATAATATTTTGAAGTGTCTGTGTATGCAGGTGCAGGTGTATGTGTCTGTAGGTGCCCACAGAGGCCAGAAGAGGGCAGTGGGCCCCCTGGAACTGGAGTTACAGGAGGTTTGTGAGTCACCTCACAACTAAACTTGGGTTATCTGGAAGAGCAGCAAGGGTTCTAAACTAAGCCATTTCTCCACCCCCTCTTTTCTTTTTATAATCTACCAAGTCCATGTGCTACCCATAAACTCATCGATATGGAGCTATCCACTGGAGCATGGTCAAGGTACCAGGGGCCGCATCCTTTTTTTTTTTTTTTTTTTTTTGTTGTTGTTGTTGTTTTGTTTTTTTGTTTGTTTTCGAGACAGGGTTTCTCTGTGTAGCTCTGGCTGTCCTGGAACTCACTTTGTAGACCAGGCTGGCCTCGAACTCAGAAATCCGCCTGCCTCTGCCTCCCAAGTGCTGGGATTACAGGCATGCGCCACCACGCCCGGCTCCCGCATCCTTTTTTTTAAAGATTTTTTTTTATTTTTTCTTTTTTCCCCCTTCCCTTTCTCCCTCTTGCTCTGGCCCTGCTCACTCCGGCCCTGCTTGCTCCTGCTCCGGCCCATAGGTTCTTTATTTGTTTCTCATTACGGATGGTTGTGAGCCGCCAGGTAGTTGCTGGGATTTGAACTCATGACCTACAGAAGAGCAGTCAGTGCTCTTAACCACTGAGCCATCTAACCAGCCCCAGGTGCCACATCCTTAAATAAAATGAATTCTCCTTCCCTAAGAAGCCATCAACTAACAGTAACTGATCCTCAGCTAGGGATGCAGTCATATTATTATTCAAATATATTTTCATTAAAATATAATTACATAATTTAACCCCTTCCTTCCCTCCCTCCAACCCATTTTTTTTTTATTAAGACAAGTTTCCTCTAATAAAGCAAAACTGCTATAGAGTAGCCAGGTGGTGGTGCACACCCTTAATTCCAGCACTCTGGAGTCAGAAGCATGTGGATCTGTCTAAGTTCGAGGCCAGACTGGTCTACAGAACAAGTTCCAGGACAGCCAGGGCTACACAGAGAAACCCTATCTCAAAAAATAAAAATAACCCGGGTGGTGGTGGCGGCGGCGCACCCCTTTAATCCCAGCACTTGGGAGGCAGAAGCAGGCGGATTTCTGAGTTCGAGGCCAGCCTGGTCTTACAGAGTGAGTGCCAGGACAGCTAGGGCTACACAGAGAAACCCTGTCTCGAAAAAAAAAATCAATAAATCAATAAATAATAAATAATAAAAACAAAAGCAAGCAAACAAAAAACTTGCTATGTAGCTAAAGGTGGGTGGCCTCAAATGTGTGATCATCTTGCCTCAACAGTCTGAGTGTTGGGATTACGGGTCTAGTGTATATATTTGTTGGTTGGTTGGTTTTGAAACACAGCCTTACTGTATTGCTCAGGCTGGTTTCAAACTTCTCTGCTCATGTGATCCTATAGCCTTTGCCCCCAAGTATCTGGCCTCCTAGCCATGTGCTGCTGGGCTCAGTTTCCCAGTGCTCTATTTCCTGGCTAACTTTACATACCTTTCCACAAGCACGTAGCAGTACGGTTGCTTCTTGCAATGTCTGTATCAGAAAAATTATAGATCCTGCCTCTCCGGGTCCCTTGTACCTTTTAGATATTGACAGTCACATCATTCCAAGGAGGCAGCGTCCACGGGGCTGCCTGCAGATAATGATGGCCGATGACTCAGAAAATGGCCCTTTGTAGATAAAGACCACAAAAGCCTGACTCAGAGGACACAGGAAAGTATGCTCAAGAGCTTCATTTTCTGGCTCAGTCAAATTATCTGTGTGAAATTTTATCAAAGAAATGCACACGAGCACGGCGGCGCCTTCTCATGAACTCCTTTCAGGAGGGTCTCTGCATTCTCTTCATCTCATTTCAAGGCCAATGGGCGTTTCAGCAGCCAGATGCAAGCAGATGTTCTGAATTTTTCCCACAGAGTCTTTAATCTTCAAGAGCACCCTGAAAGCAACCTAGCGTTATCTCTATTTTCGCAGATGAGGGACCCTCATAGACAGAGGGCTTTAAGAATTTGCCTGAGGCCACAGAGGGACTAAATGACAGAATTGTAACTGGGACCTACTTGAATCCAGACCTGTTTGTTTTTCTTGGTATTGGATTGTTTGTTTGGTTGGAATTTTTGTTTCTTTGTTTTTGGAGGAATTTTTTTTGGTTTTTTTTGGGGGGGTGTTTTGTTTTTAAGACCAGTTCTTACCTTGTAGCCCAGGTTGCCTTCAAAGTCAATCCTCCTACATCAACTTCGTGGGTGCTGGGATTACAGGCATGAGGCACACACGAGGCTCTTTCCTACATTTTTTTTTTTAATTGTTGTTTTTCAATTTTTCGAGACAGGGTTTCTCTCTGTGTAGCAGTGGCTGTCCTGGAACTCACTCTGTAGACCAGGCTGGCCTCAAACCCAGAAATCTGCCTGCCTCTGCCTCCCAAGTGCTGGGATTACAGGTGTGCGCCACCACTGCCTGGCTCTTTCCTACATTTAAATGCGCGCGCGCGCGCGTGTGTGTGTGTGTGTGTGTGTGTGTGTGCGTGTGCGTGTGCGTGTGTGATGCATGCCACAGCACACATGTGGAGGTCACACTACAACTGGCAGGCATCTATTCTTTCTTTCCACCAAGCGAGTGTTGGGAACTGAACTGAAGCAAGATGACAAGCATCGAACCATCAGACTGGTCCCTCTGTCCCATCTTTAATCTTCAAATTGTCTTCTGAGCCTGCCTTCTTTCCTTCCTCCTTCTTTCCTTCCTTCCCCTTTCCTTTCTTTTCTTTTTTTCATCCCCCCTCCCTTTAAAGAAAAGATCACACTGTGTGTTGCTTTTAACCCCTGGGCACAAGTAATCCTCCGGTCTCAGTCTTTTGAGTGGCTGAGATTACAGGCACCAGCCACTGCTCCAGCTTAATTCTCATTCTCTCTCTCTCTCTCTCTCTCTCTCTCTCTCTCTCTCTCTCACACACACACACACACACACACACACACACACACACACCTGTGGCTTCTGCATCCCTTTTCATGGTTTCTGACTCCTTTTCATGGCTTGACAGCTTTTCTCGGCCCGGTTTCGCAGCCCTGTTTCGCAGCCTCTTCTTGTTTGACTTCACCGCTTGACATGCCTCGCAGCCTACTCTTGGTGGCAGTGTTGCCCTAGAAATCAGAAAAGCTTTGTAATCCTTCACCCACTCCCCAAATTGACATTCTCTCTTCCCACCCTTTGGGTCTGAAAAAAAAAATGCTAGGGAAGCAAGCAGGCTGGGGGTTGGAGACAGGCTGCCTGGCAGGAGGAGGGCAGCCCCTGTGGGCAGCAGCTGCTGTGTTCCTTTAAATTGGAAATCATGACAGCTCCAAGCTGCAGATCCTCCAGGGAGGGTGGCTTTTGGAGAACTGCAGTGCCCTTTGTGAGAGCTCCCACCATCTGTATGATCAGGTAGTCAGGCAAAGGAGGCTGCTCTCAGTGCAGAAGCCCCAAAATACTGGCACCTCAAGGCCTTGCAGGAAGCCATCATCAAGCCACACGGTCCAGGGCCTCCATGCCTTCTAACTTGTAAGCATCCACTGCTATTTGACGACGCCCGGGCTCCTCAAAGGTGGGTCTTCAAAGGCTGCATCTGTATTACTGGGGAAGTTTCTACTGACAGTTTCCCAGACTCTAGCTCCTACCTTGTAAATAGACAATATGTAGATGGATACGCCCTCCTCCCCAGCAAGGGACTGGGACGGCTGCTAAAGTTTGAAGATCACTATGCTGCCGCAGGTACTCACTCCCACAGAAGCACAAACCCTCATGGGGCCCATCGCTGACACAAGGTCTCACCATGTAGCCCTGGCTGTCCAGGAACTGACAGCGATCGCCATCGCCTGCCTCTCCTTCCTGAGTGATTGGTTTGATGGCATGCGCCACCACACCCAGCCTACCTTCAAGATTTCAGAAAAGAAAATTTGCCCTGGGAATATAAAATATAGTGTTCTCTCTCTGTCTCTTTCTGTTTGTTTTTTTTTTTTAAGATTTATTTATTTATTATTATATGTGAGTACACTGTAGCTGTCTTCAGACACACCAGAAGAGGGCATCAGATCTCATTACAGATGGTTGTGATCCACCATGTGGGTGCTGGGATTTGAACTCAGGACCTTTGGAAGAGCAGTTGGTGCTCTTAACCGCTGAGCGCTGAGCCATCTCTCCAGCCGCCCCCCCCCGTTTTTTGTTTTTTGTTTTTTTTTTTAAGACAGAGTTTTTCTGTGTATCCTTGGCTGTCAAGAACCTGCTCTGTAGCCCAGGCTGGCCTCAAACTCGAGATCTACCTGTCTCTATCTCCTAAGTGCTGGGATTAAGGGTATGTGCCACCACTACCTGGATGCCGGACCTAATTTTAATATTAGCAGTTTAGCTCTGAAACCAACTAAAAGTTTTGAGCACTCTTTGGGAGTGGAAAGAATTTTTTATAATAGAATGGACAAATATACTAAATTAGGCAATTAAAATATTTTCAGTTTTCAAGCCGGGCGTTGGTGGCGCACGCCTTTAATCCCAGCACTTGGGAGGCAGAGGCAGGCGGATTTCTGAGTTCGAAGCCAGCCTGGTCTTCAGAGTGAGCTCCAGGACAGCCAGGACTACACAGAGAAACCCTGTCTCGAAAAACCAAAAAAAAAAAATATATATATATATTTTCAGTTTTCTTTTATGTGAATGCTTTATCTACATGTATGTCTGTGTGCATACCTGTTGCCTGCAGTGGTCATTAGAGGGTGTCTGATACCCTAGAACTGCAGTTGTAGGTGGTTGTGAACCACCATGTGGGTGAGGGAAATTGAATCCAGGTCTTCTGCAAGAGCAGCCAGTTTGTCATCTTTCCAGCCCTTAAAATGGGTAATCTTGCCGGGCGTGGTGGCACACGCCTTTAATCCCAGCACTTGGGAGGCAGAGGCAGGCGGATTTCTGAGTTCGAGGCCAGCCTGGTTTCCAAAGTGAGTTCCAGGACAGCCAGGGCTACACAGAGAAACCCTGTCTCGAAAAACCAAAAAAAAAAAAAAAATATTTTCAGTTTTCTTTTATGTGAATGCTTTATCTACATGTATGTCTGTGTGCATACCTGTTGCCTGCAGTGGTCATTAGAGGGTGTCTGATACCCTAGAACTGCAGTTGTAGGTGGTTGTGAACCACCATGTGGGTGAGGGAAATTGAATCCAGGTCTTCTGCAAGAGCAGCCAGTTTGTCATCTTTCCAGCCCTTAAAATGGGTAATCTTGCCGGGCGTGGTGGCACACGCCTTTAATCCCAGCACTTGGGAGGCAGAGGCAGGCGGATTTCTGAGTTCGAGGCCAGCCTGGTTTCCAAAGTGAGTTCCAGGACAGCCAGGGCTACACAGAGAAACCCTGTCTCGAAAAACCAAAAAAAAAAAAAAAAAAAAGGTAATCTTTGGGTTTTTTAAATCAATAAATGTAAATTGTACTACTTATGTATATGCAGGAGAGATGCATGCAATATGACATAGGTATTGAAGGTCAGAGACTGTGCAATGGTCTGTCTATTCTCTCCTTCCATCTTGGGATCCAGGAATTGAATCCAGGCTATGACGTTTGCATGGCAAGTGCTAAGCCATCTCACCAGCTCCACATAAGCATTTTTAAACGTCCTTTTCGTCCCTACACTACGAAGGATTCTATTTGCACTTTTTGTTTTGTTTTGTTTTGTTTTGTTTTTGTTTTTGTATTTTTTTCGAGACAGGGTTTCTCTGTGTAGCCCTGGCTGTCCTCGAACTCAGAAATCCTCCTGCCTCTGCCTCCCAAGTGCTGGGATTACAGGCGTGTGCCACCACCGGCGGCTGCTATTTGCACTTTTAAAATTAGGCAGCACCTTCCATTTGGTTGTTCAGACCAATAATTACATATTTAAACTATATACGAAATTATACCATACCTTGTCCTGCAGACACTCCCTTGGTGAAAGTTTGTATTTCTTTTACTACTTTTTCTGGTGTTAGGGGCATTTTTACCAGGGCATTGTAAATTCAGTCTACTACTGAGCTCTATCCACATCCCTCGTGTCATCTGGGTGACAGTCTCCTGCACCTTTAATCCCAGCACTCAGGGGACAGAGACAAGCAGATCTCTGAGTTCAAGACCACTCTGGTCTACAGACAGTTCCAGGACAGGCAAGGCTACCCAAAAAACTGAAACTATTATAGACCATCCCTGTGGCCTTTAACCACGGGAAGTCCAGAGTCCGCATCCTCAGAAAGGAAGTCCCGCCTTTATCCGGCTACAGACCAATCAGAGCTCACCAGGGCAGCTCCGGAGCCAATGGTCTGCGCTAGTGCCTTGGCAGGCTGCAGATCTCTGTGACTTGCAGACCAGCCTGGTCTACAGAGTAAGTTTCAGGACAGCCAAGGCTACACAGAGAAACCCTGTCTCGAAAAAGATAAAATAAAATAAAACAAAACAAAACTAAAAGATTATTGGCCATTCTATTTCCTGTCTTTGATTTCTTGAGACAGGGTCTCTGTGCAGATCTGGCTGTCAGAGGCAGGCAGATCTCTGAACTCAAGTCCAGATTTGTCTACAAGTTCCAGGACAGCCAGGGCAACAAGAGAAACTTTGTCTTTTTTTTTTCTTTTTTTAAAGGCAAAAGTAGGACCCATGATATATCTTGAGGATAGGGCACTTTCCTAGCCCAAGGAAGTACTTCATTCTGTAGTACTTAGAGAAAACAAAGGAAAAAAAAAGACAATATTTTGTAGAAAAAAAATCAAAGAAAATTTACAAGCAAAGTACTTCAAAATGGTTGTGTGTGTGTGTGTGTGTGTGTGTGTGTGTTGTTGGTGTTGTTGTTTATTTGTTTTTTGTATTTTTTTCGAGACAGGGTTTCTGTGTGGTCCTGGCTGTTCTGGAACTCACTCTGTAGACCAGGCTGGCCTTGAACCACTGCCCGGCTTTCATAATGTTTTGTGCTGTCTGTTGTGGTGGGTTACTCTTAATACCACCAAGGTAGACAGAAGCAGGTGGAAGCTTTTGAGTTAAAGGTCAATTTGGTTTACATAATCAGTTCCAGACCAGGCAGGACCAGAGAAAATCTGTCTCAAAAAGAAACAAGTTGCCCGGCTGAATTGAGTAGCTGGTAAAAAACAACTTGCTGCTCAGGCCTTTAATCCCAACACTCGGGAGGCAGAGGCAGGGGGATTTCTGAGTTCCAGGCCAGCCTGGTCTACAGAGTGAGTTCCAGGACAGCCAGGGCTATACAGAGAAACCCTGTCTCAAAAAACATATATATATATATATATATATATATATATATATATATATATATAATAAAATTTAAGTTTCGGAGGGGGAAATTTGCTTAATAACTTGAGTTTCAGAATCTGTACCAGATAATTCTTATTTTCAAAGTCCACAGAGAAGACATTTCTGAAGTCCATTATTTCGATTTTTTTTTTTTTCAAATTCACCCAGCAGTTTTAGTATTGAGAAATGTTTCTTTCTTGGGCTTCCAATCTCGAGCAGCAGATGTGTGCTGTTTTGATACAGGTGTTCTGAACACGGAGCTGGGTCTGTGGAACTAGACATATTGTATCTAAATGTTGGTAGAGCTCGTGTCTCTCTTTGGTGTCTTCTGGCCCAGTTGGCCTGCAGGAGCTGCAGAATTGGTTGGTGCTCAGAGGAAGCTTTTACTCTTTTTTTTTTTTTTTTTTTTTGGTTTTTCGAGACAGGGTTTCTCTTAGCCCTGGCTGTCCTGGAACTCACTCTGTAGACCAGGCTGGCCTCGAACTCAGAAATCCGCCTGCCTCTGCCTCCCAAGGGCTTGCTGGGACTACAGGCGTGTGCCACCACGCCCGGCTTTTTTTTTTTTTTTTTTTTTGGAGACAGTTTCTTTGTGAAACCCCCCCCCCGACTGTCCTGAAACCCTGGAACTTGCTCTGTATACCAGGATGGCTTCAAACTCCGAGATCCATTTGCCAGCGCCACCAAAGCTCGGCTTCTGCTACACATGATCAGAGATCACTGAGAGATTTGTGTTTGGAGTACAAAATTTACACTGAGCTCTGTCCTCAAAAGAACCAAACAACAAAAGCCAATTTTAAAAAATTGACTTATATGACCCAGGCTGGCTACTAAAGTATTAATTACAGAAGCTCTAAGCCCTGTAGTGCGATCTCGCTAACCTTCCACAATAAGCAAGTACCCTCCATTGGCCGTTTACCCACGACGAATTTTACAGACTGAGGTGGTATTTGAACCCACGACCCAAGACCTCTAAAACTAAAGCCTGGCTTTGACAGGATGCCTAGTCATGGCTACAAGCACTGCGCATGCCCCGAGGCAGTCAGCGGGAACTTGGTGCAAAGGTGGAGGCGGAGCCTCGTTTTTCCCAGGGCCCCCACCATCCTCAGAAAGGAAGTCCCGCCTTTATCCGGCTACCGACCAATCGGAGCTCACCAGGGCATCTCCGGAGCCAATGGCCTGCGCGAGTGCCTTGGTCGCAGGTTCCAAAAGGAAGGATTAGGGGTCAGGGGAACGCGGGTGACCGTGGAGGGTGGGTAGAGACCTTCCGCTGACTCGATCCTGCCAGCCGCCACAGTCACTTGGCAGAAGGCAGGCCAGGACGGGGTCCTGGGGCGAGCGGACTGGCGGCCGGCTGTGTCCAGGCGCCGCTTCTCGCTCCTCCCCCCCCCAGCAAGTGGCAGGTTCCAAGATGGCCGCCCTCCGCCGCGGCGCGAGCCCGGGCGGTGGCTCCGCCCCGTTCCCCCCTCGCCCGACTCCCGCGTGGTTCGGTCCGGGCGCCGCGCTCGTGCCGGGCTGCCGGGGTTGCGACGCGGGCGCCCCCCGGGCCACACGCGGTGGTTTGGGCCGTGCTTGCGTCACAGCTTTGGGGCGGAGGCTTCCCTGCACGCAGATTCCCAGGGAGCGTGTGGTGGGGGACCGCGACCATTGAGGGAGGGCTGGCCGGGGCGACCTGGGTTTTCTTTTCCAGACAAGGTCGCACAGTATGTCCAAGCTGGCCTGCGACACCGTGCTGGCCGCAGTGGCCTAAAACTCTAGATCCTCCTGCCCACCCCGCTGAGCACTGACAAGACAGGAGGGACGGGGAGGGTGGGAGGGGCTTGGGGGAGTACTGAGCATCACTCCGATATTTTATAAAAATAACAATAAATAATAACCTACCCAGGCTTGTTGACTGACACACACTGTGATCCCAGCACTCAGGATATGGTACCCATTCTCAACTACATAGACAGTCTGGGCTACATAAGACTACCTCAAATAATAATGATGGTGATGCATAATTATGATAGAATTATTTTTAAAAATACTCATAACCTGCCAGATTTCACCCACATCTTCACATTACTCCAATGGTCTTATTCATCTCAATGACCTTAACTACTATTATTTTATTTTCTATGGAAGAAAGTACTCAGAGCTCACCAGAAAGGACAGGAGGACAGACAAGAGCCAGAGCCCAGGCTGAATAGCTCCAACTTCTGCTTCTAGCCCATTAGCCCCATTAGCTACTGTAGTGGCTATTCCAGGTGGTCAACTTGACTATACCTGGAATGAACTACAATCCAGAATTGGAAGGCTCACCTGTGATCCTAATCTGTTGGCTGGGAGGTACAAGTTTCTGACCTGGATCTTGGCATGGAGATCTTGAGGCTTAGTGGCTATGAATCCCAGAAGATTAAGACAGGGAGATCTCTGGGTTCAAGGTCATCTGGGACGAACCAAGTCCCTGATCCATGCTACATTTAATCTGGTCCACACCTTCCGCTGGAGACCTACATACATACGGACATTGTAAGAAGGAAGATTCACTCATTCTCCTGCTTGCCTTGTGGGACTGAGCAACTGTTAGGTCCTTGGACTTCCATTCCCCCATCACCATTGTTGGGAGTTGGACTACAGACTAAGTCACCAACAAATTCCCTTACTATATAGAGACTACCCATAAGTTCTGTGACTCTAGAGAACCCTGGCTATTATAGCTATCGAGCTCTTTGTGTGTGTGTGTGTGTGTGTGTGTGTGTGTGTACACATGCCCGCAGTGTTGCTCAAGATGGACTTTAAAGCGTCTGAAACACAAGGCAGCAGAGTTCAGCCCTCAGCCCAGTACATGTGAATTTTTTTTTTTTTTTGTATTTTTGTTTTGCGAGGCAGGGTTTCTCTGTGTAGTCCTGGCTGTCCTGGAACTCACTCTGTAGACCAGGCTGGCCTCGAACTCAGAAATCTGCCTGCCTCTGCCTCCCAAGTGCTGGGATTACAGGCGTGCACCACCAC
This sequence comes from Apodemus agrarius, assembly GCA_964023405.1. Classification (NCBI taxonomy): domain Eukaryota; kingdom Metazoa; phylum Chordata; class Mammalia; order Rodentia; family Muridae; genus Apodemus; species Apodemus agrarius. The sequence continues at coordinate 12,619,015 of OZ030010.1, forward strand.
GCCTGGCTTGTGATTCTTTTTTTTGGTTTTTTGAGACAGGGTTTCTCCGTGTAGCCCTGGCTGTCCTGGCTGTCCTGGAACTCACTCTGTAGACCAGGCTGGCCTCGAACTCAGAAATCCACCTGCCTCTGCCTCCCAAATGCTGGGATTACAGGCGTGCGCCACCACGCCCGGCCCGGCTTGTGATTCTTATCTCTACAGATGTTCTCTGTGCAGAGCAGGTTCCTCTCTTAACCATGCCAGGCCTGGGGCCTCTAACCTACCCACATGCTCCTGACCCTCAGGAGTAAAATGTGTCATCTCAGTCTCAGCTAGCTCTTAAGAAACAGTAAGCCGGGCAGTGGTGGCACAGGCCTGTAATCCCAGCACTTGGGAGGTAGAGACAGGCAGATTTCTGAGTTCGAGGTCAGCCTGGTCTACAGAGTGAGTTCCAGGACAGCCAGGGCTACACAGAGAAACCCTGTCTCAAAAAAAAAAAAAAAAAAAAAAAAAAGAAGAAGAAGAAGAAGAAGAAGAAGAAGAAGAAGAAGAAGAAGAAAAGGCAAAACAAAAAAGAATGAAACAGTAGTTGGCCCCTCCCCATGTGTAAGTAAGTCTTCAATACGGCCTTGGTGGGAACTGGAGTGTGAAGATAGCCCACATCTTACTACCCATTCAGGGGTAGAGGTGTGTGATCGAGATCCTTTAGGCAACATCTTTATAAACTATAATCATTCTCTGTTTGATTTTTTTTTTCTTTTGACACAGTCCATGTAGCCTTGGCTGGTCTAAAACTCAACTACATAGACCCAGATGGTCTCAAGCTCCTGGCAATCCTCCTGCCTCAGTCTCTTGAATGCTAGATTACAGGGTCCTGCCATCATACTTGACTTCTTCCTTGTTATTTGTGAATGGTTTAGTTCCACACTCCTGCAGATACCCTGTTCCTCCAGTGCCTATCTCTTTTGTATAAAATGGTGTAGTGTTTACATATGCCCTTCCCATATTCTGCAGTAAACCTCAAATCCTACAATGGAATGCTCTATAAATACTTGCTATAGTCTTTTTTTAAATTTATTTATTTATTTATTTATTTATTCATTTATTTATTTTTTGGTTTTTCGAGACAGGGTTTCTCTGTGTAGTCCTAGCTGTCCTGGAACTCACTCTGTAGACCAGGCTGGCCTCGAACTCAGAAATCTGCCTTCCTCTGCCTCCCAAGTGCTGGGATTACAGGCGTGCACCACCACGCCCGTTTTTTTTTTTTAATTTTTAAAATTTATTTACTTTATGTATAAGAGCATGTACACCTGTGTGCCTGAAGAGGCCATCAGATCATTTTATAATTGGGAACCACCATGTGAGTGGTTGCACTTGAACTCAGGACCTCTGGAAGAGAGCAGCCAGTATTTTGTTTTGTTTTGTTTTTTAAAGATTTATTTATTTATTTGTATGTGAGTACACAATAGCTGTCTTCAGACACTCCAGAAGAGGGTGTCAGATCTCATTACAGATGGTTGTGAGCCACCATGTGGTTGCTGGGATTTGAACTCAGGATCTTCGGAAGAGCAGTCAGTGCTCTTAACCACTGAGCCATCTCTCCAGCCCTTTGTTTTGTTTTTTTGATTTGGTTTTTCTGAGACAGGGTTTCTCTGTATAGCCCTGGCTGTCCTGGAACTCACTTTGTAGACCAGGCTGGCCTCAAACTCAGAAATCCGCCTGCCTCTGCCTCCCAGAGTGCTGGGATTACAAGCGTGCGTCACCACGCCCGGCTTATATCTGCACATTATTAACACACACATACAAACACACACGCACGCACGCACGCACGCACGCACGCACACCCCACAGCTTGCATCTTAAAGGGAATAGAAGAGTTTATTCTGGGGACATTCCGAGTGACTGTGGCTTGGGAACACAGATTTAGTTGGCCCGAATGCCACGTTCCAACGAGCAAGCAGTTTCATCCAATTTTGTAGTTTTACAGAACAAAGACAGTCATAAATCAAGACAAGTTTAAAATACACTGGTGGGAGCCGGGTGTGGTGGCACACCTTGTAATCCCAGCACTTGGGAGGCAGAGGCAGGCAGATTTCTGAGTTCGAGGCCAGCCTGGTCTACAGAGTGAGTTCCAGGACAGCCAGGACAGCCAGGGCTATACAGAGAAACCTTGTCTCTCCGGAAAAAAAAAAAAAAAACCACTGGTGGGTACCTCAGAGATGGCAGCCGCTTTCCTATTGGCCCAAGGTACTATTTGATGGCATTCTTAGCCTTTATGTTGGTGGGAACAAGCAGTTGGCTATTTCAATAGATTCCCGAAGGTTTTTATCTTTTACTTACAGGACTTTAGTTCTGACACAAAGGTGGGCAAGAAATGGCTGGCTGCTCTAGGAGCTAAAGCCAGCGCATGGATAAGAAATATCCAACCTCTTCCCATCTGTGCAGTTTTTTCCAGTCAAGAGATTCAGAATTCACAGCTTCTTTCCAGGAATTCTCGAATATTCAGACCATATTTAATACAGAAGCAACGTGGGCTTTTTCATTTATTTATGTATTTATCTTTGACAATTTTTTTGGCGTGTTTTTGTTTTGGTTTTTGGGTTTGTTTTTTTTTTTTTTTTTTTTTGCATTTGGTTTTTTCGAGACAGTATTTCTCTGTCTGTCTGCCCTGGCTGTCCTGGAACTCACTCTGTAGACCAGGCTGGCCTCAAACTCAGAAATCCGCCTGCCTCTGCCTCCCAGAGTGTTGGGATAAATCGTTTATTGATTAAAGTCACAGACATAGAGGGCTGATCATAAAGCAAAGTAAGTACTAGCTATCACTATAACCGGAAACCTGCTGCGCATGCTGACACACATCTGTAATCCCAGTGAACTCTGAAGCTGAGGAAAGTGATTTCGGAGCCTCCTGGAGCTATAGCCAAGTATTTTACAAAACAAAAACAAAAGGCAAAACAAAACAAAAGCCAGCTGGGCTCTGCCCAGCACGAAGGGGCAGAGGCAGGTGGATCTCTGTGAGTTCCAGAGCAAGAAAACCTGTCTGGAGGGTGGGGGGAGGAGTAAGAAACAAACAGGATCAAAATTGAAACAATTCTCCACCTGAAAGCCCTGGTATTACACAAACACGCACGAGGGCCCGTGCGCTCAAATAATGGGATCCAATGCCTGCCCTCTTAGGCTGTGTCTGAAGACAGTGACAGTGTACTGTACTCACAGAAAATAAATAAATAAGTAAATCTTAAATATATGATTTAGGTTTTCTTTTTGTTGTTGGTTTTCTTTTGTGTGTGGGTTCTTTTTGTTTTTTTCCAGACAGGGTTTCTCTGTATAGCCCTGGCTGTCCTGGAACTCACTCTGTAGACCAGGCTGGCCTCGAACTCAGAAATCTGCCTGCCTTTGCCTCCCAAATGCTGGGATTAAAGGCGTGCGCCACCACTGCCTGGCCTGGTTTTCTTTTTTTTCCTTTCTTTTTTTTTTTTTTTTTTTTTTTGGTTTTTTGAGACAGGGTTTTTCTGTGTAGCCCTGGCTGTCCTGGAACTCACTCTGTAGACCAGGCTGGCCTCGAACTCAGAAATCCACCTGCCTCTGCCTCCCAAGTGCTGGGATTACAGGCATGTGCCACCATGCCCGGCCTCTGGTTTTCTTTTTTTTAAGAGAAAAAGTATAAATTTTAATTCTGTCTGCTAGTTATAAATAAGAACAGAGGGCCGGGCGTGTTGGTGCACGCCTGTAATCCCAGCACTTGTGAGGCAGAGGCAGGCGGATTTCTGAGTTCAAGGCCAGCCTGGTCTACAGAGTGAGTTCCAGGACAGCCAGGACTACACAGAGAAACCCTGTCTTGAAAAACCAAAAAAAAGCCGGGCGGTGGTGGCACATGCCTGTAATCCCAGCACTTGGGAGGCAGAGACAGGTGGATTTCTGAGTTCGAGGCCAGCCTGGTCTACAGAGTGAGTTCCAGGACAGCCAGGGCTACACAGAGAAACCCTGTCTCGAAAAACCAAAAAAAAAAAAAAAAAAAAAGAAAAACCAAAAAAAAAAAAAAACCAAAAAAACAAAAACAAAAACAAAAAAACAAAACAACAACAATAACAAAAAAACCAGCTAGCAGAAGCAAGGAGGTTTAAGGTCATGTGCTGTGTGTAAAGGGGGCAATTCTTGAGCTTCTTATTGCAGAAGCAGTAAGAAGGTGAGGATCAGAAAACCATAGGAGTAAGGGAGTTGATTTTCATTCCATGCATGTGAGTGTTCTGCCTGCATCTATGTCCGTGCGTGTGCCTAGTGTTCGTGGAGGCCAGAAGAGGGCATTGGCTCCCCTAAAGCTGGAATTTACAGAGGCTTAGGAGCTGCCAGATGGGTGTTATTTACAAGAGCAGCCTCTGAGCAAAGTCTCAATCCCCCGGAGCGGGAGAATTTTCTCTTATCCTGGGGGCGCCCACAGAACTGGCCATCAGCACACCTCCCAGTGTGACCACAGACAGCTTGTGCTGCAATCTCCCTACCAGGAAAATCGGTGCCTGACAACTGGGTCTTCCTTTCCCACGGGTTGGGTTACCTGTGGACACCGAGTTAACACGAGGTACTTTTTTTTTTTTCATTTTTCTTTTCATTTCAAGATTTTTTTAAACTTTTTATTGTTGTTTTGTTTTGTTTTGTTTTGTTTTGTTTTGTTTTGTTTCGGGACAGGGTTTCTCTGTGTAGCCCTGGCTGTCCTGGAACTCACTTTGTAGACCAGCGAGGCCTCCCAAGTGCTGGGATTGCAGGTGTGCGTCACCACTGCCTGGCCCATCTCAAGATTTATTTATTGATTTCATGTATATGAGTACACTGTCGCTGTCTTCAGACACTTCAGAAGAGGACATCAGATCCCATGATAGGTGGTTGTGAGCCACCATGTGGTTGCTGGGAATTGAACTCAGGACCTCTGGAAGAGTAGTCAGTGCTCTTAACCGTTGAGCCATCTCCTCAACCCTTTAAAAGGGTCCAGAAAAACAAAACAAAAAAAATAAATAAATAAAACAAACCTGGGACAAATTTCTTTGAGGACACACATCATCAAATTAGAGATTATTAAACCTCCCCTTTATTCCTTCAACACATTTTCTTTTTGAGACAGGGTCTCATGTAGCCCAGGTCAGCCTCTAATTCACTATGTAGGTTAGGCTGACCTCCTACCTCTTTTCCAAATTTTTGGATTGCATGTGTGTGCCACCATACCCAACAAACATACCTCTTTTGTGTTTAGTTTGGACTAGTTCCTAAAAATTCTTCCCCTCCCCTCCCCAGACATGTTGTCTCTGTATAGCCCTGGCTGTCCTGGAATCGCTCTGTAGACCAGGCTGGCCTCGAACTCAGAAATCCACCTGCCTCTGCCTCTGCCTCCTAAGTGCTGGGATCAGAGGCGTGCACCATCACTGCCTGGCCTTAGAAATTCCTAGTAGACAACATTCAGTGTGTACTACTAAGATGAGAGAACTCTGGTCAGTAGGGCGCTGCTTGGCACAGAAAGCCCTGAGTTTGACTTTCAGCATCCCATAAGTCATGGGGGCAGATGCTTGTAATCTCTGTACTTGGGAAGTTGGGGCTTCGGGATCAGAAGTTCAAGGTCGCTGGGCAGTGGTGGTGCACGCCTTTAATCCCAGCACTCTGGGAGGCAGAGGCAGGCGGATTTCTGAGTTCAAGGCCAGCCTGGTCTACAGAGTGAGTTCCAGGACAGCCAGGGCTATACAGAGAAATCCTGTCTCAAAAAAACCAAATCCAAAACAAACAAACAAATAAACAAACAAAAGTTCAAGGCCAGCCTCAGCTACATGGAAAGTCGGAAGTCAGTCTGTAAAACATTTCTTATAGAAAGAGTTTAATTGAGATGTTTACCTTGAAATGTACACATACACCCACAATAAAGGAAATGAAAACCACAGCTTCTAACACAGTGGGCCACTCACAGCCTGGAATGTCTTTTCCTTTCCTTCTTTCTTCCCTTCCCTTCCCTTCCCTTCCCTCCCTTTCCTTCTCCTTCCTTCCTTCCTTTCTTTCTTTCTTTTTTTTGGTTTTTCGAGACAGAGTTTCTCTGTATAGCCCTGGCTGTCCTGGAACTCACTCTGTAGACCAGGCTGGCCTCGAACTCAGGAATCCGCCTGCCTCTGCCTCCCAAGTGCAGGGATTACACGCGTGCGCCACCACGCCCAGCCTACAATGGCTTTTTAAAGCCAAACATGTACTTGGAAAAGCCAGGGGTGATGGCATCTGTAATCCCAGCATATGAGAGGAAGTAAAAGTGGCTCAGCGGTTAAGAGCGCTAACTGCTCTTCCAGAGGTCCTGAGTTCAAATTCCAGGATGATCAGAAGTTTAATATCATCCACAGTTACACAAGTTCAATGTCTTCCTGGACTAAGTGAGACTCTATAGGTCCCACTCCCTCCCCCCAAATGAAAGAAAATAAAAATCAGGTTGTAAAGTACCCCAGACCTGGAGATGTCAGTAGCTCTGTGTGTTGTGGGCCCCATAAACTATTTGGAGACTGGGTGAGAGGCTGGGAGAAGGGGAGGAATCATCTCAAAAGGCTTTCGGAGCCCGCCTGAGTTCAGGATCTAAGACCTTGTGCCTGCAGGCATAGATAGTCAAGTTCCAGGCAGCCCTGGGGACATCCAGTTCAAAGGTTTTTACCCACACCTGAAAACTGCTTCAGCGTGTCAAATTGCTGTCCCTACAACTGGAGAGCCTCCTCCCCAGCCCGCCGGCCTCATCCCTTAGGCAATGGAACGAGAAGGCATGCATGAGGGTACAGCATGGACGCGATGTGGACAAGGCCTGGTCCTTATCACTGAAAGTGGAGAAAGCTAAGCCTTCAACTGTTACAGACTTTCAAAAAGTCCCAACGTAATAAAAAATAAATCAATCAAGATGTTGTTTTAGTATTTATTTATACTGTAAAGTCCTTCCTTCCAGACTGAGGTTGAAAAAGTAGTGTGTGTGTGTGTGTGTGTGTGTGTGTGTGTATGTGTGTAGAGATGGCAGTTAAGAGCACTGACTGCTCTTCCATAGGTCCTGAGTTCAATTCCCAGGAACCACATGGTGACTCACAACCATCTGTAGTGGGATCCGACACCCTCTCGTGATGTGTCTGAAGACAGCGACAGTGTACCCACATATATGAAATAAATGAATGAATGAATGAATGAATGAATAGAAAGTAATTGAGGAGATGCAGGGAGCAAGGGTAAAAGATGGGGAAGTGAGTCATGGCCTTCTACATCATTGGCAACGTCCAGAGCTAGAGATGGGTTCAATATGCCTTTAAAGGAAACGCAGTAATGCACCTGGAGCCTTCGACTCAACCCCAGGCCAAGTCGGTGCCTTTAGAAGCCGGAAGGAGGCGGCACAGACTTGTGACTACTCTCTGCGTAGCTACCCTGCAGTAGAAGCGCTGCAGATGGCTTAGCCCGCTCTCAGTGTCAACTAGAGCAAGGCTGACCTGCGCCTGTCAGAAGGAGATGGCCCCACACAGAAAGGGAGAGGCAGTTGGGAAGAAAGAAGAAAGGAAGACGCCCTGAGCCTGTGACACACAGGGATCTAGCTAGCCAAGCAATTGGAGGAGGACTCGAGCCAGTCCTAGAGAGGAGGACAGGCCCTCTGGGGGGCCCTGGAGGACTTATTTCCCTTGTGGTTTATTGTACTTCCTGTTCCCTTGCTCACTGCGGAAGTTCCTCTTCTTTCTCTGCACCCAGAGCTTAGCTGGAGAGGACTAAGGCACCATGAGTAGTGGCCCTGTAGGAGGCAGGCCTGGGGGCCGAGGGGGACCAGCGGCTCAGCAGAACATCCCTTCCAACCTCCTCCAGGACCACGAGAACCAGAGACTCTTTGAGCTTCTTGGCCGAAAATGCTGGGTGAGTTGGGAGATCTGGTGCTGCCGGTCTCCCTTCCTTTCTCTTCCTCTCTACCTCTTCTTCCCCCTTCTGCCTCCTTCTCTTACCCATATTTCCCTGCTCCTTCTTCCCATCATTTCTCTTTTCCCCTTCTCCCCATCTCCTCTCCCCAGATCCACTCCCTGTTATCTTGATGTCTCCTCACCTTCCTCCCGGCTCTTTCCCCAAGTTCATGACAGCCACAGACAAGCGCCAGGACCAGGCCTGGGTAGCCATGAAGAGACTCCGCTGAGCCCTGCTCTCTCCCCTCCCAGACACTGGCCACTGCTGTTGTGCAGCTGTACCTGGCCCTGCCTCCCGGAGCTGAGCACTGGACCATGGAGCACTGCGGGGCTGTGTGCTTCGTCAAGGATAACCCTCAGAAGTCCTACTTCATCCGCCTTTATGGCCTACAGGTGACCCCCGCGCCCCGCTGGACAGGAAAGCTAGTTCCCAACTTGCAAAACCGATTTTTGGCCACAGCTCCAAGCCCTCACTCATCTGAGGGACACCCCTAAGCTCCAAAACCAAAAGCCAATGCAGATCCTGAGTTATGGGTTTTCTCATTCTGAGTCTAAGAAGATGGACCTCAAAAGGTTCATATCAAGACTTTGATCTGCTCCACTGCCTCAAATCTGTTCTAAAGCCAGTATGTTGAATACTTTTAGAACCTGAATCTTAAATTCACATTTTAGAGCCTTCAGTTCCTACATATAGGCTTTGAATCCCAAACCTAAATCTCTCACATCCGTGTCTGATTGTCAGACTGTACCCCAATCCTCCATCTCAGACACCTAGAACCCAAACCCTGAGAGTGAGCTGAAGAGCTCTAAAATAAGACCCTGGGACACCAAATCTGGACACCATGCTCCCTGGTTAGAAAAAAGAGGTCTGCCACCCAGGATGCCTGGATGCCAGCATGTCCCCCACCCTGCTCCTCTCCAGGCTGGCCGGCTCCTCTGGGAACAGGAGCTGTACTCGCAGCTGGTTTACCTCACCCCCACCCCGTTCTTCCACACCTTTGCTGGCGACGTAAGTGAGCAGCCCGGACAGCCTTGCACTGCATGTGAGGTTTGGGGAGGAGATGAGAAAGTCCTGGGGATGGGGGGGGGTTTGCTGGAAGTTTGCTGACCCCAAGGCATGTATAGGACTGTCAAGTAGGACTGAACTTTTCCGACGAGAGTGAAGCCCAGGCCTTCCGGGCCCTGGTGCAGGAGAAGATACAAAAAAGGAATCAGAGGCAAAGCGGAGGTAAGGAGGCCTTGGTGGGAATTGGGGAACGGGCAGGTTAGACAGAGGGGGGTGCATGGGTGTGAGGCTGGAAAAGCCCCCATCACATGGCTTCAGCTCTCAGTCCACCCTATTTAACCACAGAAAGACGACAGCTACCGCCGCCACCAGCACCAACCAACGAGGGTGAGTCCTCTAGTTCAAGTGGGGGTTATGAAGAACCAACCCCAGACACCTGGGGCAAGATTGGGACAGATCTGAACTCATTCCATTTTCCCAGAGAGAAGAGGAGGGCTCCCACCTGTGCCCCCGCATCCGGGTGGAGATCATGGGGGTAAGTGGCGATTCTCAGGTTCTGGAGAGACGGTGGAGGGGTAAGAGGTGAATGAGTACTTGGGTGTGTCTGTAAATTCGTAAAGAGGTAGATGGGCGGGTGGGCAGGTGAGCATGGTGATAGATTGGTGGCAGACATGACTAAACTGGCGGATGGCTTATAGATAGATAAGTGAGTATTTGGGTAAATGGATGAATATTTACTTGTATTTAAGTAATGAACCCGTGGCTCTGAGAATTCATGAATGGGCATGTAAACAGACGAAGAGTGAACAAGAGGGCTGGGGACATGGGGCAGGGCTTGTCACCAAGCCTAGACACCAGAGCTCTAGCCCCAGAGTCCACATAAGGATAGGAGAGAAGCAATTCCACAGAGTTGTCCTCTGACCTCCACACATGTGCTTTGCATGCATGCAGACACACACACACACACACACACACACACACACACAAACACACACACTCTATACCCACACATAATAATACATTTAAAGAATTACATTACAAAAATGAGATGACACAATATTCTACCCAGGGAAGATTCACGATTCAATGATTAGGTGTGAATGAATGAATAACTTCAAAAGCCTTTTAGCCAAAACAGCCCGAGAATGAATGAGTCCATAGTTGAATGATAAAGACACATGAATTGGTGAGTCGGTGTTTTGTTTTTGGGGGTCCATCCACCGCTCTATAGGCCTTACTTAGACCTCTCTCATCCATTTCCTTCGTGACCATCGAACATTCCACAAACTTTTCCAATGGTCTTTCTAGTTCTTGCCCCCTCTGCTTTGGTTAGTAGGTGTGTGTTGGTCAGAGGTTCATTCACCATTTTTTTCCACAGGCCCATCAGGTGGTCCACTATCTCTAGGACTCGTGACAGTCGACATTCAGAACCCTGACATCACAAGTTCACGATACCGTGGGCTCCCGGCACCTGGCCCTGGCCCAACTGATAAGAAACGCTCAGGGAAAAAGAAGATCAGTAAAGCGGACATCGGTGCACCAAGTGGATTCAAGTGAGAACTTCTTCCCGTCGGATCCCAGTGGGTGGGAGAGCATCGGAGCAGGTGGATAGCTGAGCGGAGGGAGGGCCGGGCGGCTGGGTGAACGGGTACAAGTAACTAATGTGTCGAAGGCTGAATGGGGTAGGTGAGTGGCAGGTAAACGGATGGGTGAGTGGACGAGGGTGCAGATAGATGACGCAGGTTGACTGGTTCACAGACAAAGCGGGCACGGATAGAGAACTAGGCAGTCAAGCAGATGAACGGATAGACTTTGATGAGTGGACGCACGCGTGGAGAGAACACGGAAACATGCAATGGATTGCCAAGTGTGGTGGGGCGCTCATGTAATGCCAGCACTTTCGACATAGAAGCATTAAGGCCAAGGGTTCATGGTGGCTCACAACCAGCTATGAGTGACATCTCCTGGCACGCAGGCATAACAACCCACAGACAAGAAAGAAAGTGGGGGAGGGGAAGAAGAGGGAAGGGCAGCAGGGAGGGGGAGGAAGCGAAGGTAAAGACAGGAGTAGATGGCACACAAAGATGAGAAGGGAGATTGGTAGGCAAATCTGTGAGCAGATGTGCGTGGGCAGATGGAGCGAGGGACACAGGCATGGCCAAGCCACTGGTCTGAGGGAGGAATGCGAACCACAGTATGTGCTCACTGGTTCGGGGCCCTTTGGAGCCCCTCAGGGAAGGAGAGGGCAAGAGGTGAAGAAGACCCCGGGGCTTGACTGACGTCCCCTTCCCTTCCCTAGACACGTCAGCCACGTGGGCTGGGATCCCCAGAACGGATTTGATGTGAGTAGTCCAAAGGCACCCCTCCCCAACCCCACTCAACTTCCACACAGTCGCCCACTGACCAAGGCTCAGAGCCCACGCCCAGCCCCAGCCCTTCCCGGAGCCCTCGTGGTGCTTCGCTGTGATGGATCTGGTGAGAAGCTGGGCCCCTTCCTAGTTCACTTTCTGCTCCCGCCCCTTTACCCGTGGCGCAGGTGAACAACCTAGACCCGGATCTGCGGAGCCTGTTCTCCAGGGCGGGGATCAGCGAGGCCCAGCTCACCGACGCCGAGACCTCCAAGCTCATCTATGACTTTATCGAGGACCAGGGTGGTCTAGAGGCTGTGCGGCAGGAGATGAGGCGCCAGGGTAAGCGCCCCTTTTCTCTGGCCCCGGGGGTTGTTACCCTAGACTTGTATAAGGAAAAAAAAATGAAGCTCAAAACTTACCACAAGTACGCATTATTTCACCCCTCTACAGAGCCACTCCCACCACCTCCACCTCCGTGCCGAGGAGGTGGAGGAAGCCAGCCCCCGAGACCTCCTGCTGTGGGGAGTAATAAGGGTCGCAGCGGTCCACTGCCACCTGTACCTATGGGGGGAGCCCCGCCCCCACCAACACCCCGAGGACCCCCACCACCGGGCCGAGGGGGTCCTCCACCACCACCCCCTCCGGCCACTGGAAGATCTGGACCACCACCTCCTCCAGTCCCTGGAGCTGGGGGACCACCGGCGCCACCGCCACCGCCACCGCCACCACCACCTCCACCCTGCCCTGGGAGTGGGCCTGCTCCTCCCCCGCTTCCTCCTACTCCCGTGTCTCTGGGGAGCCCAGCACCTGGTGGGGGCCGGGGTGCACTTTTGGATCAAATCCGGCAGGGAATTCAGCTGAACAAGGTAAAGAGGGGCAGGGACGGTAACTGGGGATCTGTGTAAGTCAGAACATTGTGAGCCATGGTTGAGATGCCGGCCTTCGGGGGGACCCTGTGATAAATTGGAGATCGGTGTGGTCCCTTGAAAGAGACCGGAGTGTGTAAGAGAAGAAATGGAGAAAGGGCGGGAGCAATGCTCTTCTCACAGTCCTGAGCCCTCCTCTCTACTGCAGACCCCTGGAGCTATAGAGAACTCAGTCCAGCAACCACTCGCTCAGCAGTCAGAAGGCCTAGTGGGGGCCCTGATGCACGTCATGCAGAAGAGAAGTAGAGTCATTCATTCCTCAGGTGAGCCCACCATGCCAGAGTGTGCCCTGACTCCCAGGGGTTGCTCTTCTTGGTGACACTAGAGGCCCGTCCGTGTATGTGGGGAGATATAGATCAAGTCCGTCAGGCAGCAGTAATATAATTAAGTGGATCTTTGGCAATAATATTAACATATGCCAGGGTATGCCCACAGTATGAGTATTAACCACCTATGTTCAATGATAGTAGCATTAGTTGTGTGACAAGACTTTTCTTACCCTAAATGGGGAGCCCATGACAGACCAAAGTACAGATACCACCAAAGTCCAACGTGGTGAATCAATGAGTTTTATTGGGGGTTACTTACGGGAATATGGGTGAGGGGTTATTTACAGAAGCAGATATGATTCGAGACAGCTGTGTCACCAAAGCCCACTCCAGCATGGTGACAGCTCATAAAAGCTGGCATCCTGGAGCCTGCAGGCTGATAACACGCTGGGAACTGTCTTTCCCAAGTGACTCTGGTCTAAACCTCTTGCAGGCAGCTGGTCTGGCCTAAGTCTTCTTTGTGGCTGGCATGTCTTGAGAGTGACTCACGGTAGTCTTTAGTGCTTATTCTGAGAGGAAGGGGCCTGGTGGATACGGTCGGTTGCAGGGACTTGCTGAAGCTGTTTTGAGTTGTTTACCTTCGGCCTTAAGCAGATGGAATACTTCAATCTTCATCTCAGAGGAAGCCATTAGACAACATGAGCTCATCGTGTGAAAATGCTGTTCTAAAGCACTCCGTCTTTGCATAAGAGCTCGGGCTGCTGTTCCACAGGACATGGGTTCAATTCCCACGGCCCAGATGGCTGCTCAAAACTATCTATAAACTCTAGTTCCAAGGGATCTGGAAGGCCCCCACAGCCATCAGACACAGTCGAGGCACAAATGCACATGCAGGCAAACGCTAATACAGAAAATAATACAAATTAAAAAAAATTAAGAACTCCATCTTTGCCGAGCTGGTATGGTGGTACATGCCTTTAGCCCTAGCACTTGGGAGGCAGAAACAGGTGAATCTCTCTGAGTTCAAGGCGAGCTTCCTCTACATAGAGAATTCCAGGCTAGCTAAGGCTACATATAGAGACCCTGTCTCAAAACAAAACCAAGGGGCTTAAGGTTTGGCTAAAAGGAACCTGATGCCAAGCCGATGACCTGAGTTTGAGTGACATCTAGCATTCCTGTGGTGGAAGGAGAGAACCGGTTCCTGCAAGTTATTCTCTGACCTCCCCACTCGTACATGGACCCACACGCAAATGAATAATGACAGAATTTTAAAAAGAGAAACCTCCATCTTTGGCAATCACATTACCATTAAATCCAATAATTCACAGAAGCACATCAACTCATAGCATGCTAATATAACTAGCCATTTTGGGCAAAAATATGGAATGATGCGTCGTGAATGTCCATGTCTTAATTGTATAGGGGCCATGCTAATCTGGTCTGTGTCATTCCATATGCTGTGTGTGTGCTGTCAGACACTAGCCTCGCCTTTCTACAATGTTGGGGTTTTTTTTGTTTTTGTTTTTGTTTTTTTTTTCTTTTTTTTTGGTTTTTTTCGAGACAGGGTTTCTCTGTGTAGCCCTGGCTGTCCTGGAACTCACTCTGTAGACCAGGCTGGCCTTGAACTCAGAAATCCGCCTGCCTCTGCCTCCCAAGTGCTGGGATTAAGGCGTGCGCCACCACTGCCCTGCCCTTTCTCCAATGTTAAGAACTGAATGTGCCAAATATATTGTCATTAGCCTGGGATGTGGCAGTGATACTAATCTCAGCCTGGTTCCAATAGGTTGAGAGCAGGTTCCCAATAATATCATTAACTCCAACTTCACAATAATATTAATATTAACCTAAGTTTGTCCACAAGACTAATGTGAATTCATTATGTGATGAAATTTTAACAAATGTCATCTGAAGCATATTCTCATTAGCTTCATTCTGAACCGGCAGTATTAGTATTAATGCATCAAGAAAAAAATAATAAATTATCCCACTTTTCCTCATGGTTAATTAAACCTGCCATATTTAGTACCAAAGGGGTTAGCGTGAATATTCAGTCTCAGAACATGTGGTTGTTGTTTGAGGCAAGGTCTCCTGCAACCCAGACCACATGCTGCTGAGCTTCCGATCTTCCTGCTTCCACCTCCCCAGGGCTGGGAGAACAGCTGTGCACAACCACTCCAAGTTTATGGGGTGCTGGGAATTGGCCCTAATGCTTCTTAAGTACTAGACAAGCTGCCTAACCTCTGAGCCGCATTCCTCCTAGCCATGTGTGCTTTTGCATTTATGTATTTGTTTGTTTTGTGTCTGTTGGCATACATGTGCATCTCACCTGTGTGGAGGAGTTCTCTCCTTCCACCTTATGAGTCCTGGGAATCAAACTAAGGTTGTTAGGCTCAGAAGGCAGGTGCTTTTATTTTTATTTTTAAACATTTATTTATTTTATGTATGTGAATACACTGTCGCTGTCGTCAGACACACCAGAAGAGGGCATCAGATCCCATTACAGATGGCTGTGGGCCACCATGTGGTTGCTGGGATTTGAACTCAGGACCTCTGGAAGAGCAGTCAGTGCTCTTAACCACTGAGCCATCACCAGCTCCTTTTCTTTTTTCTTTCTATTTTTCTTTTCAGACAGTGTCTGACTATATAGCCCAGGCTAGCCTGGAACTCATTATGCATAAGCTACCCTGGTCTCAAATTCATGATCCTCTTGCCTCAACCTTCAGAGTGCAGAAGTTACATGAATGCACCAGTGTCTGCGGCTCCATTAGCATCTGTTGTTGTTTTAAGACAGGGTCTCACTATTATGTAGCCCTGGTTGCCCTGGAACTCTTTGAGTACAACATGCTGCAGCCACTTGGCCTCTGCCTCCAGAATGCTGGGATTAAAGGCGTGTGCCGCCAAAGCCAGCCTGACCCCCCTTTTTTTTTCAATACTGCATGGACTTGAACTCCAGCTATAACACTCACTGCTGCAATATAATCCCTATTTTGCCCAAGGGATGCCTTTAGCAGAGAACTTTAGTCTCTCCACGCCCACCCCAGACCAAGTCTGTACCTCCTAGGCCATAGGAACGTTCTCTCGGCCTTTGAGCCTACCTTCCTGTCCTAAGTAATTATCTGAATCTTTCTTCCTCCAGACGAAGGGGAGGATCAGACCGGTGAGGATGAAGAGGATGATGAGTGGGATGACTAAACTCGTCTTCCTGCCGGTGGGCCAGTTCCTCTCCACACTCACTCTGCCAACTAGATTCTGCTCAGCCATCAGCTTTCAAGTTCACCTGTGACGGAACCTCATACCCACTCTAAACTCAGCATCGCACCAACCTTCACTTCTCGTCGCTCAGGGATTAAACGGGATAAAATGAGTCTTTGTGTTTGAGTGTGTGTTCGTTCCCAGCCTAAATGAGTGGTTTGGGTTTCCTTCCCTCACAGGCCGTTTTGGCTTGGATCTTGCTTTGGGTGTTGTTGACTGAGCCTTTCACAAGTATGTTCATTTATTCCTTTAAGCTCTCAGCCATTTAGCCTGCATTTCCTTTTTTCCCCTTCTGCCCACCCCCCAATTCCCCCCTGTTATACAGAAGCTTGAAATTGGGGCTGGAGGGAAGGCTCAGTGGTTAAGAGCACTGACTGCTCTTCCAGAGGTCCTGAGTTCAATTCCCAGCAACCACATGGTGGCTCACAACCATCTGTAATGGGATCTGATGCCCTCTTCTGGGGTGTCTGAGGGCAGCTACAGTGTACTCATCATATATAAAATAAATAAATAAACAAATCTTTTTAAAAAAAAGAAGCTTGAACTTTTGTCATGACTTTGGGGAAGGGGGCTACTACAGTCTCAGAATGAGTTTCCTAGGCTTTCCTCAAACTCTTGGGTCTATGCAACCCTCCTGCTTCAGCCTTCTAAGAGCGGGAGCTCCAGACATGTGGCTTTAGCCTGTATGTCATTTCTTTCTTTGTGGTGTATGTGAGTGTGTGTGTGTGTGTGTGTGTGTGTGTGTGTATGTGATATATTCATAGTCCAAAGGTTGATGTTGGATATTGTACTGACTGGTTTTGTTTCAATTTGATACAAGCTAGAGTCATCAGAGGGACAGGGGACCTCCACTGAGGCCTTCATGAGATCTAGCTATAAGATAATCTCAGCCGGGCATGGTGGCACACACCTGTAATCCCAGCACTTGGGAGGCAGAGGCAGGTGGATTTCTGAGTTCGAGGCCAGCCTGGTCTACAGAGTGAGTTCCAGGACAGCCAGGACAACACAGAGAAACCCTGCCTCGAAAAACCAAAAACCAAAAAAAAAAAAAAAAAAAAAGATAATCTTCTCAATTAATGCTCAAGGGAGAAGGGCCCAGCCCATTGTGGGTGGTGCCATCCCTGGGCTGGTGGGCCTGGGTTCTATAAGAAAGCAGGCTGAGCAAGCCATGGGGAACAAGCCAGGAAGCAGCACCCCTCCATGGCCTCTGCATCAGCTCCTGCCTCCAGGCTCCTGCCCTGTGTGTTTCAGTCCTGACTTCCCTGGTGACGTGGAGTGGAAGCTGACTAATCCCTTTCTCCCAACTTGCTTATGGTCAAGGTGTTTTGTTGCAGCAATAGAAACTCTAAGCAGGACTCTAAGTATTCCTCAATTACTCTTTTTTTTTTTTTGTTTTTTTTGTTTTTGTTTTTTGTTTTTTCGAGACAGGGTTTCTCTGTGTAGGTCCTGGAACTCACTCTGTAGACCAGGCTGGCCTCGAACTCAGAAATCCGCCTGCCTCTGCCTCCCAAGTGCTGGGATTACAGGCGTGTGCCACCACGCCTGGCTCTTCCTCAATTACTCTTTATTTTGTAAGATATTTTCTTGGTTATTTTGTTTGTTTTGTTTTATTTTCTCACTTTTGAGACAGTCTATGTGGCTCTAGTTGTCCTGGAACTTGCTGTATAGATCAACTGGGCTTGAACTCACAGAGATCTGTCTTCCTCTGTCTCTTGAGTGCCACCATACCTGGAGACGTTTGTTTGTTTGTTTGTTTGTTTGTTTGTTTGAGGAGGGTTTCTCTGTGTAGCCCTGGCTGTCCTAGCACTCACTTTTGTAGACCAGGCTAGCCTTGAACTCACAGAGTTCTGCCTGCCCTGGCCTCTGGAGTGCTGGGGTAAAAGGTGTGTGCCACCACTGTCTGCTGACACCTTTTTAAAATGTGTGAGCTTCCATATTAGACCTATAACCTTCACTTGGTGGTCTCATATTATTAAATTCAGCCTAATCCAATTTTATATTCTGTCCGCATTTATCCCACACCAATAAAATCCATTCCCATACATATCCCCCAGACTTCTGCTTGAATGAATTAGCAAACTCATTAAGCTTCTTGGTAGTCTAGCGCAGTTCCTCATGGACTGCACGTTCCACCTCCCCTCTAGGGGCCTGCTTAACCTCTAGTCTGGTTATAGGTTTAGAGGCAACTGTTGGTAGGTCCTGAGGGACAGCAGTATTGTCTTGCCTGGCATCTCCTTCAGAGACAGTCACTGTTGGCTTAGCAGGCAATGAAGGATTAATTTCCTTGATCAAAGCTGAAAAGGCTTTGTGGGTGTGGGTTGGGGTTCGTCTTCTGTTGATCATGGAGAGACTACTTCCTCAGGTGAGGTAAACCCACGAGAATCTGAGGGTTCAAAGTTCTCAGCTTCACTAAAGTCCTCCCACACATCCCCACCCCAAGGTACAAGATCTCCAATTAATGCCCTTTCTGTAACTGCTTTCAACACCCTCCAACGTTGGGACGTGAATTTTCACTGTAATTCAGCCGACCTTGTAGTGAGGACCTCAGTTTGACTTCCCACAACGTGAGCTCTGTGGGTGCTGGAGAGAAGACTCTCTTCCAGCGCACACTCAGAAACCTTTAGCCTGTGAGCATCTGGCCCGCTCAGTTTTTAATCACTGAGTCCGTTGTTCCCCCTTCACTGTATCAGGAGATGCTTGAATGCTGGTTGGTTAATTTTTATCACGGAGTCTCTTCCTTTCCTTTGTCAATTTATCCAGAGATGCTGGGAGCGACCAGCCGGCACCATCGTTTGCCTTATTTTTCCTCAAATGGTCAAAAGTGTTACATACAGAGTCACAACTGGTGAATTAGGATAATCAAGTACCTTCCTCCTCCTCCTCCTCTTCCTCCTCCTCCTCCTCCTCCTCCTCCTCCCCCTCCTCTTCCTCCTCTTTCTCCTCTTCTTCTTCTTCTTTTTCATGACAGAGTTTCTCTGTATAGCCCTGGCTCTCCTGGAACTCACTCTGTAGACCAGGCAGGCCTCGAACTCAGAAATTTCTCCGCCTCTGCTTCCCAAGTGCTGGGATTAAAGGCGTGCACCACCACTGCCCGGCATGTTTTTCTTCTTAAGTTTGTAAAATAGTTCACATTATGGGCTTTCAGTAGCCTCCAGTCTCTGGAGAGAAGTTCTAGTAACTGGAGGGGCTTTGGTTACTGTAGGTATTGGCAAACTGGGAAGCCGATTTCAGACATTTAAAAATTAATTCTTGCAAGAGTACCTTTAATGCCAGCATTTGGGAAGCAGGCTTCTGTGAGTTTGAGGCCAGCCTGGTTTACAGAGAGAGAATTCCAGGACCGCTAGTGCTACACAGAGAAATCTTGTCTGGAAAAGCCAAACCAACCAACCAACCAAACAAAAGACCCCAAAGAAAGAAAGAAAAAAAAGAAACCATCCTTAGACCCACTTGATAAACAGAATTTACAGTTAATTATGTATGTGTATGCATCTATTTATTTTTATATATGGGATTTATTGGAATGGTTTACAGGCTGTAGTTAGTTCCACAGTAGCTATACGGCAGAATCCTGAAGAAGTAGCCTTTAACGCCAACGAAGGAATGGACTTGTCAGCTAGAGCAGAAGCAATCGGGCAGAGAGAGACAGAGGGGAGAGGGAGAGTCAGAGATGGAGAGAGGACAAGTTTCCTTCTTCTGTGTCTTTCTTGTAGGCTGCCCCGTAGAAATTGTGGCTCAGATTAAAGGTGCATTGTCTCACCTCAAAAGATCGGGATTAAAAGTGGCTCTTCTTACTTCAGATGATTTAATTAAGAAAAATAATCCCTGGACTAGAGAGATGGCTCAGCAGTTAAGAGCACTGCCTGCTCTTCCAGAGGCCCTGAGTTCAAATCCCAGCCACCACATGGCGGCTCACAACCATCCATAATGGGATCTGATGCCCTCTCCTGGTGTGTCTGAAGACAACTACAGTGCACTTAGATATAACAATAAGTAAAATCTTTAAAAAAAAAAAAATCCCTCTCAGGTGTACCTAGTCACTCGCACTGTAGTCAAGTTCAGATGTCGTGAAGTTGACAACCAAGAATAGCCTTTGGAACCTTACAGCCCAAGGAGCCAGAGGGGGAGGAGAGTGTGAGGTAGTGATGCTGCAGTTTGGGGATACTGTGAGACAGTGCACATGCAGGCTGTATGCCAAGCCTGCCAGCACTGGTTGGGGTGGATAGCTTTCCGGGCTGATTCCCTGGCGATCCATGGCACTGCTGCTGACGAGGCTACCAGATGCTGTGGGAGGGTAAAGAACCACTTCTGGTTTCTAAGACCCGCATCTGGCCCGAGGCAATGTCTGGATGTGATCCTAAGTCTGTGAAATAGAGTAAAACCAAGGAGCCACTGAAAGAAACTCCCGAGGTTCAATTGCTTCCAACAAATCCCCAATGTTGAAGGCCTCAAGGGCAAACAAGTTAGTCTCCCACTAGCTTTGCTGTAGATAGCGTCTCTGCGTGAGGCTGTGTCATCACTTAGGTTGTTGTCTGGCAAAGGTGCTTTGGGCCTGCTGTTCCCGGCTCCATCCGCTATCTAAAATCACAAGGTTAAATAGCTTCCTGACATAAAGAAAGGAGGCAGAAAACTTGCTAATCGATAACTTTTCTTGCGATTTACAGACTCCAGAACACCAAAGAACATTTAGACAATAACAGTTTACATGTCAGAAAAAAACAGGCCACTGTGGAATTTATGACCATCCCAGCCCCCCTCAAACTAGAAAGATAACGTCTCTCAGATCCCTTAGTCGCCTTATACCTGCAGACTCCAAGCAAAATGGTCTCCGTTTCTGATAGCATCCTATCTTCTTTTGTTTGCTGACTTTCCAAATAGATCTTTTTTTTTTTCCTTTGTTCCCAATCTGGCTTTTTCCAGTCACGAGTAAATGAGTGTGGGTGCTCTAATTGCAGAGGTAATCTTGGCAATTTCAGGCCAGCTGATCAAAGAGTTAGGGGCTTCCAGCGAGGCAGCTATTTCTGATAGCTGGCTGTCTGGGCTGAGTCACATGATATTGAACATTTTGACTGAATACCCCACAGGTAGTATGGTCAGTGCGATACTGAGACTGAATACCTGGTTATCTGACAAGGTGAGAGGAAGAAGGAATGAGTCCCAGGTCAACTGATAAACAGCTCTGTCAGTGAAGCTCGCCGACTCCTCAGATACATACATGGTTAGAGACTATCCTGACAGAATCCAGGTCTCTCTGAGGAATCTAACAAATCAGACGATAGTGACTGGTTGACCCATAGTGGCAATGAGAAATGATAGACTCATTATAGGAACCCAGCTTGACATGACCACAGCCATTTTAGTCATAACTCCATTTGTGGTAAGGCACAGGGCCTCAGCAGACTTTTCAAACCTATAGGATAAACAAAGCCATTAAGATAAGTCAGGCTCCAGCTGCATATGTAGCAGGGGATGGTCAGTGGGAGGGGAGGCCCTTGGTCCTGTGGAGGCTCGATGCCCCAGCGAAAGGGGATGCTAGGGCGGTGAGGTGGGAGTGGGTGGGTTGTGCTAGGGGAGCACCCTCATAGAAGCAGGGAGCAGGGGGATGGGATAGGGGATTTCCAGGGGGAACTGGGAAAGGGGATAACATTTGAAGTGTAAATATATAAAATAACCAATAAAAAATAAGAAAATCTTAAAAAGAAAAAAAGACAAGTCAGGGGAGCATTTCATGATAACTACTGATGCCAAAATTATTTTAAACTGATATTTAATGAAATAGCTTTAGAAAAATAATTGATGGGCCACATCAAAGTTTGTGTAGCTCGTAAACTCCTTCCTCCCGCTATACAGCATAGAGTTTCTCTTGTCTTGCTGACACTAGGGATACGAATAAGTCTGTAAATCTGTAATAACTGCACTTTGCAAAATCCTGGATCTTTCTAACTCTTCTGGTATATGAACATGTTACTGTGGACTGTGCGCATGTGCATACACACATGTATACTAGAGGTCAATGTCAGGCGTCTCCCTTGATTGTGCTCCATTTTATTTTTAATATTTTATTACATTTACTGGATGTGTGTATGCATACACATATGTAGGCCACAGGTCAATGTTGAGCGTCAGCCTCGATGATTTCTTCGTATTTAAATTTTTTTTCCAAGCGGTGGTGGTGCACGCTTTTAATCCCAGCACTTGGGAGACAGAGGCAGGCAGATTTCTGAGTTCGAGGCCAGCCTGGTCTACAGAGTGAGTTCCAGGACAGCCAGGACTGCAGAGAAACCCTGTCTCGAAAAAACCAAAAAAAAAATTTTTTTAATAACATTTACTTGGAGTACCTGTGTTCACACCTACCAAGGTGCAGCTGTGGAGTACAGAGGATAGCTTACAGGAATGGGTTCTGACCTATAAGAACAAGCTTGGGGCTCCTGTCTCCCTGCCTCCAGCTCGTTGGTGCTGGGTGTGGCTTTTACACGGGGCGCTGAGGATCTGAATTCAAGCCCTTGCTAGCACGACAGACACTTTCCCGAGCCGTGGTTTCATCTTCACCCTCCCTGTTGTGACAGCCTAGCTAGGTGCTGTGGCTGATCAATCATGGTGTAAAATGAAGACCAAAGTGAACCACAGTAACCAAGCGGCAGTCTGACTGTCCAGAGAGAGCTACTGGGGAGCTGACAATGATTTGTCCGGACCTAATCCCAGTCCACCTCAGGACATGGGTGGACATTGTAGTCCATGAGACGTTTCCTTCAGAGGTAGATGGAGAAAAGGGCTGCCTGACTAACAATGTGATGGGGACAGTTTTGAGGGGATAGCAGGCTGCCTGACTAACAGCACAAGGGCTGTGCTTCAGTGAACTCAGACGGCGACAGGGCACAGATGAAAGTGACTGTTACTATTGACTGTCGGTAGTGCCAATGAAGAAGCGAGTGACCGGAACGGACGCCCGACGGCGGCGACTGACTTATTCATTTCAGTCAGGTGACTGACTGAGCACCTACATAAGGTTATAGGTCCACCCTGGCAGTGAATGCCTGCTCGACTTTAAAATTTAATGACGGGCAGAATCGGGCTTGCACGAGACATTCCCTTTATGACTGTCTGACGCTGTGATTGGCTAGCAATATGACTAACAGGGGGCGGAGCCAGGAGCAAAGGCAGTCTCTGCTACTGCGCAGGCGCACTCTAAATAAAAGCGGCGAGCTCGGGCGCCCGAGACCACTCCTGGTGACGGGAGGAGTCCAGTCACAGCTCCCCGGTTGGTCCGAGCCGGAGCTGCGGGCGGTGAGGAGCGGCCAATAGACTGCGCGTCCCCGGCCACGCCCGCGCGCGCTCTCTTCTCGCGAGGCCGGCTAGGCCCGAATGTCGTTAGCTGTGGAGAAAGATGGCGGAAAATTTAAAAGGTGAAGCTGTGGTGGTAGAGACGCAAGCTACCGGCCCGGCCGAGTAGAATGGAGGGAAGGTGTCCAGGACTCCGGGCCAGGCGTCCCGAGCCACGGAGCCTGGAACTAGAAGGCCGGCGCGGAAAACGTGGGGCCGGAGAGCGCGGGCCCGGCGCGCGGGCAGGGCGGGGCTGAGGGGAGGGGGCGCGTGCTTCGGCCGCGGGGGGCGCGGGGCTGCGCAGACTGCGCGCGGGGTTTCTCGGCCGCGCGCGGCTGGCCGACGCGCTTACGCGCGTGAGAGAGTCCTGAAGAGAAGGTTGCGGCCACGCGCGGGAAAAGCGGCTCTCAGTGACCGTTACCCTTTCGGTTTCCACGGGAGACGCCGGAAGGGGAGGAAGAAGTGGAACGGACCCCCTCTTCTCAAAATGGGGGAACCGGCGACTCTAGGTGGGAAAGGGGTCTCGGCGAGCTGGGGGCTGGGTTTCGGGGTAGGCAATTCTCCCCACCCCCCACCCCCAGAAAGCGGGATTGGGGGGCCGCGGGGAGAGGAGGGCTGGGCACCTCCATGTGCAGGGAAAGAGGGGTGACTGTGCGTGCTGGGAGGGCGCCCCGGCCGGCCGGGAGTAAAGCTGTGAGGGGAGATTCCACAAGTGTGAGCCGGGGCTGCGATGGGTAGGACTGCGGCCGCTCTTAGTGCGCAGCCAGAGGCTGAAATGCTCTTTTCGGGCCGCTTCTCGGGGGTTTCGAAGGCAGGTTGGAGGCTCTGGGGCAGGAGAGGCCTTGGACGAGAGGGATTAGTCTCCGCAGGGCCTTGGGTGGAAGGATGGGTGTACACAGACGTACGCAAGGATTTTAGGTTTTTTATTTTCCTTTTGAAGTGTTTTACGTTCTTAGGTTACCATCTAGAGCTTCTTATGAGGATTGTTTTTAGATTGGAGTCGTATGGTGGGGGGAGAAAAACATCCTTAAAAGATGAGACTTGGTCTTGACAGCGTACACCTAGCATCAAGTGGTTTTCGTGACATATTTTGATTTTTAAAAATGGCTTCTAAAATTACGTTGAAGAACGAATGTGCTCTAAAGCAAAAAAAAAAAAAAAAAAAAAAGAAAAGAAAAATGTATACTTTAAATCTGTTTCTCTTGAACTGTTTTGGTGACCCTCAAGAGTCAGTGTCAGCGACTTACCACATGTATTGTTTATATGTTCCTGGATTGAGAGCAGATCCCTTTGGGATGGAGTTGTACTTTTCACAGAAACGTGGGATGGGACCCCTGAGACAGGGACTGTGGCTGTGCTGGAACTCAGAGATAGGCTTGCCTCTGCCTCTCCTGGGCATGCACCACGATGCTCAGCTTAATGAAATGTCTTTCTTAAATACGTCACGGGATTTTTTTTTCCAAGACAGGGTTTCTCTGTGTAGCCCTGGCTGTCCTGGAACTCACTCTGTAGACCAGGCTGGCCTCGAACTCAGAAATCTGCCTGCCTCTGCCTCCCAAGTGCTGGGATTAAAGGTGTGCACCACCACTGCCTGGCAGCAAGGGATATTTAATGTGAAAAATTGAGGCTTTTGCTATAGATGGGTTTGCTGTTAATGTTTTAATTATAGATGACTTAATGCCATAGGGAATTCGCCTAAGATTACTTGTGTAAAATTCCCAAATGTTTGGAATTCAAAATCAAAATTTGGAAAATGTTTGGATTCCAAAATCCAGTGGCCCTGGAGTTTCAGATAAGTGCCCCTCAGATAAGGAGTTTCAATCCCTCTGGTGCCCTAGGGATTTTTGTCCTGCCCTGCCTCCCTTAGTTAACACACCCCACTGAGCAAGGAAGATGTTGTCTTTTGCAAAGTGCAGAGAGCATTGGTTAATGCACTGACCTAAGGTAAGTTTGCAGGCAGCTTAAGGCCTTGGCTGTTCTGGGAGTGGATCCCTCCTTTATGGACTGGCCCGTTGCTACAAGCTCCATCCACTTCATCCTTGCTATTCCAGAGTTAGGGGGCGGGGTTTGGAGTGGAAGACTCTCCCAGAAGAGGGCATAGGTCCTCTGATAGAGAACTGGACCCTTCCATGTGCAGGGAAAGGCAGGTTGGGTGACTCTTCCAGATGTTGCCCTGAAAATTGAGCATTAGGGTTCAAGGAATTGGCACTTCCTGTTGCAGAGGATCTTAGCTTGGGTAAGGCCTGTGGATTACATTTTGTGAGTCTTTGGCTTTCTCATTCCAGGTTGCCGTGTGTGCTGTAAATCTTCCTGGAATCAGCTGCAGGATCTGTGCCGACTAGCCAAACTTTCTTGTCCTGCCCTTGGTGTTTCTAAGAAGAACCTGTATGACTTCGAAGTCGAATACCTGTGTGATTATAAGAAGATCCGTGTAAGTCTTGTGTGTGTGTGTGTGTGTGTGAGAGAGAGAGAGACAGACAGACTACACTGACAGGGGACCCTCTTCTTCACCCAGCCCCCACATCTGTTTGCAAAGAGGATTTTTCTCCTCTCATTCTTCGTGGGGGAAAATGGAATGAATTAACCCTCTTATTTCCATTTTACAGGGAGGGAAATTAAGTGGTTTTCTCAGAGAACAAGAGGCAGAATGGATCCTCAAATACATTTTTATTTCCACCTAGAAATATAAAATTATAAATATATAGTTAACAAAGTTGAGATTCTGTGCCTAAGAGTGGAAGTAAGTGATGGCAACAGGTAGTATGCCCCAGCGCAGTTACTGATGCACACCAGTGGGAGCAGGGGAAAGGAGCCCGCCAACTTAGTTGAAATATAGCCTTCATTTTCTATCTGTAAAATGGGAAGGACTAGAGTTGTAAGAATTAGTTCTAGGGTGTGTCAGCTGCTCAGGACAATACCTGCTGCATAGTGAATGCTACAGAAAAAAATGTTAGCTGTTTTTTTTCTTTTCTTTTCATCTTTCTTTTTAGTTTTAGGCAGGGTTTTCCCAACCTGAAAGAGGGAGGAAGCAGGGGCCAGTGGAAAGGTGCCTACCCAGCAGTGTGATGATGTGAATGGTATTTAATGGGGAGTATGAGCAAAAGAGGAACCAAGAATAACTATAGGAGTTTGGGCCTGAGCAGCTAGAAAGAAGGGACAGATCATTGGAAGACAGAGCAGGAAGTAGTCTGGGGAATTGAAATGGAAAGTAGAAATTTTAACAAATAGTAAGGGGAGGGTGGAAATTAACTCAGAAATCCTTGCTGTAGTGGGTTCTCAGCATTTATGGTACCCTCATGTCCCTGTCTGCCTAACAGGATCAGGAGTATTACCTGGTTAAGTGGCGTGGGTATCCTGACTCAGAAAACACCTGGGAGCCACGGCAGAATCTCAAATGTGTGCGTGTTCTTAAGCAGTTCCACAAAGACTTAGAAAGAGAGCTTGTCCGGCGACACCGCCGGTCAAAGCGACCCAGGCATCTGGATTCAAGCTTAGCCAATTACCTGGTGCAGAAGGCCAAGCAGAGGCGGGCACTGCAGCGTTGGGAACAAGAGCTCAATGCCAAGCGCAGTCACCTGGGGCGGATCACCGTGGAGAATGAGGTAGACCTGGATGGCCCTCCAAGGTCCTTTGTCTATATTAATGAGTATCGAGTTGGTGAGGGCATCACCCTCAACCAGGTAGCTGTTGGCTGTGAGTGCCAGGACTGTCTGTTGTCACCCACTGGAGGCTGTTGCCCTGGAGCATCCCTGCACAAGTTTGCCTACAATGACCAAGGCCAGGTGCGACTGAAAGCTGGGCAGCCCATCTACGAGTGCAACTCCCGCTGTTGCTGTGGCTATGACTGCCCAAACCGTGTAGTCCAGAAAGGAATCCGCTACGACCTCTGCATCTTCCGCACTGATGACGGCCGAGGCTGGGGTGTCCGCACGCTAGAAAAGATCCGCAAAAATAGCTTTGTTATGGAGTATGTGGGAGAGGTGAGGAGATGGGTCTGGGTGTGTAGCTTTCCCCACCCCCTGTTTGTAGTGTGTGTGTGCCCCAACCGTGTACCTAAAACTCTTCTGCTTTCCAGAAAAGCCTAGGGTGTGGGTCTGAGTATTATAGGGCTATAGTTAAAAGAACACTGAAGTATTCTGACCTCTGGTTTCATAAGGGTATACAGCAAAGCAAGCCGGAACTAAGCTCCAGGCAGCATGTTGCAGAGAGTTTGTGGTAAGGGTCATTGTATCACAAACTGAATCTAAAGGAGCACGTAGGCTTGTCTTGGATGGAAGTTGGGCAATATCCCCTAGGCCATTGGTTCTCAACTTGTGGGTCACAACCCCTTTGAGAATAGTTTGCCTAATTCATAGTAGCAAAGACATAATATTATGGTTGAGGGAGTCACTACAATATGAAGAACTGGGTCATAGCATTAGGAAAGCTAAGAATTTTCAAGTACCCATGGGAAGACTGGGTGGTACAGTATGCAGACTAGCTTTTGTAATCAACAATCCCCAGATCTTTGTGGCTTAACATGTTAGGAGTTAGTCTGCATTGTTTTAAAGCAGTCTCCCCTTGGTAGCCCAGAGTGGCTTTGAGCTCACAGTCCTCCTGTTCTTCCTTCCTGAGTGCTGGGATTATAAACATGTGCTACCATACCTGGTCTAGGAGTCTCTGATGTGGGCATTTCAGTGGATATGCTGTTCATAGTAACTTGGGCCCCCTATTTTTACACCTGCCCCGCCCCCCTGCCTTTCTTCTACCTTAGGGCCTTCTGGTCACCATCACAACCTCAGCATTTTTGTAGGGGACTGAAGGGGAAGGTGCTAGTGACTCAGGCTACTATTTACTGGCTGGAAGTTGAGTCACTTTAGTGCCAGGGAGATGGGTGTGTGGGTGTGTGTGCTTTTAAGTTTGTGACCAGATGTAAAGGGGGGTGGGTCTGGATGAGCAACTAGCAGGTGTATGCGGTACCGGTAAGACACTGTGGGCATTTAGGATTGGGCAGACAAATCTTGTGGTTTGAGTCTTAGCATCCATGGACCTTTACTGCCTAAATGTGTGTTTTGTCATAATGATATTGTTCATGTATTTCCATAGGTCCCTCCTGAGAGTTATATGCTCGGAAAGTAACAGTACTGGCCCACGGATACATCTGAGGATGTCCACCTATATCAGTGACTGATGACTAGGAGAGGCTTCCACTCTTAGGAAAACTAGAATAAAGGGTCAGAGGAAAGATGTGGTCTCAAGGTAGACCAGTTTACCATACAGTAGACAACAGTCTGGACAAGGGGATGGCCATACCCCCAGATTGTCTGCTAGAGAAAATCCACATGCTGGAAGGCCAGGCAGCTCAGAGCAGAGAGGAAGGTGTCGATACTCAAAGGGTTCCCTGACAGGAAGTAGAGAGATCCTGAGTGTCTGCATAAGAGATGGCTACGTGCCATAGTGGCCCAGTGGGCTGGGGGAAGCATGAGCTCTCCATATTTACAGAGGTATTACCCCTGAATGATTTTGGACAGTGGTATGTAGACATCTTTCTAGAAGAAAATGTTAACCTGGGACTCTTGACAATTTGAAAGGAGAAGTGTCCAGACCCTCTGGGATCTCATTCCTAGAGGTTATCCCAAGCAAGAAGCAAGTCAGTATAATTGTATTGACCAAGGTAGAGGAAAGCCTCTTATAGGAAGGCTCAGTCTCCCAAGTGTCCTTGCTCCTCTACTCGGCAGAGTTTCCAGGAGCCTGCACACTTTTCCCCATTTTCATCCATTCTCTGTTTCTTGACTTCTGTCTTGCCATGACCTTCTTAGGTCTTCTCCTAGTACCCTTAGACCTATGGATCCTTGTGATGGTGCCCCCAAACTCTTAAGAGAGACCTCTTTCCACATGGCCTCTGAAAGGTACAATATCAAGGTTGTATCCCACCCCTGCCACTCAGCAGGTGTCACTGTCTCCTCCCTGTGAAGTACTTGGAAGCAATTCATCAATGTTGCTTTCATTAGTATTTTAGTACAAAATTTAGACAATCCAAAATGCTCAAATGAAAAAAACAATTTTTTTTGAGACAAGGTTTCTGTGTAGACCAGGCTGGCCTTGAATTCAGAGATCCACCTGTTTCTGCCTCTCCAGTGCTGGGAATAAAGATATGGGTCACCACTGCTGGATTGTTTTGTTTTAGATAACCTTTATCTTTGTACTTGTGGTTAGTGTTTATACTTAATTACATGGCACTGTCTAGATACTCCTAAGGTGCTCTATGATGAATCCACCCCTCTCCCCACCTGATAGAACACAGGGCCTCCTTTATGCTAGGCAGTATTCTCCACTGAACCACATCCTAATAGGCAAGCTGTTGTGTAATTTAGATTACCATTCCCAGTCTTGGATACTAGTCTTTGGGGCCACTGATAGTTTACCAGTAGTTCCTGCTCTTTTGGATCTTTCTATGTTTCCAATGTTATTTCTAGCTTCATTAGGCAGAAAATACTAGAGAATACTGTCACACATAACTTTTGTCTTGAGAAAATAGAGGCCCAGAGAGGTCTCATGTAAGAAATGGTCCAAATTACAAAAGCTAATCAAGTACTAATAAACCCAGTGCTGTGGCAGGTCTGCTGGCTTCTCCCTGTGAAAGCAGGCACAGGACAGCTGAATAGCCATAGTATCATTCAACAACCTTTTTTTAAAGTGTGGGTGTTTTGCCGGCAGTGTATACACCATGGGTGTGCCTACAGGAGAGGCCATGGATCTTAGGACTAGAGTTATTTTGCATCTCCATGTGGGTGCTGGGAATCAAAACTAGGTCCTCTGGAAGAACAGCAAGTGTTTTTAGCCAGTGAGCCATCTCTCTAGCCCCTCAATAGCCTTAAAAAAAAAAAGATTTATCTAATAAACATAAGTACCCTGTCTTCATGCACACCAGAAGAGGGCATCAGATTCCATTACAGATGGATTTAAGCCACCATGTAGTTGGTGGGAATCGAACTCGGGACCTCTGGAAGAGCAGCCAGTGCTCTTAACCCCTGAGCCATCTCTCTGGCCCTCTCAACAGCCTTTTAAAACTGCCTAAACTGTTTCCTTGACCTGGAGAGAGTAGAATGGGAACAGGGGTAGGACATCACAGGTGACAAGGAGAGCAGGTTAAGCCTCGAGGGCTATGACTCATCCTTGTGAGACTGGAGGAGCAGGTGGTAACAGGACAGAAAGGTGGAGTGGGGGAGGATGTGGATATTCCTTAAGGGTCAAAGGTCTGCTGGTGAACTAGAGACTGGGTAGCTTTTGAGGGACTAAAAGATTAAGTGCTCATATGGTTCTCAGGGGGATAGAACCTTAGCATACCTTAGCCTTAACATGAATATTATTGTGGCTGTCACTGCATCCTTCAGGAGCAAAAGCTTCACCAGTGGTGATGCCTTATTATGACCTGGGCCTACTTTACAGGAGAATCTTTTGACATTTACCTTACTTGTATGTGCTCTCAAGTGCATGTGTATGCAGGTGCTCTTGTAGTCCAGAAAAGGGGTTATTGGATCCCTTGAGCTTGAGTTATAGGTATTTGGATTTTGTTTTGGAGACAGAATCTCCTTGTATTGCCCTGGCAGTCCTAGAACTATGTAGACCAGGCTGATCTCAGACTCAGGGATCCACTTGCCTCTGCCTCCCTAGTACTCGGATTAAAGATTGTGTGTGAGCATGTCTGGCCATGTTGTAGGTATTTGTGAGCAGCGTGATATGGGCCCCTCAGATCTAAACTCTGGTCCTCTGATAACCATCACTGCAGCTCTAGGCCATATTTTTTTGTTTTTGGATTTTTGGTTTTTTGGAGACGGGGTTTCTCTGTATAGCCCTGGCTGTCCTGGAACTCTGTAGACCAGGCTGGCCTTGAACTCAGAAATCCGCCTGCCTCTGCCTCCCAGAGTGCTGGGATTATAGGCGTGCACCACCACCTCCCAGCCCTAGGCCATATTTTTTAATTTCCCCAGTGATGTTTCCCTGAACATTGTTATCCTGAACTATGTCTTACAGTGTTGTGGGGGAGTCAGATTCTATCTTTGTTGCCTCTGTGGCCCATGGGGGTCATTGGTAGGCCTGGATTCTTCCCCTATCAGACTGTGAGCAAGTAGGATCTAGATAGTCCCCAGTGGAAAAATAGCCTGGTATGCTGAGGGTATATATTGCATGCTTAGATTGAGTGCAAGGTTGAGTTTGTCTACCAAAACAAAGGACCTGAGTGAATGGAGAAACAAATTGCAGATAGGGGGCCAGGTCCTTCAGGAATGAGCTAGAGTGGGGAGTGGTGTGGAATGTGAAGAGAAGGTGATAACAGGAGAGGCAGGTAGGACACGAATATAGCCTTCCTTGCTAGAGAACCGAGAAGTCATACCCAGAGGAGGGTGCTAGGAAGGTCTGTGTCTGGTGTCATCTGGCAGGTGGACAGTGTCTTTGAGGAAGAAAGGGAAGGAGGAAGATAGGTGGGGAGTTAATGTTGGAACTACCTAGAAGACTGCCTCTTCTTAGGCAGAGTGTTTTCTGGGTTATAGGACAGAAGGAAAAATAGTATGTATCTGTGGGGGGGTATGCTCTGTGTGGGGCACTCGTCTGCACAAAGCATATGGAAAAAACCTGAGCTGAGGAGATGGTGGTGCGTATGGGGCCCAAGAAGAGGGCTGTCAAGTGACAGTGAAGTTAAAAAAATCAATAACATTTGGGAGGCATGAACAAATCAGCTGAGATGGTGAGGCAGCGTTATATTTACTAGGATGGGGGCAGTGGGGAGGAAAAATGTGGGAAGAAGTGCCTTCTGTTTCTAGCCTCGGGTGTTAGCGCCACTGTATTAGGGCCTTCTCTCAGCTCATGTTCTCTCCTTACTCTCCCTTTGTCATTTTATCGTTAGGTTTTCAGCCTCTTTCTGGTCCTCAGGATTTGAGGATCTTGGCCCTGGACTTTCTGTGGGCTTTAATCTTCTTTAACCTGGATCTTTCAAACTAAGATTCTGTGTTTTTTTTTCTGCCTCTAGCTATCTTGTCTGCGCCCCCTTTCCATTCAGTCAAGCCCTTGTCCTCATTGTCCAGGGCCTATTTCCTTCATCCTCTGTCCTTGCCATCTGCATGGCCTGCTCTGGTCTCACTCCCTTGTTGTTGCCTTGTGCTGTGTCTCTTACTGTCCTGCCCCGGGTCAGTCACTTTATCCTTGTCTCTTCCTTGCATCCTGGCTCTCACTTTCTTGCCTGTTTTGGGTCTGTCTGTCTCTGTCCCATCTTGCTCTGCCCCAAGTATACATGAGGCTCTGGGACATCTGAGAACAGAAAGTTCTCAGTGTTATTTCCTTTCACAAACTGCACCCTGCAGCCAACTCTCCCCCCACCATTGCAAACAAGACAGGTCCTGCCATCTGGGCTGGAGAAGGGTGGGTGGTGGACAGCCTCTGCATCGCTCCTGCTCACTGTTCTCTTCCCAGGGGCCAGGTCAAGGTCTAGTTGGGGCTGGCTTTCCTGAACCTTCATGACCAAATCTTACCCTTCTTCAGATTATTACCTCAGAGGAGGCAGAGCGGAGGGGCCAGATCTACGACCGCCAGGGCGCCACCTACCTCTTTGACCTGGACTACGTGGAGGACGTATATACCGTGGATGCCGCCTTTTATGGCAACATCTCTCACTTTGTCAACCATAGTGTGGGTGCCTCCAGCAAGTGGGCAGGGGGTTGGGAGGGACAGGCCAGGGCCCCTCCTTACCTTCCCATTGTTCTTTCTTGCCCAGTGTGATCCCAACCTGCAGGTATACAACGTATTCATAGACAACCTTGATGAACGACTACCCCGAATCGCATTCTTTGCCACAAGAACCATCTGGGCGGGCGAGGAGCTCACCTTTGATTACAACATGCAAGGTGGGGGTGGTAAGAGCCGAAGGGGCAGTGATATGGGATGTGAGGGCCCCACCCAAAGGTATATATGGGTAATTGAGTGGACTAAGGGAAATTCTTTTGCTGTAGTTTTAAGATGTTCTTCCTATTTCCAGCCTTCTCCGTGGACCCCGCCCATGGCTTATGGGTTCCCATATTTGTACTCCCTGAACCCCAACTCCGATACACTTATACCACCTTCTTTCCGTACTTGTGGGAGAGGATGTTTGGCTGAAGAGTTAAAGCATACCTCCCTCCCTCCCTTCCATCTTGAATGAACTACTACCCCCTGCCCCTCCTGACTGTAATCCTCCATCACCTTCCTTGTTCTGAGCCTCTGGGTACCCTTTTCGAGCCTGACCTCTTCTTGATTAAACTAGTCATCTCTGAGACTCAGCAGATAGTGGGCAAGAGTTCAGGTGCCTTTTGGATGTCCAGGTTGCCCTCTGTTCCTGAACCCCGCCTGACATGACCCTTCTGTTTCCCTGTCAGCCTTCTTCCTACCCAAACATCCCTCAAACCCACTCATGAACAAACCCCTCTAGTGATATGCTCTAGTTTTAACCCCTACCCACCATCCCAAAGATTCCCTGGGTCTTCTCATATACGGGGTAGGACAATTCATGCAGGCCTTCTAACAAATCCCCTCCTTCCCTGGCTGTGACTTCACAGTGGACCCTGTGGACATGGAGAGTACCCGAATGGACTCCAACTTTGGCCTGGCTGGGCTCCCCGGCTCCCCCAAGAAACGGGTCCGTATTGAATGCAAATGTGGGACAACGGCTTGCCGAAAATACCTCTTCTAGAAAGCCCTGAGAAGTCTGAGGCCACCTTCCTCTCCTACTGCTACCCTCTTGTCAAGAATGACCATCAATCAGAGCCTTGTCTGCCACCACTTGTCCTCACCTGCCCTACCCTGCTCCAGGGTCAGGGCTGTTGTGAGGACTAATTCTGGGTACCTTTTTTCCTGTTCCTTTCCCCTGTCCCAGGCCCATCAGGCGTTGCACTTAAAACTCCCAGCCCCATTTTTAGAAGCATACTTTTCACATCAGGATTCCCTAGAGTTGGAATTCATGTCATGTAATGGAGGCCTGAAGACTTAGCAAGTCAGCCCCAAACCAGAATTTTATTTTATTTTATTTTTTTTTTTTCCGACAGCATCTCTGCAGCTCTATGTAGTTAAGTCTGGTCTCAGCTTTCCTCATGAGATTATAGGTGTGTAAACCCAGTTAAGATTTTTTTTTTCTAATTGAATCTGCTTCTGCTTGGAGCTTGTGTGCCCTGTTGCAACACCCCTGGCAGACAGACATCAGAGAGGCCAGGCTATCAAGCTCATCAGCAAGCACAGAGCCTTTGTACTCATAAAAGAAAAAAATCTCCAGAGCTGGGTAATAAGGCTGGTTCTGCTCATTGTGCTTATGATGCTGGATAGTATTAACATTAAGACTCATAGGGTCTCAAGACCTCTTGCAGGTCTGGGAAGTAACTGCCCAGATGCCATCAGAATGGGGATGGAGTAAATACCTCTTTGAAAGCCTCACAGAGTAAGTTTTACCATCGGAAAGTAGAGTGCTGGGCTTAACAAACCCAGCCTTGGCATTTGATGGCCACTAGAACTATTAGAAGCTGGAACCAAGATCTAGGTATTCTGTAGATAGCACTTAAGACAATAACGTGCATTGACTAGAAGGTAGAGCACCTTGTCTCAGGGAAGCCTTGAAAACCACAAAGGTGGAGGTCAGGAAAAAGCCCATGTGACAGAAGGCAATGTCTAGGCCAAAAACACTTGTCAGCTCCAAGTATTCATCTGGGTCCACTTGTCTCAAAGTTAACTGCCTAGAAATGTATAAAAGGCAAAAATTCTGACAGCTGCCTTGTCCCCTGCTTCCCCACATCCAGGAAGCCTTTCCTGTGAAACTCTGTATCTCGCTACCAGATGCCAGATCTCTGTATGTATTTTGTATATATGTTGTGTTCTGCCCACACTCCCCAGGCTGGCCTTCAGGGCTGAATCTGGTTCTCTCTGTACCCCTCAGCCCTCCCTAGCCTGGAGTGCACACCAATAATAAACTGTTGTTGACTTAATAAGCTTGAGATCGAGGATTGAGGTCTTAATGCTAACTGGGAAATGAGAGGTTAGGACCTGGGGTTGCTCTAGAATGGTCAGAAAGACTTGAGTCATCTGACAATGATCTTCCTGTTTGGGGCCCCTTATAAAGTGGTCTAAAGCCATTTTAAAAATATACTTGAACAAATAGTCCAGCTTTTTCTAAATTGATTAGTTGCTACAAAAAAAAAAAAAAAAAAACTACCTGAAGAATAAATATAATAGAAATCAATGTGCTAAATTCAAGCTGGGCCCTTACTGTTCTTAAAAGTTTTCAACTAGAGCCTACCTGGTACATTTGAAAAGAAAATGTTCCACAGAATCTTTCCTGCCAATAGCTACTGAGCACCTATATATGCTAAATACACTGCCTCAGGTTTGGTTTTAGACTCTCAAATGACACACTGAAAATATGAGTCAACAAACCAAATCCCAGGACTCAGATCCTCAAAACGCCCCAGAAATAGCAAACACTTTGGGAAAAACCTACATACTTGTCAAAAACCTCAGTCCTTAGAAATAGACCCTTAATAAACAAACCTCATACTCTGTGACCAAAATTCCCCAAATAGGAAGAAGTGCTTTAACATTGGATACAACAGCTGAGGAATTTCAACAGTGAGTGTTAACGGGGGACTAACTGCAGGTTTATGCTTTGGAACATGGGTAAAGCACCTGGGAGGCTTAACACAGTAGATGGACAATAGTGGAAAAACATCAGGTGCCAGGAACAGATTCTGAAGCTGCTCAGAAAAATGAAGACAGAACCCATAATACTACAAAGGACAAATAAGTCAAACCAGCTCAGAGACTGCCACAAACTTAAGTACAGAGTTGCAAACACAGAAAATGCACCCACATTAAAAAGATAGCTGACTTTGCATGAAACCCCTAATAGCTCGAGTATATCATACTATGGGACTGAGACCACCCCCCAAAAAAGATTTTACCTAGCAACATATTCTGAGTGGTCAAGAAACTCGAACCAGGCCAGGTGGTGGTGGCGCAAGCCTGTAATCCCAGCACTCTGGGAGGCAGAGGCAGGTGGATTTCTGAGTTCGAGGCCAGTCTGGTCTACAGAGTGAGTTCCAGGACAGTCGGAGCTACACAGAGAAACCCTGTCTCGAGAAAAAAAAAAAAAAAACCTCAACCAGGCCATTAGGTAGCTTAGAGACCTCAATTTAAGTACAGTCATTCCAATAGGTCAGTGAACAAACCCATGTTATTGCTGATTAAAATCCCTTAAAACCAGCCAGGGTTAAATACTAAGTTTTAGGATGCAGACTTCAAAATATAATTCAGAGACCATACTGGAAGTATATAGAACACAGAATTCTGATACTTCGAATGGTGAGATGTACCATTTGAGACCTCACAGCTAGACACACGCACACTAGGAGGGATCCCACCCCTGTGACATACTAAAACAGCTCAAAGAACTCAAATGCTATGAAATAATTCCAAAGACCCTCACATCCTGTGGCATACAGATGAAATGCATATTCAA
This sequence comes from Apodemus agrarius, assembly GCA_964023405.1. Classification (NCBI taxonomy): domain Eukaryota; kingdom Metazoa; phylum Chordata; class Mammalia; order Rodentia; family Muridae; genus Apodemus; species Apodemus agrarius. The sequence continues at coordinate 12,655,544 of OZ030010.1, forward strand.
GATATTCACAAACTTAAGAGAAATAACATTTGGGGCAATATAGTAACAAATAGATCATAGATACCAATACCTGAAGCATAAAACAAGAGCCATAGTCAACCAGGAATGGTGGCACATGTGTCTTAGTTCCAGTACTTGAGAAACTGAGGCAGGAAGGTTGTAATTTTCAGAGTAGCCGAAGATAGACCATTTCTCATTTTAAAAAAGGAAAAAGTGAGGCCAGCCTGGTCTACAATGTGAGTTCCAGGACAGCCAGGGCTACACAGAGAAACCCTGTCTCACCCCCCCCCCCCAAAAGGAAAAAGATTAAAAAAAGAGAATAGTCTTTTAACTCTGAAACATTCACAGACTTTCAAGTCCCTGATACACTTTTTTTTTTAACTTACATTACAGAATGTTAGTAATCTGGTGTGTGAAGTATCTGATGTTTTAAATTTTTTAGAGATATCTAGGGCCAGGAATACCAGAAACAGTTCCTAGACCTGATATCCTATAAAACAGCCTCAAAGAGGTGATAGAGCTCACTCATCACTTCATATCGCAAACCGGAGAGGAGAGACCGTTCTCATCAGACACATACAGATCATGGCGCTCCTGACCAGAGATGGACATGCCGTCAGCTAGAATAGTGTATTTACAGAAACAAAATGTATTTTACATTTCTCCAGGTCAGAAGAGTGCTAAGTTTTAGTACATATGATTGAAATCAAAGTGTAGGGTGGGCTCCACATTACACACTGTAGTCAGCTAGTCAGGAAGCTGATTCGGTAAGACTGCTCGAGCCCAGGATTTTGAAGCCAGCCAGCATAGGCAACATAGCAAGACGTCTCATCCATCAAAATACCTTTGAGAACAGAATACACTGCATGGTCTTGTTTATGTATAAATGAGTTGGATATAGGCATGAAAAAACTATACTTTTGCTTTTTTAAGTCAACTTGCCTGAGTGCCTTAGGGCTAATTTACCCCTGTAGGAGGCCTACCATTCTGTGCCTGAACTGCTCCTTCCTCCTCTACTTTCCAAATGGATGGCATTCCATCATTCACTATTTTTTCACCCTGTCTCCATCTCTCTATGTCCATCTCTTTCTTTAGCTCTGGGATTTGTTACCTTTTCTTGTTCTGCTTCCCCCACTCCATCACCTCCATGCTTCCCTCATATAGTGACACTTTGTGATCATGCTCAACCACCCAGATACTCTGATAATTTTTCCCTTCTCAGGATACTTAATCATATCTACAAAGCCCCCTTACAGCTGGGTGGTGGCGGCACACGCCTGTAATCCCAGCACTTGGGAGGCAGAGGCAGGGGGATTTCTGAGTTCGAGGCCAGCCTGGTCTACAGCGTGAGTTCCAGGACAGCCAGGACTACACAGAGAAACCCTGTCTCGAAAAACCAAAAAAAAAAAAAAAAAAAGCCCCCTTACCATGTCAGTTGGCATAGCTACAGGTTCCGGTGATTGTGCATGCTACCCTAGTCTGTCTCTGTTCTTTTTCTGCAGCTATGTCCCAGAGTTTCAGTCACTTGGAACTAAGCTCTCTTATGTGCTAGTAAGTTTAGTTCTAACTGGGGGCTGGCGAGATGGTTCAGAGGTTAAGAGCACTGACTGCTCTTCTGAAGGTCCCCAGTTCAAATTCCTGCAACCACATGGTGGCTCACAACCACCCATAAGAGATCTGACACCCTCTGGTGTGTCTGAAGACAGCTACAGTGTACTCACATATGATAATAAACCTTAAAAAAAAAAAGCCAGGCAGTGGTGGCGCACACCTGTAATCCCAGCACTAGGGAGGCAGGGGCAGGCAGATTTCTGAGTTCAAGGCCAGCCTGGTCTACAGAGAGTTCCAGGACAGGACAGCCAGGACTATACAGAGAAACCCTGTCTTGAAAAACCCAAAAAAACAAAAAACCCAAAAAACAAAATTTAGTTCTAAGTGATTGAGGACCCTAAAGAAGTTTTGGTATATGTCTGAGGATGTGTATGTGCATGTGTTCTTTTTGTATCTCTGGGAATAGGAAGTGTGTGACTTGGAAAACCATTGTTTCATGTGAGGTCTGTGAGCTGTTTGTATGTGTGTATGTCTCTGGTAGCCAGATAGCAGTACCATGAAGATGTCTATTTCCCAATCCCTGGAACCTGCAGCTATGCTAATTGACTTGGTTAGCGAGATATCAGGATACCACAGCCTGGGAATGTCACACCTGGGTACATCAATTATAAACTCAGGACACACACACACACACACACACACACACACACAATGCAAAGGGAAACACGTTATTAGATATAAAGTCACAAGCGAGTCAAGTCCTTATAAATGGACACACCACCACTGAACAGACCTAACCCTTAACAAATGCATACAAAAAGATCAGATCTTCACTATGATTCTATACTCACAGACTAGAAACCTCAGGGAGAGAAGAGAATTTAAAAAGAGATTCAAATTCTATAACATGGAAAGACAAAGAGGTGGAGACTTTATAGGAAGGATATACACCCTGAATAGATACAGAGTCTTGACATCTGGAATAGATATATGCATGTCAGAAGCCTTACCACCTGAGATGTGTACCTACAAAGCAGAGATTTCAAATCCTGCAGTATATATCTGTAACCAAACCACAGACCTCACAAGCAAGAAAAAGACCCAGAAACATGGTAATTCTGAGGCTTATTGTTTTTCCAAGATAGGGTTTCTCTGTGTAGCCTTAGCTGCCCTGGAACTCGCTTTGTAGACCAGGCTGAACTCAGATTCAGAGATCTGCCTGCCTCTGCCTCTGCCTCCTGAGTGCCCCCAAGTTCTGAGAATTTTTTTTTTTTTTTTTTTTTTGGTTTTTCGAGACAGGGTTTTTCTGTGTAGCCCTGGCTGTCCTGGAACTCACTCTGTAGACCAGGCTGGCCTCAAACTCAGAAATCTGCCTGCCTCTGCCTCCCAAGTGCTAGGATTACAGGTGTGTGCCACCACCGCCCGGCTCCGAGATCTTATAAAATGCAGCTATAATGGGATTAGAGAGGAACTGGGGAAATGGCTCAGTAGTTAAGAGTGCATGCTGCTCTTACAAAGAACTTCAGTTCAGTTCCCAGCACTGACATGGCAGCTCATAACATCTGTACTTCCAGTTCCTATATCTTCTGGCTTTTCCAACACAGACAGACATAATCTTCTCTTTAAAATATATATCAGTGTTTGCTTGTGTCTTAGGATTTTATTGCTGTGAAGAGTTACCACAGTAACTCTTTATAAAGGAAAACATTTCATTGGGGCTGGCCTACAGTTTCAAGGTTTAGTCCATTACCATCTGCATGGCAGCGTGCATGCAGACCTGGTGCTGGAGAAAATGCTGAAAGCTCTACATCTGGATTGGCAGGCTGCAGGAAGTGAACTGGTTTGAGCTTCTGAGATGTCAAAGCCACCCCTAATGATATACCACTTCTCTAACAAAGCCACACCTATTCATTCCATCAAAGCCACAGCTCCTCTGACCAACCATTTACACACCAGTCTAAGGTTGCTATACCTATTCAAACCACCACAGCCTGTATATATGTATATGTCTGTGTAGCACATGTATGCTTTGCCCACAGAGGCCAGAAGAGGGTATTGGATCTTCAGGAACTGCAGTTACAGATGGTTGTGAGCTGCCATGTGGGTGCTGGGAACTGGAGTCCTCTAGAAGAGCAACCAGTACTCTTAACGACTCTGATTCTTCTTTCTAACCCATAAAATAAATCTTTAAAAACAAAACAAAGTGGTGGCGCACGCCTGTAATCCCAGCACTTGGGAGGCAGAGGCAGGCGGATTTCTGAGTTCGAGGCCAGCCTGGTCTACAGAGTGAGTTCCAGGACAGCCAGAACTATACAGAGAAACCCTGTCTCGAAAATCAAAACAAAACAAAAAAAAATACAAAACAAAGAGCCTGCCTTCTGAGATATTATACCCCAAGTCTCAGAATGGTCAGAAGTCTTCTGGGCAAGGTAAACAAACCACAAAGACTCTAAAAGACTCCACAGCCTGGACACACACTCACCTGCAGGGGCCATATACAAGTTTATCAGTTAGCAAATCACAAGTACTTAAAGATACACTCCCAAGCCTCCGGGAGCTGACAAGACCTTATACGCACGTCCCAATAGTTCAGGGAACATCCACGAAGAGCTCAGAGACCAAACTGGGGCTAGGACACTTGCCCAGAACCTATGGGATCTTAGGTCTGATACCCAAAAGTACAGGAAAAAGAGCTTTAGAGGACATGTACCTAGGTCAGGCTTTCATGACTAAACGTTCAAGTGCTGTGAGAATATCAACGCGGATAAAAAGATATCACATAGCCGGGCGTGGTGGCGCACACCTGTAATCCCAGCACTTGGGAGGCAGAGGCAGGTGGCAAGTGGATTTCTGAGTTCGAGGCCAGCCTGGTCTACAGAGTGAGTTCCAGGACAGCCAGGACTATACCGAGAAACCCTGTCTCAAAAAACCAAAAAAAAAAAGATATCACATTTTATTGTCCTCTCACCAGTGAATACATTGGACATTTAACATCATCCAACATCCCTACAATCAGTTTAGGAAATTCACACTTTGGGATCCACATCAACAGAGGGATGTCTAAGTTGTTTAGCCTTATTTTGGGGAGGGGGCATTTTTTTTATTTATTTATTTATTTATTTATTTATTTATTTATTTATTTTCAAGACAGGGTTTCTCTGTGTAGCTCCAGCTGTCCGGGCATTTTTATTTATTTATTTATTTATTTATTTTCAAGACAGGGTTTCTCTGTGTAGCTCCAGCTGTCCGGGAACTTACTCTGAGACCTTGAACTCACTGGGATCTGCCTGCAGAGATCAGAACCAGCAAAAATATACACCCTGTGCACAAGCACAACTTAATCAGGGACCAGACTGCCCTAATGTATGGACCGGAAGCATATGAGGGACTTTATATTCTGGGATACAACCTTAAAGAGATGACAGACCTCTCATTCCCTTATTTATCTGCAAATGGACCCAAGAATTTACAATATCAGATACACTCCTATAAGTGAATCAGAGCTCATACCCTGAGATATAGACGAAGAAAGAAGTTATAGGTTTCACAGCTTGGACGTATGTGTCAGGAACCTGAGGCTCCAGGCAGCTCCGAGTCCTAATACTATTTGATATCCTGACACCAGACTGGTCAGGGAGCTGAAGTCCTAAAATATGTGGCCACAGACAGATTGGAGGCCTGCCCATAGGCCCACAAAGAAGCCAGACTTCAAAATCAAGGCCCCAAGAAATAGATCAAAAGTCCACATCCAAGGATTCATTGTACAAATAATGCACAGCTATATAACACCTGAAACAGCCACAAATGGAACAGGTCTCCTGTAATATACAACTATAGTCAAGTCAGAGACCTCCCCGACCAGGAAAATGCCAGAGAGATCCTAGATCTGACATCTTGAAATCTAGATCCATGAACAAACCAAAGCTCATGCACGGAGACAGCAGAAACCAGGAGAGGCCTCAACACAGAAATCATCTCTCTCCAGCAGGGCAGTAGTGGTACGCAAAGGCAGAGGCAGGCACATCTGAGTTCGAGGCCAACTACAAAGTGAGTTCCAGCATAGCTGGAGCTAAACAGAGAAACCCTGTCTCGAAAAATAAATAAATAATAAAAGGAATAAAATGCCTAGCTTAAATGAGACTAAACAATTTGGACATAACCCCCCCAAATTCAAATAGCTCATATATTGTAATATTACTCCCACACACATAACTCAGCTTAGAAGCTTTACATACTATGATTGTGCATATCAATTGTTTAGAAATCACAAATTCTGGGGTACCCATGAAACATTCAAAACCCTCTCAGTCTAGTCCATATCCATGCCCAGAGAGTGGAGCTTCACCACTGGAAACGCACAATGTGTAGTTGAGCTCACATAGTGTCTGTAAATGTACACTAGCAGTCATGTAGAGACACTGAAATCTAGAACAGCGGATTCATTTCCTATGTCTGCAAGAAGCAGCCATAAACTTAGAGCCTTTCTATCATCAGAAGCCAGAATGTGCCAAATCAAAGTATCCGCAGGACTTCATTTCTCCTAGAGACTGTCGGGAGGGTTTTACCCTGGCCTTCTTGGTTTAAGACTTCTTTCTAGAGTTCATCATGGAGAATCCAGTTCCCCCAAAGTGCCCACCCTCACCCCACTCCCTGCTCACTGTCTATGCTCCATCCTCAGAGGCAGCAGCATTTCATCTTCAAATCTCTATTTCCTCTCCAACCCGTTTCTCTGCCTGTTTCTTCCTGTTTGAATGACTCCTGCTAATCTTTTCTCAGTTTACAGACCTTCTCCTGGTCCTCATGTTCATACCTTCCATTTATTAAAATATTTGTATTCACGTTGGACCACCCAGAGAATCTAGGATCATTTCCCCTTCCCAGGATACTTATTTTAATCACACACACGCACATGCGAGCAAGCACGCGCGCGCGCGCACACACACACACACACTCTCTCTTTACTATGCCTGTGGGTTCTAGGAAGTGGGTTTCTTTGGAGTATTGCCTTCTGACCACCAAGGAAGAATGTACACACTCCGCCCCCCACCCCCAGCCTAGCATAGATTTTACATTGTAATTCATCAGGGTCACCTTGGAAATCCAGGATCACTTCCCCATCTCGAGATTATTGCTTTGTCAAACTGGGCGACGGTGGTCCATGCCTCTAATCCCAGCATTCCAGAGGTAGGCAGATTTCTGTGAGGAGGCCAGCCTAGTCTACAGAGCAAATTCCAGGACACCCAGTACTACACAGAGAAACTTTGCCTTGAAAATCAAAACAAGGGCTGGAGAGATGCCTCTGCGGATAAGAGCACTGACTGCTCTTCCAGAGGTCCTGAGTTCAAATCCCTGCAACCACATGATGGCTCACAACCATCTGAAATAGAGATCTGATGCCCTCTTCTGGGCTGTCTAAAGACAGCTACAGTGTACTTACATATAATAAATAGAATCAAAAGAAAATCAAAACAAAAAATAAAACAAAGAAGGATTATTGCTTTGTCATATTTCCAGGAGACCTTTGTATATAAAAGGTCACATATCGACACAGTCCAGAATATTAGAAGATGTCATCTTTCAGGGAACATGGTTCCACCAACTATAGCTATATGTGCACAAGCGGTTAATATATTACCTTAGTTGGGTGATAGCAGCACATGCCTTTAATCCGAGCACTCCAGCAGGTTGATCTCTGTGACTTCAAGGGACAGCCTGGTCAACAACAGCAAGTTCCCCGACAACTAGGACTGTTATAGAGAAAAACCCTGTCTTGAAAAAACAAAACAAAAGAATGTCATTCCATAGCTGGATATGGTAGATCATGTCTATAAATCTCAAAACTCAGGAAACAGAAAGTTCCAGGTTAGCCAGGGCTACCATGTGAGATCCTATCTTAAAACAATTGCAAATAAACAAACAGGCACAAACCACTTGGGAGGCAGAGGCAAGCAGATCTTGAGCTTGAGGCCAGTATGGTCTACAAAGTGAAACGGTCTCACAAAACAAGAACAAACAAACAACGAACAACTAAATAAGGGGGAAAAAACCCAAAAACATATACCCTTTGAAACACAACCATAAGTAACAAAGGTTCCACAGACCTTCTACCATTGGACATATACCTCAAAGAGGAATGAGGCACACATACTCTGTCATTCCTACACAAATAGGGAAGATATTTTGCAAGCTAGGGCAATTAATTAAACAAAGGATACCTTACCCCCTAGGTAAATGAATGCAATGTCTTGTTCTATTTTGTTTTTGTAACAAAATGCTGGGGGCAGGGTACTTTAGACAGAAAACAGGTCTTTTCAGCTTCTGATGGTGGGAGGTTACTAACAGTATGGGACCTGGCATTCTGGTGAAGGTTCCTGTCTGACAAAATACAGCAGCAGAAAAGTAGAGAGAGGGAACTGCCTGTGTCCAGAAAGTGCCAAGACATGGAGTAGTCTTCTTTTAGAGTAGCCTGCTTCCAGGCCCGGGATATAGCTCAGATGTGGGGTTACTCCATAGAATGCTCTAGGTCTTGGGTTCCCTCTGTAGAACAGCAAAAAGAGAAAAAGGCACGCCTGTAATCCCAGCACTCTGGGAGGCAGAAGCAGGCGGATTTCGGAGTTCGAGACCAGCCTGGTCTACAGAGTGAGTTCCAGGACAGCCAGGGCTATACAGAAAAACCCTGTCTCGAAAAAACCAAAATCAAAAAAACAAAACAAACAAAAACAAAAAACCAAAACCAAAACCAAAACAAAAACAAACAAAAAAAACCCAAAAAACAAAAAGAGAAAAAGGGCAAAGAAAAAAAAAAACCTCAAAATAATCCAGTGAGAGGAGAGATAGGACCCACTCCTATAAGAGCATCAGGGGGGGAGCCCTGTTTTACCATGGGTTCTCTACAGGAACAGAAGGAATGTTGTACATTAAAATGGAATTGACTGCGCTGCTCTGGAGGCAGGGACAGGCGATCTCCGTAGGTTCCAGGCTAGTCTAGTCTACATAGCCCTCCGGAGGACAGCCAGGGCTACAGAGACCCTGTCCACAAAACAAAATGAGATTGGCTTACCATTTGGTCCAATAGTGGCCGTATCCCACCAGAGAGACAGAGAACCCACGCAGCTTCTCCATCCTCGAGGCTACGTGTCTCAGTATTCCCAGTGTGACACTTAAGGCCTAGAAGATTCCTGGAGAGCTGCAGATCTTCAGTCTGTACTGCAAACGTGAAAAGGCTCCTTCTACCTAACTGTCGGCAAAGTCAACAGTGGGGGGCAGAGGTGGAGATTGGATAAGCCAGCAAGACTGAAGGTCAAGGAGCAAAACCAAGCTTGCCTCCCTCCCTAAGACATTTTACTGCCACCACACAGTGCTGCCGGGGGCGTATGGGGGTGTGAGTGTGCACGCGTGCTAAGACAATTAACACAGTCTCTGTTAGAATACAGAATGACTCTGTTGGTTCCATTCCCGAGAGAAGGCCTGAAACATTAGATTTCAGTACCAGACCTTCCGGAGAAACAGAATCCTAAGGATGAATTTTTCTCCTGGTACCGAGAGCTGTTTGTCCACTCAAGGATCCTGCCCCCTACCCCACCCCAGAGCGCGGAGAGGGCGAGGCTATGCAAAGTAAATTTCTTTGATATTCCTGATCGACCTCTTCCGAGCAAAGACTTCCTAGGAAGGCAAAGACAATAACAATGCCGAATCCCTGGATAAAATGCAGAGGAAAAGAATGAGCTCACTGATAAAAGTGAGCTCAAGATGCAGAGACAATCTCAATAAAGCCTGTCCAGGAAGAAAAATCTCTCTCTCCAGCTGCCACAGAACCCAAATGGCTTGAAAAATAGACCCAAGCTGATGTCATATGACTGGCTGACTTACAATGCAAATTCAAGCCTGGCGGGTGTTGAACTCAGTTCTGCCGGGTTCATTCAGCCTGCCTTCCTTCCTTCCTCCCACCCACTGGAGTATTACCCTCTCCACACCAGAGTGGTCTCTGGAGCCAGGAGTGACTTTCCCCGAAGGAGACAATCAGGCGGATGTCTCTATGCTTTGTCCACCACTGCCTCTACACCTGTAACAAGGCCCTAGATGTGAGAAAGTCAGGTCCCCAGTACCATGAGGTACTCCATGAAAGAACTTAATAAATTTGCTAATTCATCAAGCAGCAGTCTCGGAATGATGGACAGAACGTGACCCTGGATCGGGCTGAGTTTATCAATATGGGCCCTCTGAGCAGAGATTCTAGGTTTAATATTGAAGGTCGGTTTTAAAAGGTACCAAGAGTTTATTTGATCGGTTGGCCACAGTCTTTGCCAGGTGGTAGCCTGCTGAGGAGGACCTGGAGATGCTTGGCATCTTTTGACTTAGTGCTGATGAAGGGATTTGTGGGCTCAAATAAATGGGAGTGCTGGACATGGATTTGTTGTTTAAAACCTAGTCCTCCACCAGCTATAGTGGCTCATACCTTCAGTCCCTGCACTCAGAAGGCATAAGTAGGTGGAACTCTTATGAGTTCAAGGCCGGCCTGATCTACAAAGCAAGTTCCAGGACAGCCAGGGTGACAATACAGAGAAACCCTGTCTCGAAAACAAAACCAAACCAGAAAACCCTAGTCCTCTCTGAGGCAGGGCTCTGAAGACACACTCTTCTGAATTCCATTGGAAGTGGTTGGTGTTTACTTTTCTAGGTAGACTCCAAGAGTAGCAGGGGCCAAAGGGACAGCATTGCGTCACCGAAGGCAAGGTGAGCAGCTCCCACAATGCAAAGTACAACTAAAGGACTGGTTTTTTTTTTTTTTTTTTTTTGGTTTTTTGAGACAGGGTTTCTCTGTATAGCCCTGGCTGTCCTGGAACTAGCTCTGTAGACCAGGCTGGCCTCGAACTCAGAAATCCGCCTGCCTCTGCCTCCCAAGTGCTGGGATTAAAGGTGTGCGCCACCACCGCCCGGCTTAAGATTCATTTTATGTACGTGAGTACACTGCCACTGTCTTCAGACACCCCAGAAGAGGGCACCAGATCCAATTACAGATGGTCGTGAGCCACCATGTGGGTGCTGGGATTTGAACTCAGGACCTCTGGAAGAGCAGTCAGTGCTCTAAACTGCTGAGCCATTTCTCCAGACCTTAATGTACTGTTTTGAGTGGTGTAGAGCTTTGGCACTGGCTAATGAACACAGTGTTACAATGCCCTCTGTCCCCAAGTATGCACCTATGGCCTCGTTGCCTGTGCCCTGTGCTGGGTTGAAGAAAAAAAAAGCAATCATGGTTCTAGCGGGGACAGGAGGGGTGGCTCAAAGGCTAAATGTATTTGCTGCTCTTGCAGAGGACCTGGATTCCGTTCTCAGTACCTCACAACCACCCAAGAGTCCAGTTCTGACCTCAAGGGGCCGACTTACAGTTTCAAGAGGTTTAGTCCATAGAGCAGGAAGGTAGGTGGTGTTCTGGCAGACTGGAGGTACTGGAGGAGACAGCGAGGGGAGAGTTCTACAACCAGACCAAAGCTCGAGTGGGAGTGGTGGAGACCTCAAAGCTCGCCCCTAGGGCATCCGTTCCACCAGGATGCCACGCCTATCCTGGGGGATGGTTTTGTGCAGTGTATTCAGATGCTGATTTGTGTCCAGAAGTCTAGCGGTGAGCATTGTTATGGTATTTAGAGCATCTCCGGTCTCAGGGAGGTAAAGATTCTGTTCTATAGCGTCTGACTGTGGGCAGAAGAGAATAGAGTGGACTTCCCATCCCAGTCTGGGGGGGGGGGTCCCAAGCAAAAAAAAAAAAAAAAAAAAAAAAAAAAAGAGAGGCAGGAAGAGGATGGAGAGAGGAGGAGGAGGGACCAGGAGAATTCACCTGGAGGTGCAATGAGAGGAGAGAGCAGCCGTGCAGACACACAGACACCCCCCCCCCCATCCCCGACCGAGCAAGCTGGGGAAGGACTCAGATGCAGGGAAAGGGCCCTGTGGCTGGGAACCCTCAGAGGGTCAGAACAGAAGACTATGTGCCCAGCAGAGCGCCTGCAGCTTGTTAATGAACATTTGTCCACAGCTATAATGGGCTGGAGCATATGTCCAGACCCCCCAGGATTACTTGGGAGCAAAAGTGGGGAAGAAAAGCCCCCAGAATTACATTTACTTACCTACTCCAACAAGGCCACACCTCCTAGTAGTGTCACTCCCTACCATGGGGGGCATTTTTCTTCAAATTACCACAGAGATGAACCCCAGAGCCTAGACTCCCTAGTCCCCCCAAAATTAAACAAACCTCACGTAGTATGATATACCCCATTTCTTAAAACAAAACCCCACAACATATTACAGTCCTCACATCTTGATAAACACAGAATAATTAAAGCAACTGAAAATCTTGGGATATATACCCATAAGGAGCTAAGAGTACTCCAGTCCTAGGATATGATCTGTTAGGGTTACTAGTACTTGGATGAAACACCATGACCAAAAGCAGCTTCGGGAGGAAAGGGTTTGACATACACTTCCACATCACTGTTCATCGTTGAAGGTAGTCGGGCCAGGAGCTCAGAGCAAGAGCTGATGCAGGGGCCAGAGCGGGGGGCGCTGCTCACCGGCTTGCTCCCCAGGAAGCTCCTTGCTGCCTGCTGTTGCTTGCTCAGCCTGCTTTCTTAGCCCAGGGAGGGCCTCACCCACCCCCACTGAGAGCTGGGCCCCGCCCATCACTCACTAATTAAGAACATGCCCTACCAATTTACTTGCACTCTGATCTGGAGGCATTTTCTCAAAGCTATAGCTTTTAAGTTTTTTCAACTTTGTTTGTTTGTTTGTCTGTTTTTTGAGACAGGGTTTCTCTGTGTAGTCCTGGCTGTCCTGGAACTCACTCTGTAGGCCAGGCTGGCCTGGAACTCAGAAATCCGCCTGCCTCTGCCTCCCAAGTGCTGGGATTACAAGCGTGCGACACCACTGCCCGGCTCTTCAAACTTTTTAAAACAAAATTTATTTATTTATTAGATCCCATTACAGATGATTATGAGCCACCATGTGGTTGCTGGGATTTGAACTGAGGACCTCTGTAAGAGCAGTCAGTGCTCTTAACCACTGAGCCCTAGCTCAGCAATTAACCCTTATTTTTAATGCTGGTTCTTAAACACTTTACCCTCCCTTGTAGTCTCCCACCCACCAGAGGAGTGGAAAAGAAAGGATACGGGGAAGTGGACCTGTTTAGAAACGGCTCTTTGGAGCAACTCCCTCTGTGTTGTGTGGAAATCGGCAGTTGAGTCCACAGGTCAGCCACGGCAGCTCGATCCACTCGCAGACACTTCCCAGATACCCCAGCAGGCCAGTTCAGTAGAGTCAGGACAGCAGACAGCAATCAGCAGCCGTGGCACTGCCTAGCAGGGACAGCCAGGCCTCAGCCTCTGCACAAGTCAGCAGGAGGGGCCGCGAGGGACGCCAGGAGGAGTCCTTGGCCCAGCCTCTCTCAGGGAAGGAACGCCCAGCAGACACAAGACAGCAACAAGTGTAACGCCGCTAGCTCTACAAGCAAACCTAGCCCAGCCTCAGATGTGGGCTGTGGAATCCTTTTATCCTTCCTCCAGACATCACCATCAGCACCTGAGTCCGTCCGTCTGTCCATCTCAGCTGACGTCACTCTGCCAATCAACCCGAGGTCGAGGAAACAGCTAGAAGCCAAAGCTCACCACCAGAAGATTTGTGGTGCATTTCTCCTGACTAACGGAGCTCAACTACACAATGTAAGGTGGACCAATACACGTATGTCCTTAGCGAAGAATCCTTCGTCATGGGTCCTTTCCTGTGCTTGCTTTAGCAGAACATCCTCTCTCCTGTGTCTGCTTCAGTGAAACGTTCCTTCACGAGTCTGCCTTAGCCTTTCACCTGTGTTCACTTCAGGAAAACACTCCTTCACGTGTCTGCCCCAGCAGACACCATCCCACACAACTGACTCCAAAGAACCCTTAAGTTTCCACTCCATATACCCTTTCTGTTTAAGAATTGTTCTCTTCTCTTCTTTTCTTTTCTTTTCTTTTCTTTTCTTTTCTTTTCTTTTCTTTTCTTTTCTTTTCTTTTCTTTTCTCTTCTCTTCTCTTCTCTTCTCTTCTCTTCTCTTCTCTTCTCTTCTCTTCTCTTCTCTTTTCTTCTTCTTCTTCTTCTTCTTCTTCTTCTTCTTCTTCTTCTTCTTTTTTTTTTTTGGTTTTTCGAGGCAGGGTTTCTCTGTGTGGCCCTGGCTGTCCTGGAACTCACTCTGTAGACCAGGCTGGCCTCGAACTCAGAAATCCCCCTGCCTCTGCCTCCCAAGTGCTGGGATTAAAGGCATGTGCCCGGCTCTCTTTTCTTTTTCTTTTTCCTTTTTTGTTAAAGATCTATTTATTAAAAATATTTATTTATTTTATGTATATGAGTACACTGTAGCTGTACAGATGATTGTGAGCCACCATGTGGTTGCTGGAATTTGAACTCAGCACCTTTGGGAGAGCAGTCAGTGTTCTTACCCGCTGAGCCACCTCACCAGCCCGAATTGTTCTTTTCTTAAAAAAAAATAAAATTAAAAAAAAATTGTCCATTAACAATCTACACATTAATAGAAACAATTATAAGAACCATCACATTTTCAATAAATAGCTTATGTAAAATATAGTCAAAAATAGTCTAACAAAACAACCTTAAGTTTCTATCAATATACAATGAACAAGCCGGGCGGTGGTGGCACACGCCTTTAATCCCAGCACTTGGGAGGCGGAGGCAGGCGGATTTCTGAGTTCGAGGCCAGCCTGGTCTACCGAGTGAGTTCCAGGACAGCCAGAGCTACACAGAGAAACTCTGTCTCGAAGAAAAAAACCAAAAAAGAAAAAAAAAAAAAAGAAAAATATACAATGAACAAAAAAAACCCTAAGTATCTATCAATACAACAATTCAAACAAAAAAACTTTACATTTCTATCCATATAGAATACAATTAGGGCTGGAGAGATGGCTCAACGGGTAAGAACACTGACTGCTCTCCCAAAGGTCCTGAGTTCAAATCCCAGCAACCGCCGGGCAGTGGTGGCACACACCTGTAATCCCAGCACTTGAGAGGCAGAGGCAGGTGGATTTCTGAGTTCGAGGCTAGCCTGGTCTACAGAGTGAGTTCCAGGACAGCCAGGGCTACACAGAGAAACCCTGTCTCGAAAAACAAAACAAAACAAAACAAAACCCAAATCCCAGCAACCACATGGTGGCTCACAACCATCTATAATGGGATCTGTCTGATGCCCTCTTCTGGGATGTCTGAACATAAATAAATAAATAAATAAATAAACAAACAAACAAATAAATAAATAAATCTTTAAAAAAAGAATACAATTAAAGGAAACCATAAAATTTCTTCTTCTTTTTATTTTTATTTTTATTTTTTGGTTTTTTTTCCTGATGAATTGGAGCAAAGAATTCCTGTTTTGGGTTCCCAAGGTGGGAAAATGATCAGTCTGGAAAAAGCGAACTATAACATTTATTGCACAGTCTCTGTGTTTCTCCAGTCTCTTCATTATCTGTCTCTCTGTGTTCGATCACTTAGGCTAGCCCTTTTGAAATTGACTTGCACGCATTTTTTGGAGAAATCAGTAACTTGAGATAGTTTGTGAATCATTTGTGAAGACATGTATGTCTCAGGTGGTAAGAGGTTTTCCTTTTATAAGTTTTATTGGTAGCTATACTTTCTCATTCCCTGTAGATGCATAAACATAACCACATCCCCATCTTAAAACCATTGCAGGTTTCCATTCTAATGTCAGCACATCCTTATAGTATATTGGTTGGCCCAGTTCCTCAGTTTACCATACAAGACCCACACCCGTGAGACAGCACTCAATAGTCCAGGCATGTGAGTGGAGCTCCAAGACCCAAGTTCCTTCTGTCAGGCTTCAGATCCTAAAAGTTCCATCACTTCATGTGAATCTTTTGGGGACAAATCACAACAGGCACATCAACAGGTAGGTTATACTCTAACTTACTGACTCAAACCATTTTTATAAAATGTTATAAAAGGTGTGGCACACGCCTTTAATCCCAGCACTTGGGAGGCAGAGGCAGGTGGCAGGTGGATTTCTGAGTTCGAAGCCAGCCTGGTCTACAGAGTGAGTTCCAGGACAGCCAGGGTTACACAGAGAAACCCTGCCTCGAAAAACCACAAAAAAAAAAGGTAGAAAGGGTGAGTTTATTCAGCAGTATGTCTCTGAAAGCATTCTAGGCCTAGATTAGAGTGTACGGAGGCTGGAAGCTTCCAGAACTAGGCCTAGGTTAGCAGATCGGAGGCAGTAAGTCTCTGAAAGGACAATCACATCAGGCAGAAAAAAAACCATACATTTATATAGCATTGTGTGTGTGTGTGTGTGTGTGTGTGTGTGTGTGTGTGTGAGAGAGAGAGAGAGAGAGAGAGAGAGAGAGAGAGAGAGAGAGAGAGAGCTCTCGCACATGGTCAGAACAGGCTCTCTCAATGATCTACTGCCTGGCTTTTTACATTGGTAGTGGAGATTTGAACTCAGGTCCTCAAGCCTGTACAACAGTCGCTCTTATCCACAGAGCTATCCCTCCAGCCCCAGAGGCATGCTTTGTCCCCCTTAGGGGACACTTGTTGTCTTTAGAGTTTCTATTGCTTTGACAAAACAGCATGATCAAAAAGCAAGTTTGGGAGGAAAGGGTTTATTCAGCTTACACTTCCACATCACTGAAGGAAGTCAGGACAGGAACTCATACACAGGGCAAGAACCTGGAGGCAGGCGCTGATGCAGAGGTCACAAAGGGGTGCTGCTTGCTGGCTTGCTCAGCTTGCTTTTTTATAGAACCCAGGACCACCAGCCCAGGGATGGCACCCACAGAAGGCTGGGCCCCTCCCCACTGATCACTAATTGAAAAAATGTCCTAAGCTGGATCTCATGGAGGAGGCACTTCCTTAACTGAAGCTCCTTCCTCCTTGATCATTTCAGCTTGTGTCATGTTGACACCTAAAACCAGCCAGTCCTCTAGGCAATACCTAAATACATTTTGACTGTCCTAACAATGGGGATGGTAATGTGCTACTGACTTTTTGTGGGTAGAAGCCAATGCCCTATAGCCAAAGACCCCCACCCCAAAGCATATTTGTGGCTAACCATGAATGTGTTTATTACACATTGCAGTTAGGGACAAGGTCCAAAAAGAGGGTAGTAACTATGCCTGTGGGCACTATAAGCCTTTAAAAAAACAAAAAACAAACATAATTTGCTCCATTATCAAACTGGCTTATAAGAAAGTGCTCATATAAATTACATTTGTTTAATTGGCCCAAATTCCTTCTTGGTCATAGTAAAACTAAAACTTTTGCCTTTTGTTTTATTCTTATTTTAGTAAAACTAAATTTTAAGGGAAAATGTTCCAACTCCAACAGCCTTAACACGTTACCAAAGCTTGGCCACATGTCCAATTAACTGGCCAATTAAAGGGACAAAAAAACCAGAAAAGGACAGAGAGAAGATAGTAATTTATTTAATTAATCAGCGTGACCACTGTGATAAGCTAATGTTCCTAGATATTTCTTTTGGAAATTAATCTGTTTTGTTTAATTTAAAAATATTTAGATTAATCCCAGCACTTGAGAGGCAGAGGCAGGCAGATTTCTGAGTTCGAGGCTAGCCTGGTCTACAGAGTGAGTTCCAGGACAGCCAGGGCTACAACACAGAGAAACCCTGTCTCAAAAAACAAAAAAAAAAATTTTTTTTAGATTAATCCCAGCACTTGGGAGGCAGAGGCAGGCAAATTTCTGAGTTTGAGGCCAGCCTGGTCTACAGTGAGTTCCAGGACAGCCAGGGCTACAGAGAGAAACGTTTTCTCAGAAAAAAAAAATTAGAAAAAATTTCTCTCTCAAATGTATGGCCTCTAGCTTCTATTTCTTCTTTTTTAAAATTTATTTATTTTATGCATGAGTACAATATTGCTTTCTTCAAACACATCAGAAGAGGGCATTGGATGCCATTACAGATGGTTGTGAGCCACCATGTGGTTGCTGGGATTTGAACTCAGGACCTCTGGAAGAGCAGTCAGTGCTCTTAACTGCTGAGTCATCTCTCCAGCCCCCTAAAGGTATTTTTTACCACTCCTTAAAAAATTAAACAACCAGGTTTTTCATAGTCTATAATTTAACCTACTGTAAGAAACAATTCCAAATATTTCTTTCTTATGATCATCTTTTCTGTTTTTTAAAGAATGATTTATTTTGCCAGGCAGTGGTGGCACACCCCTGTAATCCCAGCACTCTGGGAGGCAGAGGCAGGCAGATTTCTGAGTTCAAGGCCAGCCTGGTCTACAGAGTGAGTTCCAGGACAGCCATGGCTATACAGCGAAACCCTGTCTCTAAAAAAACAAATCCGAAAAACCAAAAAAATAAAAAAAGAATTATTTATTTTACTTATATGAGTACACTGTGGGCATCGGATCCCACTATAGATGGCTGTGATCGACCATGTGGTTGCTGGGATTTAAGCTCAGGACCTTTGGAAGAGCAGTCAGTGCTCTTAACCACTGAGCCATCTCTCCAGACCAACACAGTGAATTCTTGTCTCAGACAAACTGAAAGGATAAAAAATACAGCTCTAACTCCAGCCTCCTAAGAAGCCCTAAACACCTCAAATTCTAGACCCTGCTCTTTGTTAGAAACTAGATAAAAAGGCCTTGAGTACGTGATCCTGGCCCCATAAGAGAAAATGAGCTAACTAGTTGCTATCTGGTTTCTATAGAAAGCTGATTGGTCCTTGGAGCACAGGCTTGGATAATTTAAACTGATTGGCTTAGAAGCTATGGAATGGTACAAATCGATTGACTTGTGATGTGCAGGCTTTGTTATGAACTTATGAAAGCTGTCCCAATTCTGCACTCAGGGTCCACAGTCCTCTACCCCTGCATGGTGTAAAACTGTGAACCCCAGAGCCTCTGGAATAAAAATCCTCTTGCTGTTGCATCAAGACTGTTTCTTGAGAGTGATTGGGGTGTCGCCTTCCAAGGCATGGGGTGCTGGGGTGCCCTTATTTTTCCGGGTCTTTCAAAACAAGAAGGAAAACAAACAAACAAACAAAAATGTTATAAATTTTGGTTGTCTATTTTTTTGGGGGGGGGGTTCTTTTGGTTTTTTGAGACAGGGTTTCTCTGTGTAGCTCTGGCTGTCCTGGAACTCACTCTGTAGACCAGGCTGGCCTCGAGCTCAGAAATCCGCCTGCCTCTGCCTCCCAAGTGCTGGGATTAAAGGTGTGCACCACCACCGCCCGGCCCTTGATACTATTTCAAACACAGATACTTAAATCATTCAGAGGGCTGGAGAGATGCCTCAGTGGTTAAGAGCACTGACTGCTCTTCCAGAGATCCTGAGTTCAATTCCCAGCAACTACATGGTGGCTCACAACCATCTGTAATGGGATATGGCGCCCTCTTCTGGTGTGTCTGAAGACAGCTACAGTATACTCATCATATAGTAATAAATAAATAAATAAATAAATAAATAAATAAATCTTAAAATTCTGAGTACATCTTTTAAGAAAATTCAGAACTGGGGCTGAAGAGATGGATTCCTCAGCACATATGACTTTTAAAAGCTATGTGTGGAAGAAAAAAAAAAGAAGCCGGGCGGTGGTGGCTGGTGGTGTAATCCCAGCACTTGGGAGGCAGAGGCAGGTGGATTTCTGAGTTCGAGGCCAGCCTGGTCTACAGAGTGAATTCCAGGACAGCCAGGACTATACAGAGAAACCCTGTCTGGGGGGGGGGAAGCTATGTGTGGGGTTTTTGCCTGCACATTTGTCTATATCCTACATGGCTGAAATTCAACACCTTTTTCAGAGACCTGAAAAAGATGTTGAATCTCCTGGAACTGTGGAACTGGAGTGCCAGAAGGTTGTGAGCTGTCACATGGGTGCTGAGAACTGAACCCATTACTCTGGAGCAGAAGCCAGTGTTCTTAAATCTGTTTGTTTGTTTGTTTTGTCTGTTTGTTTTTTGAGACAGGGTTTCTCTCTATAGCTCTGGCTGTCCTGGAACTCACTCTGTAGACCAGGCTGGCCTCGAACTCAGAAATCCGCCTGCCTCTGCCTCCCAAGTGCTGGGATTACAGGCATGCGCCACCACCACCCGGAAGCCAGTGTTCTTAATCAGTGTGTGTTTTAGTTAGGGTTTTACTGCTGTGAACAGACACCATGACCCAGGCAACTCTTATAAGGACAACATTTAATTGGGGCTGCCTTACAGGTTCAGAGGTTCAGTCCATTATCATCAAGGTGGGAGCATGGCAGTGTCCAGGCAGGCATGGTGCAGGAGGAGCTGAGAGGTCTACATCTTCAGCTGAAGGCTGCTAGTGGAAGACTGGCTTCCAGGCAGCTAGGATGAGGGTCTTATAACCCACACCCACAGTGACACACCTACCCCAAAAGGGCCACACGTTCTAATAGTGCCACTCCCTGGGCCGAGTATATACAAACCACCAAACCACACTGAGCCATCTCTCTAGCACCAGCAGATCCTAGTTCAATTCCTAGCACTCATGTTGGCTGGCTCACGACTGGCTCCATAGGCTGTCCAAGGGCACCAGAAAATATGTACACACACACACACACACACACACACACACACACACACACCACCCATGATTAAAAGTAATAAAATTTATCTTTTAAAAACTTCAGATCTAGCCGGGCATGGTGGCGCACGTCTGTAATCCCAGCACTTGGGAGGCAGAGGCAGGCGGATTTCTGAGTTCGAGGCCAGCCTGGTCTACAGAGTGAGTTCCAGGACAGCCCGGGTTACACAGAGAAACCCTGTCTCGAAAAAACCAAAAAAAAAAAAAAAAAAAAAAAAACCAAAAAAAAAAAAAAAAACTTCAGATCTAGAACATAATGTCTAATAGATGCCTGCAAGAGAACTGTGGACAAAAGGTCCCCAAAAGAAACGGCAGCTCAAGTGCCCTTGCTGCAAGGCTGACCGATTAGAATCTCAGCCACTGTAGAGAGAGGGGAATGTTCTAAGTCCAGAGCCAAACTCCAGTTTCTCTTGGGCCATCTTTAGCTCTCTAAATAGCCATTTGTTGGCCACCTCTGTGTCTAACCTAACCTAACATCCTGTGCCTAACAGAGAAAACATTTCTGCATGGATCATTTTTGAAATATTTTTTTTTAATTTATGTGTATAGGTGTTTTGCCTGCATGTATGCTTGTGTACCACATACATGCATGGTGACTGCAGTGGCAGAGAGTTGTGAAGCACCACAGAGATGTTGGGACTTGAACCCTGATCAAAGAGCAAGAAATGCTCTTAACATTGAACTGTCTCTTCAACCCTGAAAGTTTGATTCAGTGCAGAACTCCAGGCCAGGCGTGGTGATGCTTGCGTTTAATCCCAGCACTCGAGAGGAAATGCCTTGTTCGTTATCTTCCCTGAATCTGGTGTTGCTTGTTAAGAAATCTGATGTGTGTGTGGGGGGGGGGGCGGGCTGGAGAGCTGGCTCAGCAGGTGGGAGCACTTGCTGCTTTTGCAGAGGACCACGGAGTTCAGGGCCCACATGCACATGGAGGCTCACAACCATCCTAACTCCAGTTCCAAGGGATCCGGTGACTTCTGCCCTCTGTGGGGGGTGAACACACATGTATATATGCATGCATGCAGGGACACACTCATGCACATAAAATAAAAATAAACCTTTATTTGTATAATATATATGGTATGGTGGCATACGCCTTTAATCCCAGCCCTCAGGAGACAGAGGCAGGTGGATCTCTGTGAGTTTGATGCCAGCCTGCTCTACAGAGTCAGTTCCAGGACTACACAGTGAGACCCTATGTGTAAAACAACAAAAACCAACCAAACAACAACAGAACAGAAGTTCACAATATAGCTTCCACTGGGTCACCGATCCTGAAGTGGGACTTTGCTGCAATCTGTCTGCTTAGGAGTCATTCATACTCCTCGACAGAAGCCCTTACCCCTGCTCTGTAAGCCCAGCAAACCCATTGGAGTCTCCAAGTTGGACTTGGAGGCAATCATATTTGAGTTTAGTGTTGGTGCCCATCGGGGGTTATTGTTTATGTCTCCTCATGAGGCTTATAGGAGGCTGCTTGGTGTGCATTCACAAGGGGCCCGGACATGGTGGCACACCTGTAATCCCAGTACCTGGGAGGCAGAGGCAGGCGGAACTCCATGAGTTCAAGGCCAGGCTAGCCAGAACTACTACTACTACTTCTTCTTCTTCTTCTTCTTCTTCTTCTTCTTCTTCTTCTTCTTCTTCTTCTTCTTCTTCTTCTTCTTCTCTCTCTCTCTCTGTCTCTCTCTCTCTCTCTCTCTCTCTCTCTCTCTCTCTCTCTGTCTCTCTCTCTCTCTCTGCTTTTTTGAGACAGTTTCTCTCTGTAGCCTCTGTAGCCCTAGCTGTCCTGGAACTTACTCTGTAGACCAGGCTGGCTGGCCTCAAACTCAGAAATCCGCCCGGCTGAGCCCACATCTCCAAGAAAGAAAGTAAGGGCTAGAGAGGGAGTGCTTACTTGGTAAAGCACTTTCCCAGAGAGCATGAGGACCTGGGTAGAACCCCCAGAATCATTTCAAAGTGTGGCTGTAATAGTATGGGCATGTGATCCTAGCACTGAGAGGAAGACGGGATTCCCGGAGGCCTACTGGCCAGCCAGTCTAACCTCACTGCTGAGTTCTAAGCCAGTGAGAGACCGTGTCTAAAAGGAAGTGGATGGCCTGGATGGCCGGGCGGTGGTGGCACACGCCTTTAATCCCAGCACTTGGGAGGCAAAGGCAGGCAGATTTCTGAGTTTGAGGCCAGCCTGGTCTACAGAGTGAGTTCCAGGACAGCCAGGGCTATACAGAGAAACCCTGTCTCGAAAAAAACCAAATAAATAAATAAATAAATAAATAAATGGAAGTGGATGGTGTCCCTGAGGATGACACCTATGGGTGTCCTCTGGCTCTCACATGTGTTTTTCACAACCTATTTTACTAAGGGTTCAACCTCGCCTCTAGCCCACCACACCAGAGGTAGTGGAAGGAAAGGTTATTAGGATATGGGGGAAGGGGACCTGTTTAGAAATAGTTTGGGGAGACTCCAATCTTCGTTGTTCTCAGTCCAAACACCAAACACACACACCAGCAGCTGCAGTCGTGCCCACAGCAGACTCCGCACAAGAACCAGCAAGGGCAGTTCAGCCCAGAAGAAACCATGAAGCTTACCACCCAGCCAGACTCTGTGCAAGCGGCAAGAAGCCACAGGAACCTCATGAGAAGGTCTTTAGCGAGTTTCTCTCTATGATGTCACCACAAAAGAAGCTCAGCACCCGAGGTAAAGCAAACCAATACATGTGTGTTTCAACAACAGGGAAGACCAGCGAGGCAGAGCAAAGCGAAGCAATGCTTGAGCCCCACTGTCTGTGGACTCATTTATATTCTCACTAAACATCATGTGTCCTCACATGCCTTTGCTATAGAAAAACATCCTGTCACCTGTGTCTACTTCAGCAAAACATTCTTCCATGTCCACACCAGCCAAACAACATTATAATCGGAGGCTCCAATGAAACCGGGAATTTCCACTTTATCTGGCACTCCACATAAGTGCACCCAATTAAAATATAACAAAAGTGCCGGGCGGTGGTGGCGCACGCCTGTAATCCCAGCACTCTGGGAGGCAGAGGCAGGCAGATTTCTGAGTTCAAGGCCAGCCTGGTCTACAGAGTGAGTTCCAGGACAGCCAGGGCTATACAGAGAAACCCTGTCTCGAAAAACCAAATCCCATTACAGATGGTGGCTCACAACCATCTGTAATGGGATCCAATGCCCTCTTCTGGTGTGTCTGAAGTCAGCTACAATGTACAAATATAGATAAAAATTAATGTCGGGCGGTGGTGTCACATGCCTGTAATCCCAGCACTTGGGAGGCAGAGGGAGGTGGATTTCTGAGTTCGAGGCCAGCCTGGTCTACAGAGTGAGTTCCAGGATAGCCAGGGCTACACAGAGAAACCCTGTCTCGAAAAACCAAAAAACCAAATACAAAAACAAAAAACAAAAAACAACAACAACAAAAAAGCCGGGCATGGTGGCACACGCCTTTAATCCTAGCACGTGGGAGGCAGAGGTAGGGGGATTTCTGAGTTCGAGGCCAGCCTGGTCTACAGAGTGAGTTCCAGGACAGCCAGGACTACACAGAGAAACCCTGTCTTGAAAAAACAAAAACAAAAACAAAAACAAAAATAAAAAAAAATCTACAAAAACAATCCATTTAAGATTTATTCATTTATTATATGTAAGTACACTGTAGCTGTCTTCAGACACTCAGTGGGGGAGGGTGCCAGATCTCATTATGGATGGCTGTGAGCCACCATGTGGTTGCTGGGATTTGAACTCAGGACCTTCAGAAGAGCAGTCAGTGCTTTTAACAGCTGAGCCATCTCTCCAGCTCCTGCCTAAGAGTTTCTTGAATCCATTGGTTTTAATGGCTGAGTAATGCTTTTAAGCATACGTTAGCTGTTAAGTAAAGGCTAATCATACTACAATCCATAGACCGTGAGAAGCCAAGTGACAAGGAGGGCTCAAGTGGGGAGGGAGGCATGGATCTCCCTGGGAAGGAGAAACAGAATGGACTAGGGGCAGGTGGGGATGGGCACGGGAAGGATTGGGTGCGGGAGGGTGGAAGGGAGACTCCTGGCAGAGACTGGAGTCGGTGGGCATTTGGGGAGTGCTGAAGAAACCTAGGGTAATGGAACCTCCCAGAAACTGACAAGAGTGACTCTAGGGAAGTCTCAGTAATGAGGGAGATGGAGCCTGAACTGGCCACATTCTAAAACCAGGCAAGGCTCCTAGCAGTGGGGCTGCTATTTCAACACAGCCCCAAAAGTTCCAGCCTGGCTCGGCGATGGTGGCACACGCCTGTAATCCAGCACTTGGGAGGCAGAGGCAGACAGATCTCTGAGTTAGAGGCCAGCCTGGTCTACAGAGTGAGTTCCAGGATAACCAGGGCTATACAGAGAAACCCTGTCTCGAAAAACCACAAAAAAAAAAAAAAAAGTTCCAGCCTACAATCTGTCCTGCCTGCAGGATGTGCTGGGGGTAATTGTGGGAGTGGCTAACCAATGACTAGTCTAATGTAAGGCCCACACCATAAGAAGGAGCACAGGCCTGGCACTGCCTGGATGGTCAGGAACTAGAGGCAGGAGAGCTCAGAGACCCCGGATAGATCCAAACACACCTGGCAAAAAAAAAAAGTTGCCAGTTGTGATTCCTAATGAGTCATAGCTCAGTGCCTAGCTTGATGGTCATCAGAGGGGCATCATCCAGCGGCTTAGGGACAGACACAGACCCACAGGCAAACACTGGACAGAATCCGGGGAATCCCACAGAAAAGGGGGAGGAAGGATTGGAGGAGCCAGAGGGGCCCACAGAATCGACTAATCAGGATTCATAGGGGCTCACAGAGACAAGCAGGGAGCCTGTATGGGTTTGAAGGAGAGTCTTTGCATATACCTTATGTTATGTAGCTTGGCGTTCCTGTGGGACTCCCAACAATGGGCATGGAGAGTATCTCTTTTTTTGTCAACATAATATTTTATTGATTGATTGGGAAGTTCACATCATGCACCCCAATCATACTTCCTAGTCCTTCCGTATCCACCCCCACACCCTTGTGATCTGTATATCTGTGGATCACATATGTGCAGGAGACCAGAAGAGTGTGTTGGATCCCCTAGGGCTGGAGTAGCCAGAGGGTTGTAAGCCTCCATGTGGGTACTGGGAACTAAACCTGGGCCCTCGGGAAAAACAAGCAGAGCCATTGCTCTGGCCCCAAAGCCCTAAAGGTTGAAGACGTTTCCCAGCCCGCCCCCATGTTATATACCCCGAAACGACTTTTCACATTAATACCATATAGGTATACAGGACTAGAGTTTGTTTTTTCTGCCAATTACAGAATTAAAAGGCAGGAAAGCAAAAGAAGTATTACCAGAAATCTTGGAGAGTCCCAGCAGAGCCATCTTCGGATGGCAGCATATAATACAAGAAGAATCAGGGTACTCTTGTGGACTTCTCAATCTCGTTATATAAAATATATATAATTATATAATAAATATTATATAATATATATTATATATATAATATACACATACACACATATATATATTGTTTAAACAGCACTGGCAGGGGTTTATTTAGTGACAGTAAGGTTAATGACTCCCCCTAAACAATATAGAACCGGCCACCTGGTTTATTCAAACTGAATCTAAACCTTAGGTATCTGACTCAACAGTAACATAAGAAACCTTTAATGACACAAACCCGTGTTGACGCAAAGACAGTTTATGACTGAATGAGTCTCGCGAGCTCTACTGCTGATGGGCTGGCATCCACAACACTTCAGTTACGAAAGCACATTTGTGTTTCTTGCTGCCACGTCATAAGCATGTCTGAAATCTGCCGTCTTATAAGGATTTCACCATGTCCCCACTGCTGCCCGGCTCCAGGCACGATGCTTTCTTCAGCCCTCGGAACATTTTCAGGAGAGATTTTCTTTGACCTGCTTGCCTTGACAGGCACAGAAGACCTCAGTAAACTGACAGAATAAAGATGAACTGAGATGCCAAGAACAGTTTTGATTGCAAGCACAGTGAGCCACCGGCTCTGCGTTAACTGAACCTCTGACAAGCTTTCATTGGTTTGAAGTACATGAATTAGCTTCTTCTTTCTCCCCCTCCCCTTTCCCCTACTTGCCCCACCACCCCCCTCCCAGCTCCAGCCCGCTCCAGTCCATAGGTTTTTGTTTCTCGTTATGGATGGTTGTCACCCACCATGTGGTTGCTGTGATTTGAACTCATGACCTCCCAAAGAGCAGCCAGTACTCTTAACTGCTGAGCCATCTCTCCAGCCCATAAATTAGCTTCTTGTTATCAGGTGTACATCATGTCTGCCACGTGAGACATTTTCTTAGGATATACAATACTTCATGTAGCCTGCTAAGTCCTCAGTGGTCACATCATCCACATAGACAAGCTGCTCGTGGAGAGCCAGACAGAGTTCTGGTGTGCAGTGACTGAAAACAGCCCTCAAGTGATCTTCGTCCCGGGGCCAAAGGAGAGACGTTCTGAAGTACACTTCTCTAGCATGCCACCTCTTAGACACTCCTTGCCTACACACACACACACACACACACACACACACACACACACACGGCTTGCCCCGGCTTACTTTGGAAACAGATTGAAGTCAGAGAGACCATTGGCTGTAAGACTTCCTTGGGAGACTTGGGTAGTATCAGAGAGCTCTTCCGTTTTACTCTCTGATGGGAGCTGCAAAAGCGAACTTCTCAGAGGCTCGATAGCTGCTCCCAAGTGATTAATAACAAGAGAAGTAGAGTGTTTTCCTGCATTGAACTCTTTGAGTGTTGAAATGCCCCGTCCACTGCTGCCATTGGGTGCCTCAGTCAGGCGTCTGTGCATAAGCTGGCTGCCGGAAGGAGAGGCTGTTGTACTGCAGTGGAGGATGAAGAACCTTGGGAGGATGAAGAACAAGAGACTTAGAGCTTCTATGATGCTGGGTTCTCACTGCTCCTCTTAGCCTAGCAGTGGTGGTGCACTCAGGAGGCAGAGGCAGGCGGATCTCTGAGTTCGAGGCCAGCCTGGTCTGCAGAGTGAGTTCCAGGACAGCCAGGGCTACGCAGAGAAACCCTGTCTCGAAAAACAAACAAACATACAAACAAAAAACCAAATGTGGGTTGTAGCCAGCATCCAAAAGAAAAAGAAATAGTAAATGCCAAAGGCAGGCAGACCCATCAGAACCTCATGAATTAAAGGGTGGGAATTCTCGGAAGGGTCCCTTGACCTGTCCCACTAGATCGACTAACCCTTAAGAGAGGAGACAATGGCCCACCTCCCCCTAGAGGTAGAATCTATCCTTTACAACATCCTGAACACAGTTCTCCGAGTTACACTCACAGTATTACCACACTTTCCTCTTAGCCAAACATCCTACACTCAAAATTTGATCATTAAAAGTACAATCTTAGGCCGGGCGTGGTGGCGCACGCCTTTAATCCCAGCACTTGGGAGGCAGAGGCAGGCGGATTTCTGAGTTCGAGGCCAGCCTGGTCTACAGAGTGAGTTCCAGGACAGCCAGGGCTACACAGAGAAACCCTGTCTCAAAAAAAAAAAAAAAAAACCAAAAAAAAAAAAAAAAAAAGTACAATCCTAGCCGGGTGGTGGTGGTGCACCCTGTCTCGAAAAAAACAAAACAAAAAACAAACAAACAAACAAAAAAGTACAATCCTGGGCTGGAGAGATGGCTCAGCAGTTCAGAAGTGTGGCTGCTCTTCCAGAGGGCCTGGGTTCAATTCCCAGCACCCACATGGTGACTTAAAATCACTCGTAACTCCAGCCCCAGGTGATCTAATGCCCTCTTGTTGGCTTCCAAGGGCACCAGGTAAGCTGCAGTCAAAGTATCTGCACACATAAAAATAAGTAAATAATTTTAAAAGTGTAGTCTTGGACAAGTGAGGTCAAGATGATTATCATACAAACAAGCTGGATAACTTGAGTTTGATCCTCAGAATTCTCAGTGAAAGAAACCAACAATAATTGCCCTTTGATCTCCACAAGAGCATGACAACACACACACACACACACACACACACACACACACACACTAGCAAATCTGTAATTCCAGCATTTAGTAAATGGAAGCAGGCGAGTACCCTGCCAAGCTTAAGAGCCAGTGTGTGCGGTGCAGATCTGCAGCCTGGAGGGAGAAGGAAGTTCTGGGTGCAGTTTAGGTTTCTTCCCACTCTGCCCAGACTCTGCCAGTAAAAGTCCAAGCAGCGGGATCTGGCGAGCATCTATGAGGTCACGGTGATGGGGGCTTCTAGGCTGCTCGAGATTCCAAGCAGATGGATGGTCCAGTTAGCCCTGAGTCCAGAAGTCCACAGAATGCTCACTCTTCTCCATGTCAGTGGCTCTAGGCACCACACTGGCATCTTTCATGATGTGTCACCTCTAATGCTGATGGTACCTTCCTCGTCCATGTCCTGCAGCGGTATGCCCCCATCTTGCCACTGACAGACGTCATTCTCACCCACACACTTTCCTGGTGCACGTTAGCTAGAAATGACTGGGCAGTAGGTGAGTCATTCTGTTGAAGGTTTGAACACAAACATTAATGTAATCCTCATGAATGCTACACCCCCTCCCCTCAACCCTTCAACGGCCGTCCCACCAGCCTGATACCACATTTTGTTGTTGTTGTTGGTTATTATTATTATTTGAGAGCCTTGTATGACCCAGACTGACCTCAAATCTCGATCCTCCTTCCTCTGCTTCCTGATTATAGGGATTATAAGGCACACACCATTCCATCCGTTCACCAGGGGTCTCATGAGACTGTTCATGGCCTTGAGGCTGATGCCCTCCTCGAAACAGGCTTTCATTCCTGAGACCACCAATGGAGGTGTGCATTTAGAGAGAATAATTAATCGTAAAACTGTTTGCCCATCTAGCATTCTGTGCAGTTTGTACTTTGACTTCTCTTTTCCTTCACGAGGACTGAAGGGGACGACCTCTCGCGTGTTTATTGGGCATCTGGAGATGCTCTTCTGGGATGTGCTTGCTCTAATTATTTGCTCACCTGTTTACTGGCTGCAAAAGATGATTTGAGAGCATTTCATTAGCAGCCTGGCATGGTGGGGCACATCTGTCATCCCAGCACTCAGGAGGCCAGAGCAAGAGCAGGAAGAGCAAGGACAGCATAAAGCAAGGGCTGAACGTGGAGCCCGGACGGTAGGATGCTCGCCTAGCGTGTAGGAAGCCCTGACTTTGATACCTAGCACCTCATAAAATTGGGTGTGGTGGAGCATCTACCCTGGGCTGCATAGAACTCTGTCTCAAATCAAAACAAAGGATATCCAGGGGAGGGGGAGGTGCATGTTTGTAATCCCAGCACTTACGAGGCTGAGGTACAAGGATTTTGAGTTCAAGTCTAACCTGGAATACACAGAAAGACCCAATGTAAAAACCAGGACCACTGGCACGGTGGCACATGCCTTTAATCTCAGCAGTTGGAAGACAGAAGTGTGCCATCCTGATCTACACAGTGAATTCCAGGCTAGCCAGAGCTGCGCAGCAAGACCCTATTCATCTCAACAAAGGAAAGGAAAAAAGATAAAATATTTAATACCGGCCAATCGATAAACATATTCTCAACTCCAGACAGGGTTGCACATGATTATAACCATAGCACTTGAGAGGCAGAGGCAGGAGGATCAAGAATTCAAGGCTATCTTCTCAAAACAAACGTGGTATAAAGCTAGTCTCAGCTGTGTGAAACCTTGTCTCAAAAAAATTTTCATTTAAGAAAGGGCCGGAGACAGGCAGATTTCTGAGGCCAGCCTGGTCTACAGAGTGAGTTCTAGGACAGCCAGGGCTACACAGAGAAACCCTGTTTAAAAACAAAAACAAAAACAAAAACAAAAACAAAACAACAACAAAAAACTCCGGGCTGTGGTGGCACACGCCTTTAATCCCAGCACTTGGGAGGCAGAGGCAGGCGGATTTCTGAGTTCGAGGCCAGCCTGGTCTCTAGAATGAGTTCCAGGATAGCCAGGGCTACACAGAGAAACCCTGTCTCGAAAAACCAAAAGGAAAAAAAAAAGAAAAAGAAAAAGAAAAAGAGAAAGAGAAAAAGAAAAAACCCACAAAAGACAAAAGAAGGGGCTGGAGGGATGGCTCAGCCGTTAAGAGCACTGACTGCTCTTCCAGAGGTCCTGAGTTCAGTTCCCAGCAACCATCTGCAATGAGATCTGATGCCCTGTTCGTGTATCTGAAGACAGCTATGGTGTACTCATATACATAAAATAAATAAAATCTTTAAAAACAAAACAAACAAGAAGAAGAAGAAGAAGAAGAAGAAGAAGAAGAAGAAGAAGAAGAAGAAGAAGAAGAAGAAGAAGAAGAAGAAAGGGCTGGAGAGATGGCTCAGTAGTTAAGAGCATATATGTGCTGCACAGATATACAGGCAGGCAAAACATCCAGACACATTAAAAAAAATATATGACTGTAAACGTAGAGAAGTTTTTACACTTGCTAACAGGCTTGAAGCCCTCGGTTCAGGCTCTAGTAGCATAAGAAAACATAGTAAAAGAATCTCTGTTGAATTTCCATGGCTTCTGCTTTTCTACAAGGACAGTGACAATGGCCTGCATTGCAGCTGATGTAGCTGCCCCTCTGGATAGGTCCTGGGCTCTCCTAGGATGCATAAGCCTGCTGCTAGCTAGCTGGGCCTTTTCATGAGAGCACAGGACTCTGCAGCTACCCTGACTCTATCTCTGCTCCTTTCTTTATCTTTTATGAAAGGATCTCTCTGCGGGCAGATGTTTCTGTAATTCCACCCAGGGGTTCAGAAATCACAGCCACATCCTTTGTACTGTGCATGGTCTCATGGCTCTTTGGTAAGTGTGTATACCCCCCAAACTCCTAGCTACCCCCTGTCTCGAGCCCTATTTGCCACCTGACCTTACCTAACTGAATATGCCTGGTTAACATTTTCTCATCTCTGTATTCTGAAGGGTAAGGCAGGTGAAATGGCACCATAGGTCAACACACTTGCTGTTGACCTGAGTTCTACCTGCAAAACCCTGTCAAAGGTGGAAGAAGAGAAACCATGCCATAGTCCTCTGACAGCCACAAGCGTGTCATGGCATGTGTGGCCGCACCCACATATCAGTGCATACAGCCATAATAATAAAGAATATTTAACGTTATGAATAATAGTATTAACAGCTTATACTTTCATGTAACGGTTGGGCCATATTTAGACCAGACATGGTTCCTTCAGTACCTTGGGAGGCAGAGACAGGCCAACGTCTGTGAGTTTGAGGCCAGCCTGGATTACAGGGTGAGTTCCAGGACAGATAGGACTACACAGAGAAACCTCTCCCTGTCTCAAAAATAAACAACCTGGGGCTGGAGAGACTGCTCAGCAGTTAAGAGCACTGACAGCTCTTTTGAAGGTTGTGAGTTCAAATCCTAGCAACCACATGGTGACTCACAACTATCTGTAATGAAATTGGATGCCCTTTCTGGGGTGTCTGAAGACAGCCACAGTGTACTTACCTATAATAAATAAATATTTTAAAAAAACCAAACAAGCAAACAACCTCTCCAAGGCGATGGAGCCAGACTCTCATTAAGAATGTTTGCTGGGCCGGGCAGTGGTGGCGCACGCCTATAATCCCAGCATTTGGGAGACAGAGGCAGGCGGATTTCTGAGTTCAAGGCCAGCCTGGTCTACAGAGTGAGTTCCAGGAAAGCCAGGGCTACACAGAGAAACCCTGTCTCGAAAAACCAAAAAAAAAAAAAAAAAAAAAAAAAGAATGTTTGCTGGGTGGTGGTAGTGCATGCCTTTAATCCTGGTACACAAGAGGCAGAGGAAGATGGACCTCTGGTCTACAGACCTAGTTCCAGGACAGCCAGCATGACACAAAGAAACCCTGTCTCAACAAACAAACAAACAAACACAAAATCAAATCAAGCCTGTCTTTGAGACAGGGTTTCTCTATGTAGCCCTGGCTGTCCTGGAACTCACTCTGTAGACCAGGCTGGCTTCGAACTCAGAAATCCGCCTGCCTCTGCCTCCCAAGTGCTGGGATTAAAGGCGTGCGCCACCACCGTCTGGCAGATCAAGCTTGTCTTAACTCTGGCTTTCTTGTATGTAAAGGGGATGTGCTATTTACCTGGTTTTGCTGGGCACGTCAGCCTCCAGTTCCAGCCATTGCGCTAGAAATAACATGATTTCAGTCTTATTCCTATTCCTATTCTTCTTCTTCCTTCCTCCTCTTTCTCCCCTCTTCTTCTCCCCTTCCCTCCCCTTCTCTCCCCTTCCTTCCTTCCTTCCTTCCTTCCTTCCTTCCTTCCTTCCTTCCTCACATCCCTCCCTCCCTCCTCTCTCTCTCTCTCTCTCTCTCTCTCTCTCTCTCTCTCTCTCTTTCTTTCTTTCTTGAGACAGGGTTTCTCTGTGTAGCCCTGGCTGTCCTGGAATTCACTCTGTAGACCAGGCTGGCCTCCAACTCAGAAATCTGCCTGGCTCTGCCTCCCAAGTACTAGGATCATAGGTGTTCGCCACCACTGCCCAGCTCTCTTTTTCATTTTTAAAATGTAAATGTTTATCTGTGTTTGCCTGCATGTATGTATGTTTGCCACATAAATGCGACACCCATGCTTAGTGCCCAGAGAAGTCAAAAGCTGGCGTTGGATCCCCTAGAACGGGAGTTCTAGCCAGCTGAGTGCAGCTGTGTGGGTGCTGGGAACTGGCCTTAGCTCCTCTTTGAGAACAGCGAACTCTCTTAACCACTGAACCATTTCTCTAGCCCCACTACAGTATAGTGTTTTCTTGTTGTTGTTGTTGTTGGTGGTGGTGGTGGTTGGTTGGTTGGTTGGTTGGGTTTTGTTTTTTGAAGTTTCTCTGTGTAGCCCTGGTCATCCTGGAACTCACTCTGTAGGCCAGGCTGGCCAGAAACTCGCAGAGATCCACCTGCCTCTACCTCCCAAGTGCTGGGATTAAAGGTATTCTTATAAGAGGAAGGTAGAGCGGGACCTGATACAGACTAGAATTTACAATAGAATTTACACACCGAGGAAGAGTGGCAGCCGCCAGGAACTAGAAGAACCCGGAGATGAAGTCTCCTGCAAAGCCTGGGATGGCAGTCCAGTTGGGCTATCGCCCGGCTTCTTGCTTCTTCGGCCCTTTCCCACCACCGCCCCCACCCCCCACCCCGACCCCTCACTGTGAGAGAAGAGATTACTGATGTCTTTCCAGTACCATCTGGCTCCAATCTGCACACACAATGGACTGCCAGGAAAGACTGTTTAAACAGGAAGAAGCCAGGCATGGCGGTGCACACTTGTAATCCTAGCTATTTGGGAGGCCGAGTCAGAAGGATTACTTGTGTCCAGGAAGAGTCGGAGACGCTCTTGCGCAGCTGGCTGGGACTTGTCTGTGCACTGGGTTCTATGGCTTTGGGTACCATTCTGTGCACTGGGTTTTCTGAAGAAGGCTTGGCCTGCAGGTGGTGGCGAAAGCAAAGACAGGGCGACACCTTTTTCCTTGGACCCCCAGGATAGGCAGGCTGGGATTTCTAAGGAGCTGTGCTCACAACGTCAGCCTGGAAGGGAGTCCCTGCTCCCTGGGAACGGGAGGCTCTGCTTCCTTTCTCCGCCACCTCCTCTCAGCCCTCACACCAGGCCTCTCAAGTTCCCAGGGGCACCAACTTTGTCTTTCTTATCTGTCCTTTGAGCTCCTTGGCTCCAGCAGTTTATGGGCTAAATTCCAGTCAAGACCCTGCCTGATCCCTTCAGTGACTCTTCTTGCTTTTGATGAGTAAGAGGAAGCAGATGCCAAGAGGTCTCTGGGCCTTCCTTTTGTATGGCCTCCTCTGCCATAAATTCCATAGTTGGGCTCAGTCTATAGCCTCGGACAAGGCATGCTGTGTCTTTTGAGATTGCTGATTTCAACTCTTTTTAGTACAAAAGAAGAAAACACAGCCTGGAGGGAGCAAAGGATAGAATCTAAGCCACCCTACAAATGCAGTACAGGACCCAGGCTAGAACGAGGCTCACCGTGTAGTCCAGCTATCACCCAGCTTTTTGCCTCTTCCCTCCCCCCCAAAACCCCTCACTGTGAGAGAACAGCTTTCTGATATTTTCCCGGAACCATCTGGCACCACAATAGATTGCCAGTAAATACTGTTTAAACAGGAAGAAGCCAGGCATGGTGGTGCAGTGCTTGTAATCCTAGCTATTTGGGAGGCTGAGTCAGAAAGATTACTTGTGTCCAGGAAGAATCCAAGACCCTCTTGTGCAGCTGATTGGGAGTTGTGTGTGCATTGGGTTATTTTTGCAGAATAGATTAAAGAAATGCTCAGTGCTGCATAGGGGGGGCCCTTCCACTACTGCCCCCAAAGTCATTACCCAAGTCTCCAAAGAGGTTTGTTTGTTGGTGTTTTTGAGCCAGGGTGTCTCTGTATAACAGTCCTGGCTGCTCTGGAACTCACTGTGTAGACCTCAAACTCAGAAATCTGTCCGCCTTTGCCTCCCAAGGGCTGGGACTAAAGGTGTGCACTACCACTGCCCAGATATTATGATCCTTTTAAACCAGGCATAAGACCTTTGCTTCCTGTGGAAAGCTATGTGTCTTTGGAGGGGAACATTTCATATTTTTTTTTCAACCTGATAGTAGGCCTATAGGTCTTGTTGGGAGAAAGCCTTTGTCCTGAGATCTTTCCTTCTCTTACTATTGTATGAAGATGTGAGGCCTGAGTGGAGGGGTTGGGACACCAACCCAGCCACCAAACCTTCAACCTACACTGAGTGTGTGTGTCCTGCCGGAGGAGTGTTTTGGGATTGGAGCGGAGCATAATCACCGTCAGAAAGACCAGAGACTTCAGGAAGCAAGTGATGGGAGCGGATGCAGAGTCCCACAGACCGACCCTAGGTGGAGCTCAGGGGGTCCTACGTGGGATCAGGAGGAAGCATCTGAGGAACCAGAGGGGTCAGGGACACCAGGAGAACACAGCCCACAGAATCAACTGACCAGGACTCATGGGAACTCACAGAGATCAGGGGGCCTCTAGGGGTCTGAGCCAGGTCCTGTGTGTATCTGTTATGGTGTGTAGGCTTGGTGTCTCTGTGGGAATGCTGAGTGGGAGCAGAGACTATCTCTGACTCTCTCCTACTCGTGGGAACTTTTCTGCCTAATAGGTTGCCTAGTCCAGCCTTGACGTGAGAAAATATGCCTGGTCTTATTGTAGTTTCTTATGCCATGTTTGGTCAGCGCCTTTGGGAGGCCTGCTCTTTTCTGAGGGGAATGTGGAAGTCGGGGGGGCCGGGGGAGATGGTTGGGGAAGGGAAGGAAAGGAAAACTGCAGTCAGGATGTAATATGTAAGGTCTGGAAGCACAGGTTCTGTCTTAGACTATAAAGCACTAATTATGAAAACAAGTCTTTTTTTGGGTGGGGGTGGGGTTGAGACAGGGTTTCTCTGTATACAGCCCTCGCTGTCCTGGAACTCACTCTGTAGACCAGGCTGGCCTCAAACTCAGAAATCCGCCTGTCTCTGCCTCCCAAGTGCTAGGAATAAAGGCGTGCGCCACCACCGCCCAGCTAACAAAATTCTCTTTTGTAGTTTGGGGAATAGAATCCTGGATTTTGTGCTAGGCAAGTGCCCTAGCCCTGAATGTGTGACCCTCCCCTCCACCCCAGAGCTTCTAAAGCTCTTTTAAAATAAAAAAGAAACAAATTTAATTTTAATTTTACATGTATGAGTGTTTTGACTGCATGTGTCTTTGTGCACCACATATGTGCCTAGTGCCCATGGGGTCCAGAGGGATCGTCTTATCCTCCCGGGACTGAAATTACAGACAGTCGTGAGTCACCATGTTGGTGCTGGGACTCCAACCATAGACAAACAGAACAGCTAGTGCTTTTAACCTCTAAGCCGTCTTCTCCAGCCTCACACAGCCATTCTTTTCTGCTGCATGTACACCTACCTGCCAGAAGACGGCGACAAACCCCCTTTGAGATGCTCCTGCGTCGCCATGTGGTTGCTGGGAACTGAACTCAGGACCTCTGGAAGAGCAGCCAGTGCTCCTAAACCGCTGAGCCGTCCCTCCAGCCCCACAGGCTCATTCTTTAAAATGGCCGAGGAGAAAGGAGGAGGAAGGCTGTCTTGTTGGAGCTTCAGTTTCCCAGCCAAGCTGTTCTGGCAATAAAAAGACTAAGTGTCCTTCTCACCCGAGGGACACTCTACTACGACTCTGTCACTTGTGTAGGAAAGAACACCTCCCCAACGGAGGTCCTCTTCACAGATCTCTTACCTGGCACTTTGGGACAGCCCATTTTACAGACAGGAACTGACTGAGCTGAAAGATTGTTTGTCCTTCAGTCTCTCTCCTCTTCTTTCCCCTCCTCCCTCCTCTATCCCTCAATTCCCTCCCTTTCTCCCTGAGACAGTGTCTTTTGTAGCCCAGGCTGGCCTCACAATCTCTATCTAGCTGAATGTGCGATCCTCCACCCTCTGCCTACCAAATACTGACATTCCGGGGTTGTAGCACAATACGCAGCTTCAATGTCTTTCTTCCCGCTCTCCCAGCTCCTGCTCTGACTGAAAGGCAAGCACTCTGGTTGGAGAAATGACTCAGCCAGTCACGTGTTTGCTGTGCAAGCCTGATGATCTGAGTCTGTATCCCCGGGACCCACCCCAGGACCCACAGAACAGTCGTGAACGAACTGGCTCTCCAAGAGTTGTCTTCCAACCTCCATGCAGTCCTGTGGCAGGTGTGCGCCTGATAATAACAAAGACTCTGATTTGTCGAGACAAGGTTTCTCTGTATAGCCCTGCCTGTCCTAGAACTCACTCTGTAGATCGAGCTAGCCTCAAACTCAAAGATCTGCTTGCCTCTGCCTCCCAAGCACTGAGATTAAAGGTATGTGTCACCTTTCCTGGTGGCAAGCACTTTCTTTAAGGCAGAAATATGCTCTCTAATAGAAAAGCAACCCATGGTGGGGGGGGGGCTGGAGAGATGGCTCAGTGGTTAAGAGCACTGGCTGCTCTTCCAAAGGTCCTGAGTTCAATTCCCAGCAACCACATGGTGGCTCACAACCATCCGTAATGGGATCCAATGCCCTCTTCTGGTGTGTCTGAAGATGGTGACAGTGTATTCATATATATAAAATAAATAGATAAATCAAAAAAGGAAGGAAGGAAGAAAGAAAGAAAGAAAGAAAGAAAGAAAGAAAGAAAGAAAGAAAGAAAAGCAACCCATAGAGTAGAAGAAAGTATTATGTAAGTTAAATTATAACTGGCCAGGGACTTATATCCAGAATAGAGAGAGAATTCCAGAAACTTGACAGCAAAGTTAAAAATTAAAAAATCAACAACCAAGCCGGGCGGTGGTGGCACACACCTGTAATCCCAGCACTTGGGAGGCAGAGGCAGGCGGATTTCTGAGTTCGAGGCCAGCCTGGTCTACAGAGTGAGTTCCAGGACAGCCAGGGCTACACAGAGAAACCCTGTCTCGAAAAACCAAAAAAAAAAAAAAAAAAACAACCAATTTAGAGATGGGCACAGGAGGCAGGGGAGATGCCCAGTCAGTGTAATCCTTGTTCTAATCCCCAGAACACATGTTACAATGCTGGTATTGTGGCCCAGAACTTGTGTATAATCCCTGTGCTGGGAAAGAGCAGAAAGAGGACCACTCAGCAGCTAGTCCAGCAGCTGGTAAATCCAGGCATGAGATGCATTGCTGGAGGTGACATCTGAGGTTGTCCTTGGCCTCTGCATGTATGTGTTCACATGTGCAGATATACTTGCACGAGCACGAGTGTACACACACACACACACACACACAGACTTTAAAAAAAAAAAGAAATGGACAAAGAGCAGGGCGGTGGTGGCGCACGCCTGTAATCCCAGCGCTTAGGAGGCAGAGGCAGGCTGATTTCTGAGTTTGAGGCCAGCCTGGTCTACAGAGTGAGTTCCAGGACAGCCAGGACTATACAGAGAGAGTGAGTGAGTGTGTGTGTGTGTGTGTGTGTGTGTGTGTAGGATCTGGAGAGATGGCTCAGTGGTTAAGAGCACTGACTGCTCTTCCAGAGGTCCTGAGTTCAAATTGGGGATGCGATAACCCTCTTTTAAACTGTATGGGTATCAGGCATGCACATGGTACACAAGCACACATGTATCACACACTATTAAACAAATCTAAACAATTTTTTTTCAGCATTTGGGATGTAGAGGTAGGTAGATCTCTGAATTTGAGTCTAGCCTGGTTGACATAATGAGCCCTAAGCCAGCAGGGCTACATAGTGGAATCATGTCTCCATTTTTTTTTTTTTTTACATTTATGTATTTGTTTGTTTCTTGGGGTTTTTTTTATTTTTTCTTTTTCTTTTTCTTTTTCTTTTTCTTTTTCTTTTTCTTTTTCTTTTTCTTTTTCTTTTTCTTTTCTTTTCTTTTCCTTTCTTTCTTTCTTTCTTTCTTTCTTTCTTTCTTTCTTTTTTTTTTTTGAGACAGGGTTTCTCTGTGTAGCCCTGGCTGTCCTGGAACTCACTTTGTAGACCAGGCTGGCCTCGAACTCAGAAATCTGCTTGCCTCTGCCTCCCAAGTGCTGGGATTAAAGGTGTGCGGCACCACCGCCCGGCATTGTTTATTTCTTTATTTGCATGTTTGCTTTATTTTTTGAGACAGGCTCTCATGCCACCCAGGGCTGACTCAAAAATCACTAACCAGCCAAAGATGACCTTGAGCTCCTGACCCTCTATCAGTCTTTAAATATTGGTGATATTACTGTTTATGTCATAGGCTATCAAGCAGGGGAGTCAGCGTGGCCCAAGGACTTCAGCTCTTCTGGGCAAAGAGCGGGCACCCTTTCAGCTGTCTGCAGCAGAGCCGTGCCAGGTTCCGTGAATACTTGCCTATTTATTGCCCTCATTTTGTGATTAGCATGGCTTAATGAGCTGCATCTGAGTGCCAG
Source organism: Apodemus agrarius (assembly GCA_964023405.1). Lineage (NCBI taxonomy): Eukaryota > Metazoa > Chordata > Mammalia > Rodentia > Muridae > Apodemus > Apodemus agrarius. Next base: position 12,694,600 of record OZ030010.1, read on the forward strand.
GTTGACAAGGGTGCACCTTTAGTCCCAGTTCTATCGCTGGGAAGAGATACGATGTCCACAGCAATATCTCTACTATCAGAGAAAACGTTTCTTCTGTGCTTGCTTACCGTTTCAGTTCCTTATCATTACAGGGAGCATGGCAGTGTGGTGCTGGAGAAAGAGTTAAGGTCTATACACCTGCCTCTACAAGCAGGGAGAAACGATAGGGACTGGTCCTGGCTTGGGTTTTTGAAACCTCAAAGCCCACCCCCATGGCATGCTTTCTCCAACAAGGCCATGCCTACTCTAAGAAGGCCACACCCGATCCTTCTCAAATAGAGCCACTCCCCGATGACTAAGCCTTCAAATAACCTATGAGGGCCATCCTCAGTCAAACCACCACAGGCAAGCGTTGCCGGATGGTTTTATGTGTTGTATTAGCTGGAATGTAAGATTTCCCCGGTTAAACAGTATTTTGGGGTGTGTTGAAGTCTATGCTGAGGCCTGGACAGAAAAAGGCAGATGGCCCTCCATCTTTGTCCAGCTATTGAGGGTCTGAATAGAACAAAAGGCAGAAGAAGGGGGAGTTGCGCCTTCTGCGGGAGGGCTGGAGCTGGGGTGTGTTGTCTTAACCCTCAACTGAACTTCTGTCACTGTCCTTCCGGCTCTCACAGGTCCCCAGCTCTCAGGTGGCTCACTGGACTTCTCAGCTTCCAGAATAGCATGAGCTAGTGAGTGCCTTTAGATAATTCATCTGTTGGGTCTGTTCCTCGGAGGTATCCTTCCTAACACACCCAACAATGTTACCTCTATCCCCACCACTAACCTAAGCGCATGAAGCAGTGGACACAGGGCTTATAGGACTGACGAGGAAGCCTTGCAAAAGGCAAAAGATCTGTGGCACAGACATTAAGTGCTCATTGTTCTTCCAGAGGACTCAAGTGCCGATTGCAACACCCACGCCAGGCAGCTGGAAACTAACTATAGGGGCTGGAGAGATGGCTCAGTGGGTAAGAGCACTGACTGCTCTTCCAGAGGTCCTGAGTTCAAATCCCAGCAACCACATGGTGGCTCACAACCATCCGTAATGAGATCTGATGTTCTCTTCTGGGGTGTCTGAAGATAGCTACAGTGTACTCACATATAATAAATAAATAAATCTTAAAAAAAAATAAACTAACTGTAACTCCAGCTCCAGGGGATTTGACACCCTCTTCTAGTCTCCATGGGAACCTGCACACATGCAGCACACACACACCTATGCATACGTTTAAATTTTGATTTTAAAAAGCCTAAAAATAAAGAGAAACACGAGTGGGAAAACTCTTATAAATATCCTTAAATATCCACCTATAACTCAGGTATGGGGATACAGACCCTGTGATCCTAGCACTCAGGAAGGATCTCTGTGAGTCTAAGACCATCCGGGGCAGCTACATAAAGAGACCCCATCTCAAAGAACAACCAAGGCAGCCCATTCATAGCCAATGACTGTTGCTGAGTGCTATGGATGATGTCGGGTTACTATCGGACACAGAAGACCCACTAAGTACAATGCAGAATACATGGGCTCCGAGTGTCTGCTTGCAGAGTGAGGTGCCCTTTACAAGACAAGCGAAGGAGAGCCAGTTGTGATAACCCGATGTGCATTCCTGCACACGCTCAGGAACCCACGGGAAAGGGTCTAAAATGAAACAGCTGGAACTGACTCCAATGATGGTCATTTAAAAAAAAAAGATTTCAGGCCGGGCGGTGGTGGCGCACGCCTTTAATCCCAGCACTTGGGAGGCAGAGGCAGGCGGATTTCTGAGTTCGAGGCCAGCCTGGTCTACAGAGTGAGTTCCAGGACAGCCGGAGCTACACAGAGAAACCCTGTCTCGAAAAACCAAAAAAAAAAAAAAGATTTCTTTATTTTATGTATATGAATGCTGTCTGCCAGAGGCAGGCAGATCTCTGAGTTCGAGGCCAGCCTGGTCTACAGAATGAGTTCCAGGACAGCCAGGGCTACACAGAAAAACCCTGTCTCAAACAACCAAAAAAAAAAAAAAATAAATAAATAAAAAATAAATAAAAAAATAAAAAAATAAAAAAAATGCTGTCTGCAATACACCTGCAGGCCAGAAGAGGGCATCAGAACTCACTAGAGATGGTTGGGAGCCACTATGGTTGCTGGAGATTGAACTCAGCATCTTTGGTGCTCTTAACCACTGAGCCATCTCTCCAGTCCCCTAGACAATAGTCATTTCGTGGATGAGGCAGGAATGGCCTGTGTAATCCATAGAACTAGGTGACATTCAGTAGGATCTTTTTTTTTTTCTTTATTTTGGTTTTTTCCAGACAGGGTTACTCTGTACAGCCCTGGCTGTCCTGAAACTCACTCTGTAGACCAGGCTGGCCTTGAACTCAGGAATTCTGCCTCTGCCTCCCAAGTGCTGGGATTACAGGTGTGCGCCACCACCGCCTGGCGGATCTCTTTCTCAGTGCTGGTGATCAAGCCCAGGGCGTGGTACTGCCAGGGCAGCCAGTCTACCACTGGGGTCATTGAGCTGCACCCCTGGCCCTTTAAAGCATGTACTCTTTAGTCCACAGGCTGGTCTGGAACTCACACTTCTCCTACCTTGGCTTCCTGGAGGCTGGGATTCCAGATATGTACCCCCAGCCTGGCTCTACAAAACTCTCTTTTGCTGTGCTAGCTAGCAATTGAACCTGGAGCCAGGCAAACACGCTACTATTGCTAATCTATGTCCCTAACATCTTTTATTTTCGGAGATGATCTTGGTGATTTGTCCAGGCTGTCTTGAAAACATCTTAAAACATTATTCTATGGGTATGCATATTTTGCTAGCATGTATGTCTTGGTGCCGCTTGTATGCGTGATACCCGAGGAGGCCGGAAAAGAGCATTAGATTCCTGGGGACTAGAGTCGTGGAGAGTTGTGAGTCACCATGGTGGTGCCGAGGACTGAACTGTGGTCCTCTGGAAGAGTAGCCAGGGCTCTTAACCATCGACGGAGCCAGTGAGTGCCCCGGTCGGAAGCCTTTGGTTCTTTTGCTGCAGCCTTTGGAGTAGCTTGGGTTATAGGCCCTGGCAGCCAGGCCTGTCTGGCAACAGTTTTTTTTTTTTTTTTAAAGGAAAACAACATGTTTAATAGCACCCAGGATTTATGTTTTGGCTAACCAGGTATTTATATGCCCAGAAGCAAAACTCTGAGACTCACCTAACCCTGGTCCTGATAGGTAACCCACAAGACAGAAGAGAGCTTGTGAAGGCGGGGCGGGGCGGGGTGGGGCGGGGCGGGGCGGGGTCCAAGGGTGGGTAGGAACTGTGAGGCTCCTAAGACAGCGAGACCCTTTCAAAACAAAAAACAAAAAAACTTAGCTCAGAACTAGAGAGATGGGTCAGCAGTTAAAAGCTTTGGCTGCCCTTCTGGAGAGGCTAGGCTCAATTCCCAGTATGCGCGTGGTAGATAGCTCACAACCCAGCTGTCTGTACCTCCAGTTCCAGGGCCTCCGTGAACGGAAAGCGTGAATGTGGTGTGCAGACACGAAAGGAGGCAAAGCACCCACAGCCATTAAAAAAAAAAAAATCTTCTCTCAGCAGCAGGCGTGCAAGCAGTTCTCTCTCTCTCTCTCTCTTTTTTTTTGTTTTTTTTTTGTTTTTTTTTTGTTTTTTTTTTTTTTGTTTTTTTGAGACAGGGTTTCTCTGTGTAGCCCTGGCTGTCCTGGAACTCACTCTGTAGACCAGGCTGGCCTCGAACTCAGAAATCCACCTGCCTCTGCCTCCCAAGTGCTGGGATTACAGGCGTGGGCCACCACGCCCGGCTGCAAGCAGTTCTCTAACCCAGACTTGGAGACACTTCACATCCTGGTCACAGGCTGCAAGGAAGGCGCAGGCGCTCTCAGACGGGGCTGCTCGTCTCAGCACTCGGGATGGGCGCTTTTCTGTATTTCTGAGCTATTATGAGCGAGTGCTTAGAGAAGGACCATTAGGGACGGACCAGTCTCAGCAACCTATCAAAACCCCCATCTCCTGAAAAGAGGAAGCCCTCATATTTGTGCTTTTATTTTCAAGGTCAGCAGGGGTTGGCTCGGCTTTGCACTGCCAGGGGTAGAACCCAGGGTTTCTTGAGCTCCGACGTCCCACTGAGCCGTAACGACCTTCCTGCTTCTCACCTTCTGCTTCTGTCCCCACCCAGTGTCCTCAGCCAGCACCTCCCATTCCTGCCCCTTGATCTCCAGGCACAGGGCCAGCTTCAGCCCCAACCTACCCGCCTTCCAGTCTACCAGGCAGGATGTGGGATCCAACATCTGAGAGTCAGGTAAGTGTGGGGGGCCCTGGACGCTTGGAGGGGGGGAGCATGAGCATTGACCAGGCTGAGTCTTGCTTTCAGGGACACCCTTGCGGCTTTACTGTCCCTCAGTCCCCTTTTCACTGGGCCTAACCAGAGGACAGCAGAAGCCCTGCTAGGGCCTGTGGAGGGCGCAGGCTTAAGGGTTGGCTGCTCTCTCTGGGTGGGTCATCGAGGCATGGGGTCAGTTCAGCTTCAGACATGTAGAGATACCCAAAGGTGGCGCCTAGAAAATGCCCACGAGGCTCTCATGACAGCTGTGCCAGGAGCCCCCCCCCCCCCCGAGAAACAATGACCTTGAAGCTTGTCAGAAGATTCAGACGTCCTGGGAGCCTAAGGGACCCTTTAAGAGGACTCTGGAGCAGACCAAAGGAGCGCAGCCACGGTGTCCAGGGGCACAGGCTACTAAGAGACAGAAAGAGAAAGCCAACGCGCGATAATTTTTCTGAGTCTGACCAAATTCAGAAAGCACTAGTAATTTCTCTACACCATACACATGAGGAGAAAACCACGGAGTGGTTATATCAGGAACAAAACAGGGCGCTCATACAGATTCCACAAGCATTCGAAGGTTCAGCAGGACTTTTTATTCACGCATATGTTAGTGCGGGTGCCCACAAAGGCCACCAGAGGGCACCAAATCCCGCGCAGTCAGGGGTTTACAAGCCTCCGTAAGCTGCCCTGGCCTGAGTAGCAGGAATCAAATTCTGGTCCTTTGGTAAGCACTGAGCTCCTGAATAGGACTGGAAAGACTAAAATAAAATATCCTGCTTTCTCTTCAATGGGGCCTGAATGCCACTTATTTACTCCTCTGGTTAGCTGGCTGCTTTTGGGTTTTGAGACGGTTTCCCAAGTAGGTATCTGAGTGGCTCACATGCTCACACATTTTTCCTTTAAAAAAAATTAATTTTGTGCCAAGCAGTGGTGGCACACGCCTGTAATCCCAGCACTAGGAAGGCAGCGGCAGGTGGATTCAGAGTTCGAGGCCAGCCTGGTCTACAGAGTGAGTTCCAGGACAGCCAGGGCTACACAGAGAGACCCTGTCTCGAAAAACAAACAAACAAACAAAAAACCAAAAAATAAAACAAACAAAAACCCAAATTTGTTATGTTATGTGTATGAGTATCTTGCCTGCATGTATATGTGTGTACCACATGTGTGTACCGCAGTGATTGTAGAGGCCAGCACAGTTACAGACAGTTGTAGACCACCACGTGGGTGTGGAAAACTGAACCCAGGTCCAGCAATATACTCTTTCTGTCGTTTTCCTTTGGTTTTGAGGAAAGGTCTCACCGCCGTGCTTCCTTGATCTTGAACTCGTCCTTCTCTCTCCTCAGTTTCCCAAGTGCTGGGGCTACAGAGCAGTGCTCACAGCTCCATTTTTCCCCATTTCAGATCCTCTTCCGTTTCTTTTTTTTTTTTTTTTTTTCGAGACAGGGTTTCTCTGTGTAGATCTGGCTATCCTGGAACTCACTCTGTAGACCAGGCTGGCCTCGAACTCAGAAATCTGCCTGCCTCTGCCTCCCAAATGCTGGGATTACAGGCGTGCGCCACCACTGCCCGGCGCTCTTCCGTTTCTTGAGACATGCGTTTCGGTGTTTTGCCCGTACGTGTGTCTGTGCAAGGATTCCCCGGAACTTCAGATACAGAGAGCGCTGTGAGCCACCGTGTGGGGGCTGGGGAACTGAACCCTAGGCCTTTGCAAGAGCAGCCAGTGCTCTCCAGCCCAAGGTCCTCCTTTCCCTGTCCCCACAATTATAGCTGAAGATCAGAAAAGGGCGGAGCTGGGCGGGGGTAGAGGTGGGGGTGGGGGGGCGGCCGGGCCTGCTCTGAATCTTGTCATGTCTTCAAAAAGAGATAAATTCCACTTTCCTAGTCTTCTCCTTTGTCTCTCTAGTAGGAGGAAAAGGAAGGAAACCCCAGGCCCTGTCTAAAGCATTCTGTCAGCTTCTCCCCAAACCCATCAGCCTGAGACCGATTGATACGCACGAGGCAGGCCAGTTTTCCTCGGCGCCCCTCTATTTCGTCGTCTGTAGGTTAATCCCAGGGCTCCCAGTGCTGGAAAGTGCAAGCACTGTGGGAAGTTAAAGGCAGGAGCCACCATGCCGTCCCTTAAACACTGGTTTTGATTCTCTAATTTCACGGTGTTTGTCGGGATACTTCGTGCTTGCAGTACCGTGAGCGGCCAGAAGAGGGCGGAAGATCTCCTGGAACTGGTGTTAGACTGGCTAATTGTGAGCCACCCTGTGGCTGCTGGAAATCCAACCCGGGTTTCCTGGAAGAGCAGCCAGTGCTCTTAACTCATCTCTCCAGCCCCTACTTGACTGTTTCTCCCACTTAAAAAAAAAAAAAATTAGCCGGGCGTTGGTGGCGCACGCCTTTAATCCCAGCACTTGGGAGGCAGAGGCAGGCGGATTTCTGAGTTCGAGGCCAGCCTGGTCTTCAGAGTGAGCTCCAGGACAGCAAGGACTACACAGAGAAACCCTGTCTCGAAAAACCAAAAAAAAAAAAAATAAAAAATAAAAATAAAAATAAAAATTATTTAATGTATGTGAGGCCACTGTCTTCAGACACACCAGAAGAGGGCATCGGATCCCATTACAGATGGTTGCTGGGAATTGAACTCAGGACCTCTGGAAGAGCATGCAGTGCTCTTACAGAGATTTCCTTGAAGGAGTTTTCCCCTTGAAATAAGAATGAGGGCCGGGCGGTGGTGGCGCACGCCTGTAACCCCAGCACTCTGGGAGGCAGAGGCAGGATTTCTGTGAGTTTGAGGCCAGCCTGGTCTACAGAGTGAGTTCCAGGACAGTCAGGGCTATACAGAGAAACCCTGTCTCAAAAAAACCAAATCCAAATATATATATATGGAAGATCACTTGGGGAGGTGATGGAAAAGGAGAACACTTGGAAGTGTCTGCTGGCAATTTGACTTTTTCTGAGTCTTGGGGTTTGTTTGTTTTTTTACATTTTAGTTATGGAGGAGCCGCAGTCAGAGCCCTTCCCCGTGTCTTATCTGTAGACTTGACCACATTGTGATGACGGTAAAGAACATTGAAGACACCACCATGTTCTATTCCAAGATCCTGGGCATGGAGGTCACTACTTTCAAGGTAATCATGTCCCCATATTCAAAACTTCAAGTGCATTAAAAAGTGTGTGTGTGTGTATGTGTCTGTTGTGTGTACATACATCTGGATGTGTATCTACTGTATATGCAAGTGTAGGCCAGAGCTCTGATCTAGCTAGACAAAATGGCTAACAAGCCCGGGGAGCCTCCTGTTCCAGCCTCCCAGCACTGGGGTTCGGAGTCTATGCTGCCGCACCTGACTTTTTACGCAGGTGTCAGAACTCGGTCCTCTTGCCTGTGTAGCAAGCATTTTACCAGCTGAGCCACCTCCCCAGCTGCCAACATCAAACTTTGGTACCGTTTTATGGCAGAGGGTATCAGTCAGCCTGTAGATCGCCTTATACACACAAAGCCCTTGGTTCATTCCCCAGTGCCCCGTAAACCGAGTATGCAGGTAACTGGAGAGATGGACACAGGAGAATGAATGAAAAGTCCAAGCTTGCCCTCCGCTACTTAGCAAGATGGAGACCAGCCTGGGGCACAGGTGTCACTGGCTATTTGTTTACTTGATTGTTTTTTTTTTTTTTTTTTTGAGACAGGGTTCCCTCCCCCCCCCCAGCAGCTCTAGCTATCCACCTGCCTCAACCTCCTAATGCTAGGATTAAAGGCATGTACCACCATTACCTGGTGAGATACTGTCTTAAAAATAATTGATTGGACGGGGTGGGGGTGGGGTGGGGGGTGGGAGGATGGAGAGATGGCTCAGCGGTTAAGAGCACTGACTGCTCTTCCAAAGGTCCTGAGTTCAAATCCCAGCAACCACATGGTGGCTCACAACCATCCTTAAGGAGGTCTGGCATGTTAGAAACATGCTGGCTTAAAAAATAATTGATAATAAATATTGTAAATGTGATTTAAGGGCTATGGATGGTTTTGGTGTGTGTGTGTGTGTGTGTGTGTGTGTGTGTGTGTAACAGTTTCTTTGTAAATAGCCCTGGCTGTCCTAGAACTTGCTTTGCAGTAGACCAGTCTGGCCTGGAACTCACAGAGCTTTGTTAACCTATAGTCTGTGCCTCCCAAGTGGGGGGATAAAGGGCTGTACCACCACTGCCTGGCTCTGAGGGGACTTTTTTTTTTTTACAAGGTGCTGTATTGAGTATTTGTGATTGGTATTTGCCTAGCATGCATTAGATCCTGAGCCCGGCCCACAAAATGTTTTATTTTATTTTATTTATAAGTTCAAGCCCCCCAAACACAGGAAATATGAGAGAAAAAGTAAAAGGACCAATGGAAGAGATTCCAAATACAAACAAGGAGACACTCGGAGAGAGGGTCAAGAAAAGGGAAAGAAGGGGCTGGAGAGATGGCTCAGAGGTTAAGAGCACTGACTGCTCTTCCAGAGGTCCCGAGTTCAAATCCCAGCAACCACATGGTGGCTCACAACCATGTGTAATGGGATCTGATGCCCTCTTCTGGAGTGTCTGAAGACAGCTACAGTGTACTCACATGTAATAAATAAATAAATCTTTAAAAAAAAAGAAAAGAAAAGAAAAGAAAAGGGAAGGAAGGAAGCACCAGGGAACTAAAGCAAGAGGCCTGGTTAGTTCAAGGTCCCTGCTCTCAAAAACAAAACAAAACAAAAAACCCCAAAAAACAAAAAACAAACAAACAAAACAAGAGATCTTAACAGCCTTTATACATACACAAAGAGTTAACTATGTATTCAGCATATCAACACTCAGATATGCCCTGTGGGAATCGTAGTAGGCCGGCCACACTGAAAAAGTGAATCTTAAGAGTTCACCAAGAGATTAGAAAGTGGCTCATCTACAAGAGAAAAAGAAAGATGCAAACCTTAGGGCCCCGGAGGCCCACCAGAGGCCAGGAAACAATAGGACTGGACTTTTAAGATTCTGGGAAAGCACTCCTGCCCCGCCTCCAGCTCTGCCGCAGCCTCTCGCCATGCGGTCCCTACTCCCGGAACAAAAGCAGTTCCCAGCCTTAATCAGAGAAGCCTCTCCCCACAAAGAAAGGCGATGAATACACTCAGGCTTCCCAAGATGCAGAAACTAAGAACGGGGACAGGGCCCAGCCCTGCACAAGACATTTCCGCCTCCCCCACCGCCATCCCCACCAGGCTTGGGAACACTGTGGGGAAAGGGATGGGAAATTAGCAAGAGTCCGAGAGGGGTTAAGTGGCTGGGATGCTATACAATTATTGCAAGTATTGACTCACAGTTGTAGTTACCTGGACCGGGCCCTTAGAGACTGGCACTATGAACAGGAAGTCAAGGGAGGGCCAGGGCTCTCGGGGCCCTACCTGCTATCTCTGAGCTATTGGCAACTGATAGACTTTGGGGGGCGGGGGGAGGGGAGGGACCATTGTCTTTAACTGTGTACCCCCAACTGAGCCCACCAGGCCCCAAATGCATAGCTCTAAGCCCCTGATTATAGAGACAGCCCAGGTTAATCTCAGCAGGGCACTAAACAAAGTACTCAGGAAAGTGAGAGAGGGATTTGTGAAGGGGTCGCAGGGGGTGGGAGTGGGGAGTGGCCGGCTTGCATTGTGAAGTGGAAATTGTCTAAAAACAAATGTAATTAATTAAAAAATGATTCTGGGGGGTAAAAAAAAAAACCACAACAACCTGAAATTCTATGTCCAATCGAGCTGCAAAGCCAAGGTAGGTATGGGCTAAAGCATTGTCAGGTGCAAAGACCAGGGACAAGCTGTGCTCCGAGGAGCCGGGGGTGGAGCTCAGCAGTAGAGTCCTTCCCCAGCGAGCAAGAGAAGCTAGGTCACATCGCCGGCTTCCAGGTAAACAGAAAAGTCACAAAGGTATCCCAGCAGAGAAACGGATCTGCTGCCAAGGCTGAAGATCTGGGTTCGATCTCAGGGCTGCACAGGGCCACGTGGCCAAAGTAGAAAAGCAACTGCCAAGACTTGTCTTCTGACCCTCACACAAGTGCCGTGTGTGTGTGTGTGTGTGTGTGTGTGTGTGTTCACGCACACACAACAGTAAATAAATAAATAGAAAGTGGGGAGCAACAGAGTAAGATGCCTGATGTTTTCCTCTGCCCCGTCCCTCCCAATAAAAGAATAACTAAGCTAGCTGGGAACAAGAAATACAGACTTTGAGACAGAGTGGTTCCTAAGAAAATCCCAGGTATCTAGAGTGAAGTCAATCAAGCACGAGACAAGGAAAAGTTCCAGGGGAAAGATGGAAGGAGAAGAGGGGTGCCCCCAGATTAACACTGCCTTGAGAATATGGAACAACTTCAAAAGTAGTATGTGAAGAGAAAAAAAAGATGCCTTAGAAAGATGCCCCGAAGCAGAGAGCAGGTGCTTGGTATGTCCGTATCATGGATCACAGCGTTCAAGAGAAACAAGGCCTTGAGTCCTCTTCCGCTGGGGTAACCTGCGCACACGCTTTACGCTGCATAGGACCCATTCTGCCTTAAATACAATATCTATGCCACTTCTTCTTGCAGGGACAGAAGAGAGGGTGCAGAGACAGAGGAGAAAGAGGGAGTGGGGGGAGAAAGACAGAGACAGAAGATGGAGAAACAGAGAGACACACAGAGACAGAGAGGAGAGAGAGACAAAGAGAGGGGCGGGGAGAGAGGGGAAACCAAGCTATAAGAAGCATGGGGGGAAAAAATCTTACATATATCACTAAGGGAACAAAACCAACGTAAAAAGGCTGCATGTTGTCGGATTCTCATAATATAAGCAAAGAAAAGACAAAATTATAAAAACACAAATGAGAGGTGGTGGTCAGCCCTTGAAGGGAAAGCGGAGTGAACAGAGGAAGGCTGAGCGATTTTCCGACCTTGACATCACTCTAGGATAGCAGTGGCGTCCTCAGAGAGCCGCGCAAGCGCAGAGTGCGCACCGCCTCCTGGGGGCGACCGACCGGTGATAGACGCAGTGGAATGGTGGGTGATCTGTTAGCCGTGCTTACAGGAATCGCAACTCGTGGCTCTCGCTGCTCGGAGGGTGCTACCAGGGACCTCTCGGTAAATCCGGGCATGTGGGAAAGCTTTGCACCTTCCACGGTTTTGCTGGGATTGTAAAACATCTCCAAAAATTAGCATATAAATTGAAAAGGCGTGGCAGACTGTAAAAAAATTAAAATCTAAAGAGGACACTATGCAGAAAGGACAATGGAACAGCTGGCAGATCTTGGCAGCTTCTTCAGGTCCTAAGATCTCACCGAGTTAAAGAAAAGAAACACCTAAAAACTACGGGCCCGACACACTTCTATCACCCCAGAAAAATAACAACAGACATTTTACAACCAAGAAAATGCGCACAAAATACATTATGGCTTGTTTGCAGCATACACTGTTAGAATCTGCTTTACTCCAAAAAGAGCAAATAGAGGCAGCCCATTAGAATAAAGACCCAACCCATGCTTCAATGAAGATGAAAAATGATAACGGTATCTAGGGTAGGGCTAGGAATAGAGAGAATAGAAAATAAATAAGTGCACCAATCAATAAAACAGGATTGGCTTAGCACGAGTCGAGGATTAATAAGATACATCCAGTTCCTGTACCAAGACCGCTGAAGTGCACCTGTAGAACACAGAAGGCCAAGGGAACTTCTGGTTTACAGTGTTACCAACGCTAGGTCATCAGAACAAATGGCTCCCAAAGACAGCTCAGCAGCAGCTAAGATACTTGCTGAATAAGCATGAAGACCAGAGTTCAAATCCCCAGCACCCATAGGAGAAGCCCAGCACGTGTGTATAACCCCAGAGCCGTGGCGCATTGTGTGTGGAGACGGGAGGACTGCTGCGGTTTGCTGGCCGCCAGCCTAGCTCTAAGTGCTGTGAGCGAGACTCTGTCGTAAGGGGGTAAGCTAGGGAGTGACAGCGTGGTCCAGCTGACCTCCTCGGCCCCTGTGTACATAACCTGCACGCACGCGCACACGCACGCACTATAATATATAAAACAAAAAGCATGAAAACAAACTAACATATTTCTTTTGTTTTAAATGATTTATTGAACTTATTTGGTGAGGGGATTGAGATCCACTCCTGCTACATAGCCCTGGCTGGCCTGGAACTGACTCTGTAGAGCAGGCTGGCATCAAACTCACAGAGATCCACCTGCCTCTGCCTCCTGAGGGCTGGGATTAAAGGCGTATGCCACCATACCATATATATTATACAAATAAAGGTTTATTTTTATTTTATGTGCATGAGTGTGTTCCTGCATGCATGCATATATACATGTGTGTCCACTGCCCACAGAGGGCAGAAGTCACCGGATCCCTTAGAACTGGAGTTAGGATGGTTGTGGGCCACCATGTGCATGCTGGGCCCTGAACTCCGCAGTCCTCTGCAAAAACAGCAAATGCTCCCACCTGCTGAGCAGGCTCTCCAGCACCCCCCCATCAGATTCCTTTCTTTAAAAAAAAAAAAAAAGATGTATTTATTATCATATGTAAGTACACTGTAGCTGTCTTCAGACACCCCAGAAGAGGGCGACAAATTCCATTACAGATGGCTGTGAGCCAGCATGTGGTTGCTGGGATTTGAACTCAGGACCTTCGGAAAAGCAGTCAGTTCTCTTAAGCACTGAGCCATCTCTCCAGCTCCCCACATTTTCCACCAAGTAACACCAGACTCAGGGAAGATAACAAACAAGATATTTCCTTCTCTCCTTCTGACAGTCTTGGGACTAGCACCCAGGCCGTCATGCATGCTAGGCAAGGCGTCACTGCCGGGAAACACCTCCCTCCGGAAGCAGGTATTTAAAAGCAACAGCCTTGACAGAACTCTCTACTGGGTCAAACTGTCCTTCGGGTGTAATAGGACAGTGTCGTCTTTCACTGACTGTCTGGATGTGCTAGCCACTGTAGAAATGGAGAAAGAGATGGTGAAATTATAAAAGAAATGCCAAGTGCCAAGAGGGAGAGAGAAGGGCGGGCCGTGAAGAAGAGAAGGTGACAGGGGCTATCTAGAAAAATAAGCCTTATTTTATTCCCTAGCACCCTAAAAAACACACATGCAATCAAGCAATTTCAAAACTATAGAGAAGGGGCTGGAGAGACGGCTCAGTGGTTAGGTTAAGAGCACTGGCTGCTCTTCCCAGCCATCTATAGGGCGATCTGGTGCCCTCTTGCGGCAGGCAGGTGTATATGCAGCAGAACACTCGTACATGAAGTAAAAACAAATGAAAAACTATAAAGAAGCAAACAGAGGAACTAAAATCAAGACAGACTAGTACTGCGGGGCAGTGGTAATACTACTGAGCGAAACATTCCTGTCTTGGCTGAAAAAGGACAGATACTTGGCGGTGGTAAGTGGAGAGAGAGGGGTTGCAGCACCGGCTCAGGTCTAAGAGCCGCTCTCTCGGCCTCTGCTGAGGACCTGGCTCCCTTTCTGGCACTCACATGGTAGGTAGCTCACAATCATTTGTAACTCCAGTTCCAGGGAACTCAACAGCCGCTTCTGACCTCCGTGAGTACCAGGCACACATGTGATCCACACACATCCATGTAGACGAAACACCCCCCCCCCCATACACACACACAGAGAACATAAAAATAAATCCACCTTTTAAACGGGAAGAAAGAGTGGTGCATGGGTTAGAGCCTGGGCTTGGAGGGGCTGGGCGGGGTGGGGGGGGCGCTACCATGGGGATAAATGAGACAGCTGTCTTTTTCTCTCAATTGAAGAAACAGCCAGATGAATGTGTCATTAAGAGAAAATGAATAGACACAAAGTCCCAGCTCAGTGGGGGCAGGGGGGATTGCTAGAAGCCCCACCAGCAACCACCTCACCGCTGAGGGCAGCTAATAAGGTCTCTCTTGCACAATGGCGTCCTGGGGAGGAGTGGGGGTGGGGTGGGGAAACGTAACGAGCTTTGCCGGCTTGCTTTGGTTTGATTGTCTTGTTTTGTTTTGGGGGGAGAGAGTCATTCTGTAGAGCCCAAGGTGAAGTCAGCCTTTCTATTCCTCCTGAGTCACTGGCTTAAATGCTGGGATTTTAAATGTATCACCACCCTGGCTTGACATGAACCTTTTAGAAAGCTTGGGAACATAACCGTTGGCTGCTGTTCTTACAAGAAAAATGAGATAAAATAAAATGGCGAGGGAAGACGCGTAGTGGGTTGAGGCATATCACTCGAGCCCAAGACTTTCAGGATAATCTAGGCAGCATAATGAGAACCCAAAGAAAGGAAAGGGACACAGAGACAGGATGGAGGGAGGAAGGGAGGGAGAGAAAGAGGGAATGAAGGAAGGTATATTGGGTAGACAAATTGCTTTCTCTGCCGTGGGTGGGTTTTAATCATTTGATGCTATGGACACTCAAAGAAGAAACAAACACACGCTGGCCCCGCCTCCTCAAAAGCAGTTGTCTCAAGTAAGCACGGAGACTGATCAGCACTCAGGAGCCGAAGATAGAAAAATAATGAGTTTGAGGGTTTGAGACCAGCCTGGGGCCACCTAGTGAGATGCTGTCTCAGGAAAAGAAAAAGAGAAGGAAAAAGAAAAGAAATAGACACGGGAGTGATAAACAGTTGGTACAGCAATGAAAACTCACTATTTCCCCAACACCCAGATTCCAATCTCAGCTCCCACACTGTTTCTGTTTTTGTTTTGTTTCCAAGACAGGGTTTCTCTGTGTAGCCCTGGCTGTCCTGGAACTCACTCTGTAGACCAGGCTGGCCTCGAACTCAGCAATCCACCTGCCTCTGCCTCCCAGAGTGCTGGGATTACAGGCGAGCGCCAGCATGCCCGGCCATGGCTCTCTCTCTCTCTCTCTCTCTCTCTCTCTCTCTCTCTCTCTCTCTCACACACACACACACACACACACACACACACACACACACGTTTGTCTTTTTTTTTTTTTTTTTTTTGGTTTTTTGAGACAGGGTTTCTCCGTGTAGTCCTGGCTCTCCTGGCACTCACTCTGTAGACCAGGCTAGCCTCGAACTCAGAAATCCGCCTGCCTCTGCCTCCCAAGTGCTGGGATTACAGGCGTGCGCCACCACGCCCGGCATTGTTTTCTTTTTTTCAAGACAGGGTTTCTATGTATAGCCCTGATTGTCTTGAAATTGATTTTTTTTTTTTTTAGACCAGGCTGGCCTCGAACTCCCAGCGGTCCACCTGGCTCCTGAGTGCTCAGATTAGAGACAGGCACCACCACCGCCCTCAGCTCCCACACTGGGAACACACATCTCCTGGTTCCCGGCGGCATTTGATGTCCGACTCTGGCCCGTGGGTGCTCTGTACACATGTATGCACGCACATACAATCAGATATATGAACACATTAAATAAAAATAAAGAAACCTTTAAAAAAACATTTAAAAATGAAGCTGGACGTTGTTATGAAATTATGCCATGCAGCAGATCTGGTTAAAAAAAAAAAGAATATTATTGGGAAAGGAAAGGAAATGGGGACCTGGAGAAGACCACGTAGATACGAGGGCAGCAAGGGAAGGCAGAAAGCCAGCTGAGGTGGCGGGCGGGAGTTCTTTCATTCCACAGCCGCTGATGCCAGAAGCAGTTGCTAGGCCCCCGGAGAGCAGGTCAGTGGAACCGCCTGTGTCCTAACAGACGGGACCTGTGTTTCTGTGAACTCAGTATGTGGGGACTGGAAGCAAGAAGGCCAGGCATTTAAGGCCAGCCTCTGCTACACGGTGAGTTTCAGGCTAGCCCCGATCACAACAGACTTTGTCGCTGAGGAAATGCTGTTGCTGGTGTTGGTGGTAAAGGCACTGAGCAGCAAGCCTGAGTACCTACCTCCCTGAATTAGATTCCGGGGACCCCCATGGCGGAAGGAGAAAATGGATCCTGAAGGCTGTCCTCTGGCTTCTGCATATATGTCATAGCACGCAACATTCCACGTTAATAAATGGAAATTTTTTATTTTTTATTATTTATTTTTATTTTATTTATTTATTTTATTTATTTTTTGCCGGATGATGGTGGCGCATGCCTTTAATCCCAGCACTTGGGAGGCAGAGGCAGGCGGATTTCTGAGTTCGAGGCCAGCTGGTCTACAGAGTGAGTTCCAGGACAGCCAGGACTACACAGAGAAACCCTGTCTCGAAAAAACCAAATCCAAAAAACCAAAAATAAAATAAAATAAAATAAAATAAAAAATTTTTTTGAGACACAGTCGCACTATGTAGTCCTAGGGGAGCTGGAACTCTCTGTAGACCAGGTTGGCCTTGGAATTCATAGAGATCTGCTAGAGAGATGGCTTAGATGTTGAAAGCGCGCTAGCTGCTCAATTATGAACAGTGGGTGGAGTTCAGACCCGAGTATCCAGGTAAGAAGTCAGGCATTTCACAAATGCGGAAAACCAAAGCCCTGGGGAATCGGACACCTTCTTTTGGCCTCTGTACGTGCACACAGGCATGCAGAGACCGACACAAATGAATTAGTTGGTTTTTTTGTTGTTGTTGTTTTTGTTTTTAAAGCGCAGTGTGTTAGATGGAGCAAGGTGGAGCAGCCCCAGCTCCTCTTCTGCAGTGGGTAGAGTGGGTCGAGTGGGTCCAGTGCCTTTAGTTTACGCACCTTGGCAACTTAGTTCTCCCGTTGTTTTCTCTCTCCTAAACAGGGAGACCGGAAAGCATTGTGTTTTGGAGACCAAAAATTTAACTTACACGAGGTGGGCAAGGAATTTGATCCCAAAGCAGCTCACCCCATTCCAGGCTCCCTGGATATCTGTTTGATCACGGAAGCACCCCTGGAGGAGGTGATGGAGCGCCTCAAGGTGAGCACAGCCAGGCTGCTTAAGAGAGGAGTGGCTGCCAATACTCTGGAGATCAGAAGGATGACCTCAGACCTCAGACCTGAGGGGTGCCTGCGCATCCACAGCCTGCCTCCACACAGTGATCTATCTACTTGTGCTTTCGATTGATGTCACTTTCATGTAACCAAGTAGATTTTAAAAGGAAACACAACTCAGTGAGCTCCCATGCAGTTAGAATGGGCATTCAGACCCATAGAGTTTCACACTAACTTTTACACATAAATCGGTATTGAACATATTTTATATACACGTATCCATCACCAAAACTAAAACAGCAACAAAAATTCAATACAGACTTAGAAGGAGAAATACAGTAGGGTCTGGTTAATTTGGGTGCTTGAAGTTTTATTTATTTCCAAGTCTTTTTTTAATTAAAGATTTATTTATTTCTCATATGTAAGTACACTGTAGCTGTCTTCAGACACACCAGAAGAGGGAGTCAGATCTCATTAGAAATGGTTGTGAGCCACCATGTGAGTCCTCTGATCATATTTTAATATGTGTTTTCTTAGATAGTAACATGACAAAAGATTGAGTCTGAACATTATTTACAAATAGTCTTCTAATTTTATAAAATTTAGTATATTAGAAGAGTTCTGAGACAGAAACCCTGTCTCAGAAAACCAAAATCCAAAAACCAAAATAAAAGAAAGCAGCTAGAGCGATGGATGGGCTGAAAAGGGGGAAGAAGAAGGAACCAGGGATCAACCGTGTTCAACAAGGA
Organism: Apodemus agrarius; assembly: GCA_964023405.1. NCBI lineage: Eukaryota > Metazoa > Chordata > Mammalia > Rodentia > Muridae > Apodemus > Apodemus agrarius. The sequence goes on from OZ030010.1 coordinate 12,712,496, forward strand.
GAAACCTGTCAAAGCCCACCCCCCCCCCCTCAGGCCCCAACCGCTCTGGCCCAAAGATTTATTTATTGTTATAATGTGAGTACACTGTCACTATCTTCACACCCACCAGAAGAGGGCAGCAGATCCCATTACAGATAGATGGCTGTGAGCCACCATGTGGTTGTTGGGATTTGAACTCAGGACCTCCGGAAGAGCAGTCAGTGCTCTTAAGCGCTGAGCCATCTGTCCAGCCCAATCTCTGCACTATTAAGGGGAGGGAATGTAAATTTTGATCCAGGCCCTGTGTTTAACTTCTTGCTCACTAGCACTACTGTTGTCCCCATTTTACAAATGAGGAAACTGAGGTTCATGGCAATGACACCTTCTTCCCAAGGCTAGCCATCTGGAGTAGAGTGAGGTAGTCTGGGTCACTCCTAGGAATGCGATTTTGGCTGTGGCCTTAGCAGGTGTGAGGCCCTGAGTTCCAACTTTAGAACATATGGAAAGGGAAGAAACAAGATGGAGTTTTTTTTTTGTTTTGTTTTGTTTTTTGGTTTTTTGACACAGGGTTTCTCTGTGTAGCTCTGGCTGTCCTGGAACTCACTCTGTAGACCAGGCTGGCCTCGAACTCAGAAATCCGCCTGCCTCTGCCTCCCAAGTGCTGGGATTACAGGCATGTGCCACCACCGCCCGGCAAGACGGAGTTTTTAATGAACTAAGTTTTGGTCTCACATATCTGTGACCAGGACTTTTGTCTTTTCTGTTCACTTCATTCAGGCTTTTGAGGTGCCCATTGAGGAGGGCCCGGTCTCCAGAACAGGAGCGAAGGGGCCTATTCTATCCGTCTACTTCCGAGATCCTGACAGAAACCTCATCGAGGTGTCCAACTATGTCACCTCATGATCGACAGTGGCCTTCCTCCATTGCGACCCATGTCATCTTACCCCTAATTTCCTACACATCCCAGAGACCTCGAAGAACCGAGAACTCGGGCAAGGGGGCCCTAAGACAGGTTTCCGTGCAAACTTTTGCATCTAGAGAGCCTCAGTTCAAGCTACTGCAATAAAGGACAATCTCTCCATGTGAGTTCCTGAGTTCCTCACTCTTGGCATAGTCCTATGTCTTGCCTAGCGCAAGAATTCTCTGAGACTTTTGGAGGTCTGGGCTAGAGTTTGGTGTCTCTAGAGATTAAACCGTGTGTGTGTGTGTGTGTGTGTGTGTGTGTGTGTGTGTGAGAGAGAGAGAGAGAGAGAGAGAGAGAGAGAGAGAGAGAGAGATCATTTTGAGATTCAAGGCCTTTGACAGGTTTCTCCTTGTTGAACACGGTTGATCCCTCGTTCCTTCTTCTTCCCCTTTTCAGCCCATCCATCGCTCTAGCTGCTTTCTTTTATTTTGGTTTTTGGATTTTGGTTTTCTGAGACAGGGTTTCTCTGTGAGGCCCTGGCTATCCTGAAAGTCACTCTGTAGACCAGGCTGGCCTCGAACTCACAGATCCGCCTGCCTCTGCCTCCCAAGTACTGGGATCACAGGCGTGCGCTACCACCGCCCGGCTCTAGCTGCTTTCTGATGTTTCTTTCACCTGTGGACGTCACTGAGCCTCAGGGTCTGTACAGTTCCCATCAGATTACCCAGGTTCATACCAAACAATGCCACCCACTTCTGGAGTGTTTTCTCTGGTATCATTCCAGAGTATCCAGCACTTTCTTTTTATTTTTATTTTTTAAGATTTCTTTCTTTCATGTATGTGAATACACTGTGGCTGTCTTCAGACACCACAAGAGGGTGTCAGATCTCATTACAGATGGTTGTGAGCCACCATGTGGATGCTAGGATTTGAACTCAGAACTCCCAGTAAAATCCATGCTCTTACCTGCTGAAACATCTCTCCAGCCACCTAGATTTTTGTTTTTTGTTTTTTGTTTTTGTTTTGTTTTGTTTTTTTCGAGACAGGGTTTCTCTGTGTAGTCCTGGCTGTCCTGGAACTCACTCTGTAGACCAGGCTAGCCTCCAACTCAGAAATCCACCTGCCTCTGCCTCCCAAGTGCTGGGATTAAAGGCATGCGCCACCAACGCCCCGCTGATGTTTTTTTTTTGAAACAGGGTTTCTAGCCAGGCTGTGGTGGCGCATGCCTTTAATCCCAGCACTCTGGGAGGTAGAGGCAGGCGGATTTCTGAGTTCAAGACCAGCCTGGCCTACAGAGTGAGTTCCAGGACAGCCGGGGCTACAAAGCGAAACCCTGTCTCGGAAAAAAAAAAACAAAAAAAACAAACCAAAACAAAACAAAACCAAAAAAAAAAAAAAAAAAAAAAAAAAAAAGAAAAGAAAAGAAAAGAAAAGAAAAGAAAAGAAAAGAAAAGAAAAGAAAAGGAAGGAACAGGATTTCTCTGTGTATCCCTAGCAGTCCTGGAACTCAATATGTACTGGCCTCTCTTTAGATTTTTTTTTTTAGTTATTTATTTTTTTATGTATATGAGTACACTGTATCTGTGCAGATGGTTGAGAGCCAGAATGTGGTTTTCTGGGAATTGAACTCAGGACCTCTGCTTGCTCTGGTCCTGCTCGCTCTGGCCTTGCTCGCTCCGGCCCTGAAGATTTTTTTTATTTATTATTATATGTAAGTACACTGTAGTTGTCTTCAGACACACCAGAAGAGGGCGTCATATCTCATTACGGATGGTTGTGAGCCACCATGTGGTTCCTGGGATTTGAACTCATGACCTTCGGGAGAGCAGTCAGTGTTCTTAACTGCTGAGCCATCTCACCAGCCCTAGTTTTTTTTTTTTTTTTAATTTAAACAATTTTTTACAATTTCATGTGCATGGGTGTTTCACCTACATCATATCTGTGTGAGGGTGTCGGAGCCTCTGGAACTGGAGTTACAGTTGTGACCCTCCATATGGGTGCTGGGATTGAACTCGCGCGGGGGGGGGGGGGCCCTCTGGAAGAGCAGCCAGTGCTCTTAACAGTGGCATCCTACGGATGAAAGGGCAGAACCGAACCAGAGAAACCCCTCATGGGCTGGAAAGAGGGCTCAGGAGGTAAAAGCACTCTTAGGGCTGCTGACATCCCTACTTTGCTGTGTCACCATTAAGTCAGGCCAGGTGCTCGAACAAAACAAGAACCTGGAGGCAGGCGCTCTGCAGAGGCAGAGGCTGCGGAGGGTGCTAATTACTGGCTTCTCAGCCTGCTTCCTTGTAGGACCCCGGGCCACCAACACACAATGGCCTGGGCCCTCCCACACCAATCGGTAATTAAGAAAGTAAATTCCTCACAGCCAGATCTCTTGGAGGCATTTCTCAATTAAGGCTCCTTTCTCTCTGATGACCCTAGCTTGTGTCAAGGTGACACTGAAATCAGCCAGTCCACTCTGCAGGCCTGAGTTTGATCTACAAATCTGAGGTGACCTCTACCCCACTGTACTCTTTCCTGGAGAGAAAGGACAGCTTAGAAGTTGGTCTCAAACTTAGAGTCTCATGGTCTGGTGGGAGGCATCTGATATCTGACAAGGATACCGAGAAAATTCTGAAACAGCTTAAGCCAGTCAAACAGCAAAAGGCATTTGGGGGTCTCCTAGGACAGTGGCTAATCTTTAGACTGTACCTCACCCACATCGTGTGTTCTTAATATAATTTGATTAAGGGGTGAGGAGTGTGGGGTTGGGACAGAAAGGCTCAAAGAGACTTGTTTTCTGTTAAGGTGTAGGGGTGTAAATAATCTACAGTTGATTAAAACAGAACTTAGGATAAAAACAGAAGATTCTGGAGGACAGAGCAGCAATGAACTCTGTCTGCACATACTAACGTTCTCTCTGAAATGAATGATTAGAGCAAGAAAGGGCTTCACATTACATTTTTACTACTTATGCTTCTATTTAATTACAGAAACAAAAGCCCTAAAATCGGATTTTTTTTCTTCTTTTTTTCTTTTGGACCAAATGCCATTTTCTTCTAAATGTATTGATCTTTAAGGTCAAGAAGAAAGCTTAAGTGTTTCTCAATAATTAAAAAGAAATAAAAATTTACATTTAAAATGGAATACTCTAAATCAAGAACTATTTTTCCCATCATGCATTTCTGTGAACAGGTGTCTGAACCAAAACACTGAAAATGTCACAACTCATCCAAGTTTAATGGAACCTGACTCCCACGATAAAAGAATGATAACTCTTTTTTTCTTTTTCTTTTTTTTTTTTTTGGTTTTTTTTTTTTTGAGACAGGGTTTCTCTGTGTAGCTCTGGCTGTCCCAGAACTCACTCTGTAGACCAGGCTGGCCTTGAACTCAGAGATCCGCCTGCCTCTGCCTCCCAAGTGCTGGGATTACAGGCGTGCACCACCACGCCTGGCTAAGAATGATAAGTCTTAAAAGGGGTACTGAGTTTTTGCTTTGTTCTTAATTTTAAATTCCTAAAATCAGGAAGAGGAGGGAGTATAGGAATTAATTTCCATTAAAATATAGAAGTAATTGCAAAACTATAACTATAAACACTCACCAATATAATCAGACTTTTAAGTCCCCCCCCCCCAGACAAGGTTTCTCTGTGTAGCCCTGGCTGTCCTGGCACTCACTCTGTAGACCAGGCTGGCCTCGAACTCAGAAATCCGCCTGCCTCTGCCTCCCAAGTGCTGGGATTACAGGCGTGCGCCACCACGCCTGGCTAAGAATGATAAGTCTTAAAAGGGGTACTGAGTTTTTGCTTTGTTCTTAATTTTAAATTCCTAAAATCAGGAAGAGGAGGGAGTATAGGAATTAATTTCCATTAAAATATAGAAGTAATTGCAAAACTATAACTATAAACACTCACCAATATAATCAGACTTTTAAGTCCCCGCCCCCCAGACAAGGTTTCTCTGTGTAGCCCTGGCTGTCCTGGCACTCACTCTGTAGACCAGGCTGGCCTCGAACTCAGAAATCCGCCTGCCTCTGTCTCCCAAGTGCTGGGATTACAGGCGTGCGCCACCAGCGCCCAGCCAGACTTTTCATACAATACAGTAGCTGCGAGAATCCAGGCATTCCTGTGAACTGTATGTGCCTGGCAGGGTGCTGGAGAGCTGGCTCTGCTCCGTGACTGACTGCACGCTCCTCTTGCAGAGGACGTGAGTTCAGCACATCCATCTGGGGGCTCACAACTGCCGACACCTCCAGCTCCACGTGGATCAGAAACTTCCGGCCTCTACTGGCACCCGCACATATGTGCACACACACACACACTTAAAAATCAAAAATAAAACTAAAGAAAGAGCAGTATGGCCGGACATGTTAGTTGAGGCCTGTGATACCAGCACTTGGGAGGAGGCTGACACAGCAGGATTGCTGTGATTTCAATGTCAACCTAGGTTACGCAGTGAGTTCCAGGCCGCAGGGGCTGTATTGTCTTCAAAGAACAAACAAGGGCCTGAAAAGTGAGTCATCAGGTAAAGGAGTTTGTCACCCACCAGGTGACAAAGACAATTGACTCCTGAAATCTGTCCTCTGATGACACCTGCGATATGGCCTGTACCTCCTCCCCCCAAACCCAAAAAAATGTCAAAAATTTAAAGTATTGTGGATACTAGTGACTCATGAGTTTTGGTCTGTGAGAATCTGTACCCACACTTGGGCTGCATTTCTGCTTTAATTTCTTTAATTTCAACTTTACCATTATCATCATTATCATCACTCTATGTGTATATTTGTGTGTGTGTGTGTGTGTGTGTGTGTGTGTGTGTGTGCGCGCGCGCGCGCGCCCCACACCTCACATATGAAGCTAGAACAGACTGGCAGGCTAAATGCTTGGACACAGAGTTAGATGATATTGTGTGACAGGAATAAATTTACCCCAACACAGGGCCCTGGAAGAAACAGAGAAGTCACTCTCTCCAAGTTGAGCTTGATTGAATCCATGAGCAAAATCAGGGCTACTTCGAGGGGCCCAGGTGATTTATGGGCAGGTATACTCCTGATTTTTGTCCAAAAAATGTCAACTGTCTATAAACCCTTGGAGAAGGGCTGGAGAGATGGCTCCGTGTGCAAAGAGCTTTGCAGTGTAAGCATGTGGACCTGAGTTCAGGTTCTCAGCACCCTTAGAAAAGCCAGATAAATCCGGGTGGTGGTGGCGCACACCTGCAATCCCAGCACTTGGGAGGCAGAGGCAGGCGGATTTCTGAGTTGGAGGCCAGCCTGGTCTACAGAGTGAGTTCCAGGACAGCCAGGGCTACACAGAGAAACCCTGTCTCGAAAAACAAAAAAACAAACAACAACAACAAAACAACAACAACAACAAGAACAAGAACAAGAAAATCCAGGTAAGGTTCTAGATGCCTGTAACCTGGGGGAGCAGAGACCGGTGGATCCTGGCCAGGCAGCCCAGCCAAAATAGTAAGATCAGTGGCCAACCATGCTTGCTGCAGTTCTAATGTACCCAAGTTCAATTCCCAGCAACCAGGTTGGACAATTAGGAACTGCCTGTAATTGAAGCTCCAGCTCCAGGTTGCCCGACACCCTCTTTCTGCTCTCCACATGGCGCGCGCGCGCGCGCGCGCGCGCACACACACACACACACACACACACACACACACAGAGAGTCCTTGGAGAAGGGTGGAACTTCTGTTGGCTAATTTTATTTTATCCATTTAACTGAAGGAGAGTCACCCGTGGCCCCCTCCGCACACCCTCCCCACACCCGTCCACCTAACATAGTCTGCCCACACCGACCTATTCTATCCCCAACACCTAGGCCTCTGCCAGGACTGTCCCTAACTGCTCCCCATCTACAGACCCAGCCCAAGACATAGCCAACCTCGAGGCTCAGTCAGATCTTAGACATCCTTCATCCTGGCCTCGCCACAGGAGTTTGCCTAATCCTCTCTTCCACACATCTTCCCAGACCAGTCAATGTCCTAAAACTCCAAGCTTAGGCCAGGCGGTGGTGGAGCACGCCTGTAATCCCAGCACTTGGGAGGCAGAGGTAGGCGGATTTCTGAGTTCGAGGCCAGCCTGGTCTACAGAGTGAGTTCCAGGACAGCCAGGGCTACAAAGAGAAACCCTGTCTCGAAAAAAAGAAAAAAAAACACCCCAAAACAAAAAATCCCCCAAAAACAAAAAACAAAACTCCAAGCTTAGACCAGGATGCACACCCGGCACACTAGCCTTGCCTCCTGTGTTCACCTGGTTTGATTCCACTTAAGTCACAGGCATCCTTTAGGCCCTACCTGGACCATACATTCTTTGTCCTGCCCTAACGTATTTTGTCCATATTAGACAGAACTAACAAAAGAAGTCCTCACAGTAAAAATACCACCAATATGGAAGATCAAGGCAGTATCCACCCCTAACACCCATTCACCGGTCTTGTACAACTCTTCTCGTCCTCCTCCTCCTCCTCCTCCTCCTCCTCCTCCTCCTCCTCCTCCTCCTTCTCCTTTTTTTTCTTGAGACAGGGTTTCTCTGTGTAGCCCTGGTTGACCTGGAACTCACTCTGTAGACCAGGCTGGCCTTGAACTCAGAAATCCACCTGCTTCTGCCTCCCAAGTGCTAGGATTTCCCAAGTGCTGGGATTAAAGGCGTGTGCCACCACTGCCACCGCCCACAACTCTTCTTCAATAAGCTTTACCTACATGAACACCAGGACACAGGATTTAAAAGAACAATGGATAAGCTTCGTCAAAGATTTTTTAAATTATTTATCATTACAGAATTTTCAAAGAAAGTTTAAATAAACACACACACACACACACACACACACACACACACACACACACACAGCTCAATGAACTTAAAGAGAATGAATTTAAAGAGGATAAACATCTGCTTGATACTCAGCAAAGCCCAAGCGTAGGCCAATGGAAACGGTGAGGACAACCAGGGTCTGAAATGGAATTTGATAAAGAGAAACGTCGCAGAAGATTCAAGCTGCAATAAGCGAGAATGGAAAAACCCAATAACCCAACTCAAAAACTCCAGGAAAAGCCTTAGAAAAGTAGAGCGAACCAAGCAGAAGTTAGATTAGCAGGACTTTAGGACAAAGTAGAGGATCTGGACAAGCAAAGAATATGAAATAAAGAAAACATCAGGTAAGGAACATACAGGAAACGTGGGAACACCATAATAAAGGCAAACCTTCAAATCACAGGCATACAGGAGGGAGAAGGGCAAGCCTTCTTATAAACCAGAGTAACAAGATCACAGAAGAAAACTTTCCCAGACTTAGGAACAAACATACCTGTACAAATTTAAAAACCACACAGAACACCAAATAGACAAGACCAGAAAAAAAGAAGTCTCTAGAGCATATCATACTTAAAACCCTAAGTATGCAAAACAAAGTGTATTGGAAGCTAATGAGAAAACGACAAGTCATGCATAAGGGAAGATCCATTAGAATACTAATTGATTTCTCAGTGGAAACTTTAAAAGCCAGGAGGGCCAGAACCAATGCACTTCAAGTCCTCAAAGGCTATGATAGCCAACCTAGAATAACATACCCAAGCAAAACTAGAGAAAAATTTCCACAACATAAACAACCTAAAAATATCTATATTCCACAGATCAAACCTAAGAAAAACATGGTCAGTATCACTGAGCCAAGAGAGGAATGGGCAAAGCAGAGAGATTGTAAAAAGAAATACAAAGCCGGGCGGTGGTGGCGCACGCCTGTAATCCCAGCACTTGGGAGGCAGAGGCAGGCAGATCTCTGAGTTCGAGGCCAGCCTGGTCTACAGAGTGAGTTCCAGGACAGCCAGGGCTACACAGAGAGACCCTGTCTCGGAAAAACAAACAAATGAACAAAGATATATAAAAAAGAGCAAAACTAAATGACTTCATGATGCAACTCAAAAATTTAGGAAAACGACCAAATCAAATACAAACTTATTAGATGGCAAGAAATAATAAAAATATTTTTATTTATTTTTTAAATAATAGAGCCCAAATAAGTGAAATAGAAACAAAGGAAAAAATACAATGAATCTAAAAACCGGCTCTTTGAGAAGATAAAAAAGATTGACATATCCTTGGCCCAACTCACTAAAATACAAAGAGGAAACAAGTTAACACAATCACAAATGAACACGGAACCATTAAAACAGGCAGCAAAGACATTCAGAATATTATAAAAGAATCCATTAAAAACCAGTACTCATTAAGCTAGTCTAAAAGAAATGGACAAATTTCTAGACTCAGCAAAACTGCCAAAATCACAGCAAGAGAAGATCAAGAACCTAAACAGATGTGCAACAGATGTGCATTTAAAAGTAATAAAAGCCTTTCAACAAAAATAAGTCTAGATCCAGATGGATACACAGTAGTATTTTATGAGAGTTTCAAATGATCTACAGCCAATCAAACTATTCAAAAAGAAAAAGGAGGAGAACGGGAAGGGGAGGGAGGAAGAGGGAAAGAAAGCACTTTCAAACTATCTACACTCCTTTCTTTCTTTTGTTTGTTTGTTTTTTTCCAAGAAAGGGTTTCTCTGTGTAGCCCTGGCCGTCCTGGAACTCACTCTGTAGACCAGGCTGGCCTCGAACTCAGAAATCTGCCTGCCTCTGCCTCCCAAGTGCTGGGATTACAGGCGTGCGCCACCACTGCCAGGCTACATTCCTTTTAGTATTGTGCTTGAACTATGAGCTGGATAAATAAAGCAAGGGGAAAAAAATCAAAGGGATGACAATAAGGAAAGAAGTTAGACTGTCCCTATTTTTTTTTTCTTTTTGGTTTTTCGAGACAGGGTTTTTCTGTGTAGTCCTGGCTGTCCTGGAACTCACTCTGTAGACCAGGCTGGCCTCAAACTCAGAAATCCGCCTGCCTCTACCTCCCAAGTGCTGGGATTACAGGCGTGTGCCACCACGCCCGGCGACTGTACCTATTTTTACAGATTACACAGTATTATATAAGAGAACCCCCAAAATCCTACCAGAAAACTTCTAGAAAGCATCAACAATTTCAGCAACTAGCAGAGTCCAAAATCAGCTCACACAAATCAACAGCTTTCTACAGCTAAACAACAAGCATACAGAGAAAAAGATCGTGTATACACTCCCATTCATTCAGTCTCAAAGAAAAGAAAATATCTAGGATTAAATCTAACCAAGGAAGGGAAGGACCCCCACAATAAAAACACACCTCAGAAAATAGAGATAAAGACACTAGAAAATATATGGAAAGACAGCCCATGCTCACAGACTGGTAGGATTAATATTGTGAAAATAACCATCCTATCAAAAGCATTTATAGCTTTATTACAGTCTCAACAAAACATACCTCAGAAAATAGAGATAAAGACACTAGAAATGGAAAGACAGCCCATGCTCACAGACTGGTAGGATTAATATTGTGAAAATAACCATCCTATCAAAAGCATTTATAGCTTTATTACAGTCTCACAGAAGTAGGAAAAAACCCCTAAAGTTCATATGGAACCACAGAATGCTTCAAAAAAAATAATCCTGGCTGCCAGTCTCACCACTGCAGACCAAGACATATTAACAGAGCCACAGTAAAACAAAAAACAAAAACCAAAAACAAAAAAAACCCCAATATGGTATGGGCACAAAACTGACGTGTAGGCTAATGGAACATAATAGATACAAACAGCATTATGCACAATTGCAGCCATCTAATATTTGATAAATATATCAAAACCATTCATTGGAGTAAAGACAACATCTTCAACATGTCAAAACCACACACTGATGTAAAGACAGCATCTTCAACAAACAATGCTGTGACAAAAATATGGGATGTCCACAGGTAGAAGAATGAAGTTAGAGCCCATATCTAATCATTCTGTAAAAAACCTAACTCCATGTGGCTCAAAAACCTATATGTCAACCCTGAGCCACTGAGACTGCTAGAAGCAAGAATAGTCTCCCTGAAGTACTTTGTATGACACAGGTGTGGGCAAGGACCTGAATAGGATGCCATTTGCTGAAGCATTACAGACAATTGTCTGCATAGCCAAAGAAATAACCAGGTGAAGAGGAGGCCCACAGAATGGGAGAGCATCTTTGCCAGCTACAAGTCTAACAAAAAACTAATATCCAGAATATATAAAGAATGAAAAAAAATCCAACAAAATAAAAAACAAGGAATCAAAACCAAACCAAACCAAAATCAAAGAAAAGAAAATAAATAACCCATTCACAAAACAGGCTTTGGATCTAAACAAAATTCTCAAAAGAATTAAAAATGTCTAGGAAACATCTCAAAAAAAATGTTCATAATCTCTAGTAAGTTGAGAAAAGCAAATCAAAATAACTTTGTGATTTCACCTTACCCCAGTCAGGATAGAAAGACCAATAAGACAACCAACAACAGACGCTTTTTTTTTTTTTTTTCCGAGACAGGGTTTCTCTGTGTAGTTCGGGCTGTCCTGGAACTCACTTTGTAGACCAGGCTGGCCTCGAACTCAGAAATCCGCCTGCCTCTGCCTCCCAAGTGCTGGGCACAGACGCTTTTTTTAAATATATAATTTATTGTTATTTTATGCGCACTGGCGTTCTGCCTGCTCGTATGCCTGTGCGAGGGTGTTAGAAGCCCTGAACTGCAGTTACAGACAGTGGGAGCTGCCTTGTGGGTGCTGGGCACTGAACTCAGGGCCTCCGGAAGAGCAGTCAGTGCTCTGAACTCCTGAGCTTTCTCCCTAGCCCCCAACCCTTGCCAAAAGATTTTTAATTTGCAAAACTAAAAAAAAAAAAAAAAAAAAAAGAACTCCTGCAAACAGGGAGATAGCTCGCAGGTTAAAACGCCAGCTGTACAAGTATAAGGACCTAGGTTCAAATCCCCAGAGACCACCGAAAGTCAAGCACGGGAGCAGGAATCTGTAATCCCAGTGTGCTCACAGCAAGATGGTCACAAGCTCATTCCTAGGCTAGCCTAGCGTACACAACAACCTGTCTTGAACAACGCAGAAGACAAGGACTCACATGGGGGCTTTCTTTTGAATTTTATACACATACTATGGCACATATGTGCCCATACTCACATGAAAATGTACAAACTTACCACACACACTACACACAGAGAGACAGACAGGCAGGCACACACACACGCGCACACACACACACACACAGAGTCTTGGTTACTGTTCTATTGCTATGAATAGACACCATGACCATGATGGTTTGAGTATGCTTGGGCTAGGGAGTGGCACTATTAGAAGGTAGGTGTGTCACTGTGGGTGTGGGCTTAAGACCCTCATCCTAGCTTCCTGGAAGTCAGTCTTCCACAAGCAGCCTTCAGATGAAGATGTAGAACTCTCAGCTCCTCCTGCACCATGCCTGCCTGGATGCTGCCATGTTCCCACCTTGATGATAATGGACTGAACCTCTGAACCTGTAAGCCAGTCCCAATTACATGTTGTCCTTATAAGAGTTGCCTTGGTCATGGTGTCTGCTCACAGCAATGAAACCGTAAGACAATGACCAAGACAATTCTTATAAAGGAAAGTATTTAACTGGGGGCTTGCCTATAGTGTCCGAGGCTGAGTCCATTATCATTGAGGTGGGCAGTACAGCAGGAGGCAGAGGAGCTGGAGCAGTATCTGAGACCTTTACATCCTGAACCATAGGCAGAAAGAGACTCACGGGCTTTGGAAACCTCAAAGCCCAGCCCAGACCCAGTTGACACATGTCCTCCAACAAGCCTCCGCCTCCTAATCCTTCTCAAATAGTGCCCCACACCCTGATGGCTAAGTATTCAAATACAGGAGCCTATGGGCCATTCCTATTCAAATCACTCTGTGTGTGTGTGTGTGTGTGTGTGTGTGTGTGTGTGTGTGTGTGACAGAGAGAGAGAGAGAGAGAGAGAGAGAGAGAGAGAATCCCACAATCAGAGCTGTTTAAACTAGTTTCTGGTAAGAAGGCACTTAGTGTGTGTTCTCTGCCATCCCTTCTCATGGAGTTTTAAAAAAATCTTTTAAATGTATAGTGTTGTGCGTGAATACCACAGGGGGCGTATACACCATACAGGGGAGGGCCCACATGCCGTGCTGTATGGGGATAGGGCAGAGCATGATTTTGCAGAATTAGCTCTTTCCTTCCACATTTACATGGGTTCAGGGGATCAAACTCAGTTCGCTTTACCTGCTGAGGTATCGTGTTGTCCCCTCCTTAAAAAAAGAATATTTCTTTCTAATTTGTGTGTGTGTGTGTGTGTGTGTGTGTGTGTGTGTGTGTGCTGAGTATGAGTGTGTTTCAGCAGTGTCCACTGAGGCCAGAAAAGAGAGATCTGTTCCTTCTCTGGAACTGGAGTGACAGGCACTTGTGAGCCACCTTATGTGGGGTGCTGGGAACTAAACCCAGGTCCTCTGGAGGAACAGAGCGTGTCTCTTAATGGCTGAGTCTTCAGTCGGGCGGTGGTGCCGCACACCTTTAATCCCAGCACTTGGGAGGCAGAGGCAGGCGGATTTCTGAGTTCAAGGCCTGCCTGGTCTACAGAGTGAGTTCCAGGACAGCCAGGACTATACAGAGAAACCCTGTATGGGGGGGGGGGAGGCTGAGTCTTCTTTCCAGTGGCCATAGCCTTCACCCACACCTTAGTTTCACGCCTTTTCTTTTTTTTAAAGACAGGGTCTTACTGTGTGGCCTGTCTGGCCTGGAAGTAAGCACAGAGCCAAGTCTTAACTGTAGCTTGCAGATATCTGCCCTGTGTCTGCATATAGAGCTCTGAGATTCAAGGCTAGTACCGCCATGCCTGCATGCATTTCCCTAACTACTAGGAGCCACCTATATCTTTGAGGCCAGCATATTCAGGAAAGGGACGGAGAGAGGAGCAAGGTAGCCCAGCAGTTAGAGCACTATCTGTGTGGAAGACTCTGGTTCAGTTTCCAGCACCTCCATAGTGGCCATCCTTAACACAACCATCCTTAACTCCAGTCCCAGGCCGGGCATGGTGGCGCACACCTGTAATCCCAGCACTTGGGAGGCAGAGGCAGGTGATTTTCTGAGTTCGAGGCCAGCCTGGTCTACAGAGTGAGTTCCAGGACAGCCGGAACTATACAGAAAAACCCTGTCTCAAAACAAAACAAAACAAAAACAAAAACAAAAACAACAAAAAAACAAAAACAAAAACTCCAGTCCCAGGAACCTGACACCCTTATCTGACCTCCACAGCACCTAGCCAAGGCACTCCTGCACATTAAAAAAAAAAAAAAAAAAAAAAAAAAAAAGAGCTGGCCGGGCTGTGGTGGCACACACCTATAATCCCAGCACTCCGGGAGGCAGAGGCAGGCAGATTTCTGAGTTCGAGGCCAGCCTGGCCTACAGAGTGGGTTCCAGGACAGCCAGGGCTATACAGAGAAACCCTTTCTCAGAAAAAAAAAAAAAGAGCTAGGTGGTGGTAGAGAAGGTTTTTAATCCCCACACTCAGAAGGCAGAGGCAAGGGGAACTCTGAGTTCGAGGCCAGCCTGGTCTACAGAGTGGGTTCCTGGACAGCCAGGGGTGTTACACAGAGTAACCCTGTCTCGAAAAAACAAAACAAAACAAACGAAAAACTGCAACCAACAGGACTGATGGCCCTGTGGGAAGCTGCTCTGGTGTGGTCTGTGTACAGTAACAGGTAGTGACCTTGACAGGGCACCTCAGGGTAAACTCACCGTGGATTTTGGAACCGAGGAGAGTTGACACAGCATCCGTAGCCAGCTGCCGACGACTGAGCTGTCCCCTGCCCTCTCCCTCTCCCTCTCCCATCTCTCCCTTCTCTAACTCTCCTTTAGTGACAGTTCACATCAGGAAAACAGGACTTTGACCCTCCTCGCAATCTGGGCAACAAATAGACCATAAAGTCTCCATAGCTACACCACGGTCAAGTTGAGAGGCCCCAGAAGGTCCTTGGGAGGCCAGGCCATCCTGAAAATCACGGCAAACAAGTGAGTCACACGTCAGGCCGTGTGGAGGGGTTTCAGAGGAGTCCTGGCTGGCTGTACTGCATCGCGCACCCTCTGGTTTTTTTTCCCCTCTGATCCCCTTCTCAGGTAACCCAGCTGAGAGGACTATGGTGGCCCCCTTGCTGCCGCTGTCTACACAGCCTGGAGAAGGAGCCAACGGGCGCTGTGTCACCTTCTTCCCCACTTAAGGGCTCTCCCTTGTCCTTCTAGGACACTCTGTGCTGTGTTAGGAGCCAGATTTCTTACAAGTTAGACCTCATGTTGGTTCCCCGAGGCCGGTCCCTTCGTGTAATAAGGCACACCGCATGTTGTGCCGGATTCTCTCTACAATTACATAAGACAAGAGATTTCACATTTGTGGAAAGGCCCCTTCCCGGACTTTAGAGTACTCTTCTGGATGGCCACGCACTGTACACTGTTGTACAAGGCCGTGGACATGGGAGGCCCCAGAAAAATTCCAAAGAATTATGGTAAAGTCCAAGAAATCACTCAGAAAGAGGAAGGGTGCGATCTACTCCTAGTTTAGGCACACTGATGGAGTTTTAAAAACACACCAATATAGACCCCAACCCGGAGGACCAGAAAGCCCTCGTTACTATAGATTCCACTGCCTAACAACAGGTCGCCGACATCAGAAGAAAATTACAAATTAGGCCAGGGCATTAAACTCCTATAGCAAGGCTGGTTAATGAACGCTTTAGAGTATTTACTAATAAAGGCAAGACAGAGGAAGCTAACCAAGATAAAAGGTTGGCTAAAACATTCCTGGCTTTATCTTCCTTAATCTATGTGTGCCTCTAAGTTATCCCACCAAAAAGCCTTCACTAAAAGCTTAGAAATTGCCTACAGTCTCTGAAGCCCAATCAGTGCAGCTTTTGTTCCTCGGAGGGTTATTAGCAATGGGAATGCCCTGACCTTTCCAGTCAGGTGCAACCACGGGGCAACCTGAACCAAAGGCCCCTCGCGGCCTCATGGGGAGCCGGTCTGCAGGGGAATAATGGGGCTGGAGCACCGCACAGTCCCAGGGACTGAAGTTGACATCACATATAAAGACCCTTGCTCATCCTAAACACCACGTGGAGAAAAGGCAATTCTTTGAAACGGGGGATGAATATAGAGGCTTTCTCCCGCTAGAATTGTCATTTTCTTCTTTTGTTAAAAACCAAACCATAACCAAACCACCACCACCACCACCACCACACCGAAACAACAACAACAACAAAACCACATAAGCCAGCATGGTGGTGCCTGGTTTAATCCTAGCACTTGGAGAGTCAGAGGCAGGTAGGTGGGTCTTGTTTTCAGGGCCAGCCTGGTCTACCAAGCGAGTTCCAGGATAGCCAGGGCAACAGAGAAGAAGCCTTTGGAAAAAAATCAAAACAAACAAACAAATACAAAGAAAGCAAACAAACAAAAATCCCATATGCTCCAAGTGGTCTCTCTGCTGCTGCAAGTTAATATACCATCATTACCCAAGGGGGCGGTCATTTGAAAGCCAAGCTGCTGGCAGGGACAGCTGCTTCACCACGAGTTACATACAATTTATTACAGTATAAATCTGTACATTTACCTTTGGGTAGTTCATGCTAGATAGTAGTATATTTTTTGAAGTTGTTTTTGGGTGTGTATGGGTACTGTATGTGTGTGTGTGCCGTGTGCACGCAAACATGCAGATGTATGAGTCTGTATGCATGGACGTGTGTGCTGCAGGAAGACCCTGAATTGCCTTCTTGCCTTGAGACAGGGTCTCTCCCTGACATTTGGGCTTGGCTGGTTGTTTGAACAAACTCCTAGGATCCGCCTGTCTCCATCTCTCAGCACTGAGGATACAGCCATGCACACACATACACAGACATGCACAGCCTTATATGTGTGTGTGGGGGGGTGGGGTGGGATTTGAACTCGGGTCCTCTTGCTTGCACAGCAAGTATTCTTACCCGCTATTTCATCTCCCAGCCTTGAACTCCTGATTCTTCTGCCTCTTCTTCCCAAGTGCTGGGATTCCAGGAGTGCACCATCACATCCAGCTGCCTTTTAGTTTGTGAGACTTAAGTTGGTTTTTTGTTTTGTTCTGTTTTTTTTTTTTTTGTTTTGTTTTGTTTTGTTTTGTTGGATTTGGTTTTTTCGAGACAGGGTTTCTCTGTGTAGCCCTGGCTGTCCTGGAACTTACTCTGTTGACCAGGTTGGTCTCGAACTCAGAAATCTGTCTGCCTCTGCCTCCCAGAGTGCTGGGATTACAGGCGTGCGCCACCACACCCAGCAACAAAATCATTTTAAAGCCAAAGTCAGTTTGGGTACAGTGGCATGTGACTTTAATCCCAGTGCTTGGGAGGCAGATGTAGAAGAATCTCTGTGACTTCAAGGCTAGCCTGGGCTACTTATTAAGCTCCAGGGTTACACAGAGAGCTCCTGTCTCCAAAAAGTTCATTAAAAAATAAATTAAAAACAAAGTAAAACATTTATTTACATACATAATTATTTTAAAGTTTTGAGAGGAATTCCTTTACAACTATGGTTAAATAAGCAACTATTAACTTATGGTACCCTGGTATATTTGTAATTCTACATATCTGTTGCTATACATACACATACACATCTTGAGGCTAAATTAGGATATGTGTCTAAGTTTTTCCAAGTGTTAGGCAAAAGTTTGTGTGTTAAAAGTATGTAGGTTTAATACATGTAAGGCAGCGAATAATATCCTCAAGATGCACTGTGTCAAAACCTTAAACACATAATTACTAAATCATCTGGCATTTCTGCTGTATATTTAGTAAAATTCAGGATTATCTGCTTATTTTTAATTATGTACACACACACACACATTCAAATCATTAAATATCCGTGTAAGAGCACTGTGCACATGAGTTCAGGCGCCTCGGAAGCCAGCTCCCTCAGCTAAGTCATCCCTCTCCAGCTCTCTGTTCTGTTTTTGTTTCGTGAGACAGGGTTGTGTTACACAGTACTGGCGGATCTAGCACTTGCTATGTCGATCATGCTTGACTAAAATTCACCACACAGCCAAAGCTGGCCTTGAACTCCCGCTTCTTCTGCCTCTACCTCCAGTATATCATCATGCCCCAGTCAGATGCTTTTCTTTTTCTTTTCTTTTTTCAGATTTATTTATTTATTATATGTAAGTACACTGTAGCTGTCTTCAGACACACCAGAAAAGGGCATCGGATCTCATTATAGGTGGTTGTGAGCCACCGTGTGGTTGCTGGGATTTGAACTCAGGACCTCTGGAAAAGCAGTCAGTGTCCTTAACCACTGAGCCATCTCTGCAGCGCTCTGATATTTTTCTTTGTGCCATTTGTATGCTTCTTACACTTTAAATCTGGTCCACAACACGATGTGGTAGTTTCCATCTGTGACTCTAACACACACACACACCTTGAAAGCTAACACAAGAGGATCAGCACGAGTTGGAGGCCACCTTAGGCTACAGTGAATTTCAGGCCAGCTTGGGCTGGCTGTAGTGTATGACTCTGTCTCAAAAGAGAAACAAAAAAGGAGAAATGGAATAAATAGTGTAAAATAAATAGTGTAAAAAGCGTTGGGCTGGGGGTATAGCTCAGTTGGTAGATCACTTGAACTTGGGGGGGGGTCACATCATGTGCCCCAACTCAGGTCTGGCCATCTGTCCTCAATAAGCTAATTAAAATTGGCAAATTAAAAGCAGAAAGCAGAAAAAGGTGACTTAGTCGATCAGGCCTCAGTACAAGTGTTCTCTTAGAGTACTGTCATTCCTACCAGACTGGTCCAATTCCCACGGTCTATTTTTTTTTTTTTTTTTGGCTTTTGGTTTTTTGTTTCTTTGTTTTTTTGGAAACAGGGTTTCTCTGTGTAGTCCTGGCTGTCCTGGAACTCACTCTGTAGACCAGGCTGGCCTCGAACTCAGAAATCCACCTGCCTCTGCCTCCCAAGTGCAGGGATTACAGGCATGCGCCACCATCGCCCGGCTCCCACGTTCTATTTTAACAACACAATTAGAGCTGGCACTTGGGTGTCTATGTCCGAGACAAAAGGATAAATACAGTGAACATAGGGCTGGAGGCTACAATATAGTGTGGGGTACCACACCTAAGAATCATTTTCCATGGCTCTTACATTCGGAAGGGGTAGCACAAGCAACTCCATCCCACTGGCTTGAGACGGGCTCTCTTCATGAGGCCCACGCTGGCCTCAAACTTGGGATCCTCCTGTGTCAGCTTCCCAGGCAAGTGCTACCAGGCCTACAGTGACTTTATTCTCATCTCAGTCTGACCATCTCCCAACCCCCACCTCTGAACAAATATTTTCTGAAGACATCGCTAACTGACCATCTGGTCATTTGCTCTCCATAGTCCCAGGATGGCAGGCAAAGTTTCCTTCTGGTTGCTCCGCTTTGATCCACCTTGGGAGGGCAAATGGTAGATGTCAAAGAGCTGGTTCTAGTCAGCCTCTCAGGCCTCACTGAAACAACTGAGGTCTAGAAGGACTGGCTCGGAGGTCAGGTAAACCTGGCATCCACTCACTTGTTCTGTGGGGTAATGCCCGAGTGTCTCAAAATGCTGTTCAGGTTCATTTGTCAAAAGCCTGGCGTCTGTAGAACGTTAACAGACAGTTCACTTATAAGGCTCTACAAAACACAGTTAGCAGGTATTATACAACAGGTAACTCTAATTCGGTACAGAAACACTAGCAGGGCTGGAGAGATGGCTCAGTGGTTAAGAACACAGGCTGGGAATTCTTATCCATTTTGCTCTGGATTCTTTTTTTTTTTTTTTTTTTTTTGGTTTTTCGAGACAGGGTTTCTCTGTGTAGTCCTGGCTGTCCTGGAACTCACTCTGTAGACCAGGCTGGCCTCGAACTCAGAAATCCGCCTGCCTCTGCCTCCCGAGTGCTGGGATTACAGGCCTGCGCCACCACGCCTGGCGAATTCTTATCCATTTTAAGCCAAGTGCAGTTGGTTTCAGAAGCCAGTTACTAGAGGACCCAGGCTCAGTTTCTATTGCCTACATGCAGATCACACCCATAGGTAGTTCCAGTCAGTGCCCTGGGATTCAAATGTCCTCTTCGGATTTCCAAGGGCACCAGGCAGGCATCAAAAGCAAACAAACCAACCCACCACAATAGTAAAGGTATTTTGAAAATTAAGCAATCAAATCATGACCAAATTTATAAATACCTAACACCTGTCAAGTTTTAGGGGGCTGGCATAGAGATACATTTTTATGTAGAACCAACAACAGTTACTATTGTGGCACAAAAGAACTGTATAGAAGTTACTTCTCAGCTGGGCAGTGGTGGTGCAGGCCTTTAATCCCAGCACTTGGGAGGCAGAGGCAGGCGGATTTCTGAATTCAAGGCCAGCCTGGTCTACAGAGTGAGTTCCAGGACAGCCAGAGCTATACAGAGAAACCCTGTCTCCAAAAAAACAAAGAAACAAAAAACCCAAACCAAAACAAACAACAAAAAAAGAAGTTACATCTCTGGTGGTGGTGGTGGGTTGTGGGTTTTTTGTTTTGTTTTTTTGTTTTTTGTTTTTGAGACAAGGTTTCTCTGTGTAGCCCTGGCTATCCTGGAATTTGCTCTGCAGACCAGGCTGGCCTTGAATTTAGACATCCACCTGCCTTTGCCTCCCTCTTACAAGGATTGAAGACATGGCCACAATCACCCACTTCTAAAGCTGTATTTAAATATCTTTGGTTTAGTAGAATAAACAAGAATGTAGATTTTTGAATGTCTTTTTAAAATTATTTATTTTGTGAGTACGCTGTTGCACTCTTCAGACACCCCAGAAGCGGGCATTAGATCCTGTTATGGATGGTTGTGAGCCACCGGGTGGTTGCTGGGAATTGAACTCAGGACCTTCAGAAGAGCAGTCAGTGCTCTTAACCATTGAGCCATCTCTCCAGCCAGCGTCATTTTTTTTTTAAAGTCTGCAATACAAACTATTTTACAGAGGGTTGGGGGAGGGCCTTGAACAAGCGTCTTAAACAGCATTTTACAGATGCTAGGATATTACCTACAGGGCATTCTCATTCATTTTAAGCAAAGTACAACTAGTTTCAGGAGCCAGTTACTAGAGAACTAAAGTAAAAAATTATCCAAGGTCCAATACAGCATGAAACATGCCATTGTTTGTATTAGTTTCGCATTTAAAGGGGGCAGAGTTCCGTCAAGCTATGCCGACAGAGGACTCTCCTTGCTAGGACCCCATAATCCATGATCTCCAGGAGTTGGCCCCCTTAAGTATGTCTTTTGGTGTCCTGTGCAGTTAGCTTAGGCTATTCAGCCTGGCACGGGGTCAAAGGGGAACATGGCATGCTCTGGGCTGCTGTACCCATTGCTCAGGCTGGCTCGGGCTGGCTCTGGCTGGCTGAAGCCCCCCCCCCTCTTTGTGCTGAGTAATGATTGCTGGCTATTATGCATCGTAGGTAAAGTCTATATGTGTCCAGTCAGATCCATAGGATACTGTACGGGCCACAGTCAACTCCACAAACAGTTGATTTCAAAGCAGTCATTCAAAGAGCATAACACAAACGGACCCTTAACTGAAGCTGTACTTTAAGACAATTTCCTTAGCAGCCGTAGGTTTGAAACACAAACAGCAGAAAATATTTTCGTTTAGAAGTGGTTTTTGACAAAACAAAATAAAATCTTGTTTCAGGTTTACCCTATAGAACAAAACAATTCCTCTCATAAGGCAGCAGCGGCCACGTGTGGGGTGCATGCACACACGCTCTCTAGGAGACGAGCGCCATACAGAGCACAGACTCTTGTCAAAACCACCGCCCTCATCTACCCACTATCACCTAAGAGCCAAATAACTAAAGGTAAAGGAGCCGTCCTCCTCACAGCAAGAATCAGATGAGATGTAGAGAGTTTGGAAAAATGAAAATAGCTTGACAGTGGTCTCCAAAATCACACACATAGTGAGATGTGAACTCAGGACGGCAGACACGGCCCACATTTTAAAACCAATTAGCTGTTTGTTGTTGTTGTTGTTGTTTGTTTGTTTTTGGTTTTTTGGTTTTTTTTTTGGAGACAGGGTTTCTCTGTGTAGCCCTGGCTGTCCTGGAACTCACTCTGTAGACCAGGCTGGCCTCGAACTCAGAAATCCACCTGCCTCCGCCTCCCAAGTGCTGGGATTACAGGCGTGCGCCACCACCGCCCGGCAGTTAGCTGGTTGAAAATCAGTTTTTAAATCAGTACTTAATTCAACTGTTGAGATGTTAGCTCTAAGGGAAGAGAAGTGGATAGTATGAAGCACAGACAAGGCTTTTGCAGAAAATGGATTTTAAAAGAAAGCTTCTGTTCAGTGTAAACTAGGCTATCATCAGGTTGTGCCCACCTTGACTCACCTGTAGGGCTTCCCCCCTCACCCCAATAAATGCTGCAAAAGATGATGGTAAGAACCCATGGAGGGTCTCCCACTTGTTGGCTTTCCAAAAGCAGCTTCCTGTAACCTCAATCAGGGGAGCGCTCCAGTTGGGGGCTGGATGCGCTAAGCAGAGCCCTTCTTGGTTTTTGGTAAGACCTACTATAACATATACAGCTCCTGCGGCATCTTAACAAGCAGAATGGAACGACAGGAAAAAGGTACAGCATCACAGTTTTGTTTTGTTTTGTTTTGTTTTTCGAGACGGGGTTTCTCTGTGTAGCCCTGGCTGTCCTGGAACTCACTCTGTAGATCAGGCTGGCCTTGAACATGAGATCTGCCTGCCTCTGCCTCCTAAGTGGTGGGATTAAATGTGTGCACTGCCACCATCACTGCCACCGCCGCCACCACCACCACCACCATGACCACCCGGCAGCATCCCAATTTTCAATACATGATGAGATGCTGGGCAGGAAGTGTAGTCTACTGTAACACCAAGCTTTCCAAAAAACCAAGTCCCGGGACTCCACACAAACAACCATTTGAACAAAACAGAGATGCGCAGGAGAAGATGGAGAAGGCAGCTCATTTTCTATCAAAAAACAAACAAACAAAAAATCTGATCAAATGGACTTGGGCAAGGAAATTGTCAGCTACGTCACAAGAACAGCTTCTCTGGAAATCTCAACATTGAGCTTAAGAATCCAGTGAACATAATCTAACATTACACTTTTGTGAATGACATTGTTGTTATTGGAACAAAGACTAAAATTTATAAAGGACAAACAAACAAACAAACACCATTCGGGCGTGTGCATGCCTGTAATCCCAGCACTTGGGAGGCAGAGGCAGGTGGCAAGTGGATTTCTGAGTTCGAGGCCAGCCTGGTCTACAGAGTGAGTTCCAGGACAGCCAGGACTACACAGAGAAACCCTGTCTCGGAAAAACCAACCAACCAACCAACCAAACAAACAAACAAACAAACAAACAAACACCAATTTTTAAAAAGCAAGGTGTCACCAAAAAACAAAACAAAACAAAACAAAAAAACAAAAACCAAACAAAAACAAATAGCCGGGCGGTGGTGGCGCATGCCTGTAATCCCTGCACTTGGGAGGCAGAGGCAGGCGGATTTCTGAGTTTGAGGCCAGCCTTGTCTACAGAGTGAGTTCCAGGATAGACAGGATGACACAGAGAAACCCTGTTTTGAAAAACCAAAAACAAAACAAAACAAAAAAAAAAAAAACCCACCACCACCAACAACAACAACAAAAAAAAAACAAAAAGCAAAGTGTCATTGGGTCATAGGCGTCCCCCATTTGACTCGCCTGCCACCATGACTGATGTGCAAACTAAACTCTCCTCTCCTGGTGCCCTAAGTTTTGGAGAGACTTTCTTTACTTTAGTATGTCTTCAGAGACACATGATTGTGCTAGGTTTGAAGCGTTCCAGGAGAGACAGAGCAGGTCTCAGCCCTTGCAGGAGCGCTCACTGGAGAGCAAAGAACTCGTGGAAACGCGCGGGATGGTCCCCATCTATTCTCCCCGTGAAAACCCAGGGGACTCTCACCTCCCACTTCGAAAACTGGGGCTGCATGCGCATGCGCCTTCGACTTCACTTTCCCAGGCCAGGATTCAACAAGCCCATCTCCCGCAGGGACCAATAACAATCCGACTTTGGAGCCCTCCACCTCTTTTTTCTTTTTTTCTTTTTTCAAACTAATTGGTCGTCGGAGTTTCCTTCTGAGCCTTGTTGTCAGGTCCCTGCATCAGAGATCAAGAATGCTAGCAACACATTTAGATACTAAAGCATATTATTTACAACATGGTTTATTATCTCTTAGTAAAACAAACTGAGGCAAAGCATCTGTGGGTACAGGTCAACCCTGAAATTAATCTTTTGTTGAGGGGGAGGGGTTTTAAGACAGGGTTTCTCTGTGTAGTCCTGTCTGTCCTGGAACTCACTCTGTAGATCAGGCTGGCCTCAAACTCAGAAATCTGCCTGCCTCTGCCTCCCAAGTGCTGGGAGTATAGGCGTGCGCCACCATGCCCGGCTATTTTTTTGTTTTTTTTGAGACAGGGTTTCTCTGTGTAGTTCCAGCTGTTCTGGAACTCACTCTGTAGACCAGGCTGGCCTTGAACTCAGAAATCTGCCTGTCTCTGCCTCCCAAGTGCTGGGATTAAAGGCGTGCGCCATCATGCCAGGCTGGAATTATTTATAAAAGACCAATCAGCTTTGATTCTCTCTAGGCTACACTAGTCCAGAGACTATTTTCCTGGTTCTATAAACCATGGTATTGAGATCTCCCTATTCCAAATGGTTCCACCGAACCACAGCGGCTCAAGAGCACCCCACATCTTTCCTGTTATATGTCAAATGCCCTAAATCAACTTAATGGGCCTTTCTCTTTAAGACACTGTCAACTCTAGAAAGTCAAGCCCCCTTCTCTCCTCCAGTTGGCAGGACCCTTCTACACAGGCCAACGCAGGAAAAAAGACAAACCCACGAAAGGAAATGTAACGTACCTCCCTGAAGCCTCTGATGTTTGTGGTCCTTGACTGTGAATTCTGCTCAGGTCCCCGGTACCTCTGAGAGCGCACTGCTCTGCCACTGTTCTCTGTCTTCAACAGAAGAGCATCCAAACAAAATCATTCACCAAAAGGCAGCATGGACTGAATCAAAAGAACGCCACATTGCCCCAAAGGTCCCAAAGGCAAAAAGGAAGGCAAAAGCTGATCAGCCACTTACCAAGGGTCACATTTTTGGAGAATCTAAGACAAAGTCCAAAGTCATTTGCTTGCTTCATTGAGTAGAGTTAGGAAGCAGCTGATTCGGGCTAAGGTGGAAAGAGCAAAATGTCCCCCGAAGAAATGACTCCAGGAAATCTGGAAACTTCTATTTTTTCCTTTCTTCTCTCCCTGGAGCCATCACAATATTAGTTGACCCCCCAAAACATGTCTTTATCCTTCCATGAATGCCATTTTGTTACCAAACTTGGGGTTCACAACCTATGCCCCAAGTCAGGTCCAGCCACCCATCTTCAATAAGCCAATTAAAGGAGCCAAATTAAGGGGTCTGGAGCGATGGCTCGGCAGTTAAGAACAGTGACTTCTCTTCCAAAGGTTCTGGGTTCAATTCCTAGCAACCACATGTATTATACTTACATACTTTAAATAAATAAATCTTAGCTGGGCGGTGGTGGTGCACGCCTTTAGTCAACACTTGGGAGGCAGAGGTGGGAGGATTTCTGAGTTGGAGGCCTGTCTGGTATAGAGAGTGAGTTCCAGGGCAGCCAGGGCTACACAGAGAAACCCTGTCTGCAAAAACAAACAAACAAATAAATAAATAAATCTTTTTTTAAAAAGGAGACAAATTAAAAGTTGAAAGCAAACTGGGCATGGTGACACATGCCTTTGATCCCACCACTTGGGTGGCAGAGGCAGGTGGATCTCTGTGAGTTTGAGGCCAGCCTGGTCTACAAAGCAAGTCCAGGATAGTCAGGGCTGGTTATGCTGAGAAACATTATCTCAAAAAAAAAAAAAGTTGAATATAGGTCAAGGATGGTGCCAACACTGGGGAGGCAGGGGTAGGAGGATCTCTGTAAGTTCTAAGGCTAGCCTGGTCTACATACCAAATTCTAGGCCAGCCTGAACTGACATGGAGACCTTATTTCAACAGTATCTCCCCCTCGAAAGTGGAAAGCAGAAAAGGGAGATTTATTCGATGTGACCACACTGGGAAGAGGGACATAGCTGTCTAACACATTCCCCAGCAATGTCTTTGGCGTCCTGAAAGTTTAATGACCGCCAAAGCTGTGTCCATCTAAGCAGTCCCCGTCAAGTCTGTGCCCCACCCACCCAGCATTATCTGTCTTCAGTTCATCCTATAAGGTTGTCTGAGCAATTGTTGGAACTACTGCAAATCTCTTTCTGGGAGACCAGAGACAAGTTCCCCCTATGCCTGGTGTTCTTTTTTAGAATGAGATTTCTGAGGAAATTATCGTCTTGGGGGGTGGCATTGTTTCATCAGTCTGATCTTCAGACTAAAAGACACAATCTCTGTTGAACAGCTTCATTTCTGCCAAAGTCACCACAGGTTTGGTGGATAGTACCACAAAAAAAGTAAAATATAGCTAAATTTTGCCAACCGTCCAAACCCACCTGCAAGAAGGCTCCACCCATCTGGCTCCTTTCTTGCTCCATTAGGACGAGCGGCTAACTTATGTAAAATTATGCCCATCTACAAATTTTGCTCAAAAGAATACATTTTTTGGTACTAAAAATGAGTGTTTTCAAAATGAGAGCTATGGGGGCTGGAGAGATGGCTCAGCGGTTAGGAGCACTGACTGCTCTTCCAGAGGTCCTGAGTTCAATTCCCAGCAACCACATGGTGGCTCACAACCATCCGTAATGGGATCTGGTGCCCTCTTCTAGTGTGTGTCTGAAGACAGCAACAGTGTACACATATACATAAAATAAATACGTAAAATCTTTAAAAAAAAGAGAGAGCTACAGTAGAACTATCAGAGCTGCAGGGAAATAGGTTCAACCCAGGGGCAACCAGCCTTGGGTCTTTTTTTCTTTAAAGATTTATTTATTTATTTATTTATTTATTTATTTATTTAATGTATGTGAGCACACTGTCACTGTCTTCAGACACAGCAGAAGAGGGCATCAGATCCCACTACAGATGGTTGTGAGTCACCATGTGGTTGCTGGGCTTTGAACTCAGAGCCTCTGCGAGAGCAGTCAGTGCTCTTAGTCACCGAGCCATCTCTCCAACTTCCTGTCCTCGGGTCTTTCTAGGTCAAAGTATCCCTGACACAAAGAAATGACAAAGTTAGAAATAAAGCCCAATTCTCCCACTTCAAGAATAGTGGAATTGACCTCGGCGCTCGGCAGCCAAGGCTCAAGGGCCGAAGCCAAAAAAGATAAAAGGGCTGAAAAAGACAGCCAGCGTTTTGGCACTCAGTCTTTGTGCTCAGCTAGGGTTCAGAAGACATCAGTGGCCCTTCTAAAAGGACCAGCCAACTTAGGGGAGTCACTATTTTAGAGACAACAGACTAAAAATAAAAATAAAAATATAAATATAAATATAAATAAAAATAAAAATAAAACATCAGAATTTGCCATTCACTAATCAACCCTTGACTGCTTGAAGCCTGGCTCAGTGATTGGTGTGTAATGTCTTCTTCTTCTTCTTCTTTTTTTTTTAAAGGTTGGTTTATTTAGGGGGAATAAGAGATGACCCAGGAGTTAAGAGTACGTGTTGCTCTTGCAAAGAGCCCACTACCCATACAGGGCCTCACAACCATCTGCAACTCCAGTTGTAAGGGCTCCGGTGATTTCTGACTTTTGAGGGCACCGGACCTTCAACACAGTATGCACACATTTCCTTATATGTAGGCAAAGCATTCTCGTACAAGTAAAATAAATATTAAAATGCTGGGAACCAAATTCAGGTCCTCTGCAAGATGAGTATGATGGCTCTTAACCACTGGGCTATCTCTCCTGCCTCTGACTTGCCATGTCTTACAGAAAGCCTAACTCTAAAGGCCCTTGGTGCCTCACCCCAACTGGCCAGAATTAAGAAGGGCAAATGGTGTTCTAAATCTACCTCAGAAGGCCGAGGCTGCTGTTACCTATCATACATGATCCCAGACACAAGGCTGTGAAATTGATTTCCCTGCTGTGTTTCTATGATATATATTTTTTATTCTTTTCACCTTTCACTCTTTTCTTTAAGACAGGATCGTATGTAGCCTAGGCTGATCTTAAACTCACTGCTGAAGATCAGGTAACGCCGAGAATAAGTTTAATGCCCAGAACTCACAAAGCTCTGTCTGCCCCCACGTCCTCTATGCTGCCACTGAAGGTGTGTGCTACCCGGAAGCCTCTTCTGCGCTCATGTGGTTCTGAGAAGTACCATCATCAGTCGCAAGTAGGACGTATGAATGCGACAGCATGACTAAGGTCTGCTCAGCGACCAGGGCATGCGCAGACTAGTAGCTCACCTAGGATGGCCCTCGCGATGGCTCGTGGGCCTCTCCTGAGACCTTCGCACCATGCCTGATTTGGATGGCTTCTACTAGGTCCACGATGGAGACCACCTAGAGAGCAAGTAGGCGGCATCTGCGCTCCTGGAGGGAAGCCCTTCGCAAAGCAAAGGACGGGTGTGAGAAGGGCTCTGTGGGTGCCACTTTGTCTGTCTTCCTTTTCCTGGTCTTGGCTTTCAGCTTTGCCTTTTGCATTTGATCAAAGAAAAGGGATGGGTGTGTGTGTGTGTGTGCAGGGGAGAGGAACCAGCCCAAGAAACCTGCCTTTCTTGACGCTCGCGAGGCAAAAACGGGCAGATCTCCGAATTTGTGGCCAGCCTGGTCTACAAAGTGAGGACAGCCAGAGCCATTACCCTATCTGGACTCCTCCCCGCCCCCCCCAAAAAAAAACTTTTTATAGATGAATTTTTCTGTCTGGGGGTATTTCACTTGCATATACGTCTATGCAGTCTGTGCTTGTCCAGTGTCTATGGAGATGAGAAGGAGGTGTAGGATACCCCGGATCTGGGATCACTGATGGCTGTGAGCCACCATGTGGATTCTGGGAAACAAACCCAACTCCTCTGCAAGAACAGTAGACGCCCTTAACTGCTGAGCCAGCTCTCCAAACCCCAATAAGAATTTCAATAAAGAAGGCCAGGGAGTTGGTTCCGCTAGTAAGGGGACTTCTCACTATTTGAGTTCAATTCGTAGGATCGACTAAGGAGGTCCATCTTCTGAAAGCTGTCCTCTAATCTCCAGACTTAACACCATGACACCACGCGCCTCCACACAACACACATAAAATAAAAATTTTACAAGTTTATACTGGGCTGGGTAGTGGTGCCACACACCTTTAATCACAGGGAAGCAGAGAGAAACAGATCTCTTGAGTTCAAGGCCAGTCTGGTTTACAGAGTGAATTCCAGGATAGCCAGGACTATGTAGAGAAAACCTGTCTCAAAACACCCACACACCCACAAAAAGAAGACCTACAAAGTTCATATTTTTTGTACACTGTGAGGGCTAGGATCAACACTCAAAAATCACACTAGGCACGGTGGTACAAGACTACAATCCCAGCTCTCTGAAAGCAGACAAAGGATCACAAATCCAAAGTCAAATCTGAAGCCAGCTTAGACTCCTAATATGTATGGAAATGTCACATATACTTTTCCCACCACAAACAGGGCTCTTTGAATTTGTGATTGTTTTATAAGCGTGTTCTGGACCATACTTTTTCATGCATTAAAAAAAAAAAAAAACATTATCTGGGGCCGCCCTAATCTCAAGGCCAGCATGTTCAATCAGGAATGCAACAACTCCTGGGAAAACAGCCCACTCCTCCCGGACCAAAGCCGGCAGAGAACTCTGGGTGTGGTGAAACGAGACCGTAATTTGCATACTCAGAAGGCAGAAGCAGGAGGATCATTGCAAGTTCTCCTTGAGACATGCCAGCCCGTATTCAAGGTAAGTCCCCTGCTCGCCAGGGCTACATAGCAAGACCCTTTCTGAGAGGGGGGGAGGGAGGGGGAGAGAGAGAGAGAGAGAGAGAGAGAGAGAAGGAAGGTAGGAAGGAAGGGAAAACTAGCACCCATAGCTAATAAAAAAAAACTATAGACCTTCTGAACCTTCTGAATGAGAAAAAACGGTGTTTGGTGGTTTTAAGTCAGGACCAGCCTGTACTGTCTGTCCCGCCCTGGGTGGACGGGGCAGATGCACTGATCCTGCCTGCGTTGAATCCTAGGACTTTGGAGGAGGAGGCAGAACTGAGTTCAGGGCTAGCGTGGCCTACCCAGTGAAGGTCAACCTCGCTTGGGCTACGACGAGACCTCTCTGTTTACAGACCTAGCCTGGTGACCAGGTCAGAGCTGTCTATAGTCACGCTGCCCTGACCCATTCCTCCTCCTTGTTCAATTTGGATGTGCTTCAAGTGTCCCCCATGTGTGGCTTGATTTCATCCCCATTGTCATTAAGTTGGAAGAGCCCCTATCTCTGACCCCCATGCCTAGTAACAGCTACTTTAGTAGAATTCTTTTTGTACTCACGTAGTATAAAAAAATGTTTTGGAAAATGAATTGCTGTACTATCTTGCTATAAAAGGTGACTTGTGTCAGGTATGGTAGTTGTAGCTCTTTACTTCTAGTATTTGAGAGGGGCAGGCAGAAGCACCACTTGGCCTGTCTATGTTATATGAAACACTGTTTCAAAGAGAATGTCTAATTTGGGCTGGACAGATGGCTCAGTGGTTAAGAGTACTGACTGCTCTTCCAGGGGTCCTGAGTTCAAATCCCAGCAATTACATGGTGGCTCACAACCATCCATAATGAAATCTGATGCCCTCTTCTAGGGTGTCTGAAGACAGCTACAGTATACTTACATATAATAAAAAAAAAAACTTAAAAAAAAAAAGAATGCAGGGCAGTGGTGGCGCGCGCCTTTAATCCCAGCACTTGGGAGGCAGAGGAAGGCAGATTTCTGAGTTCGAGGCCAGCCTGGTCTACAGAGTGAGTTCCAGGACAGCCAGGGCTACACAGAGAAACCCTGTCTCAGAAAACCAAAAATAAATAAATAATAAAGTGGTGGAGAATAGAAGAGGCCCATGATATAAAAATACATACTGAAAGTAAAGATCTGGGGCTGAAGAAATGGCTCAAGTCTGTCTTCCAGGGTCCTGCCAAGAGGTTTGGGTTTATAGAGGATGCAAGATTACCCTTAACTAAGCAGTTCTGGTCAAAGGAGCGGGGCTGCCGGCCCATCTTTGACACATGACTATATGGGCTTTGAGCTCGGATCTCTTTGGTGGTCTGATAATCTTTCAGAACTATGTGAAACTCTTACCAGGAGACAGGCTTCCCCTTGGCATTAGAGTCACACCTTTTCCCTTCTCCTGGGGTGAGAATCCTGGGAAAATTCTAGTTTCTTTGACTCAAATTTTCTCAGTAGCCTGATAGTAGAAGAAAGGGCACAAGTGGCCCTCCTTAGAATACCTCAGCCCCTGTCAGGATAGTTACAGTCAGAGCTGGGCATGGTGGTTGTGTACATGTGGTCCCAGCACTTTCGAGGCGCTGGCAGGAAAATGTGTTCAAGGCCACTTTAGACTCCACTAAGATCTTGGCTCAAAAGAATAATAGCAATAATCATAATGGCTTCTCTCTCTTTTTTAAAGATTTATTTATTTAATATATGTGAGTACACTGTAGTTGCCTTCAGACACAACAGAAGAGGGCATCAGATCCCATTACAGATGGTTGTGAGCCACCATGTGGTTGCTGAGATTTGAACTCAGGACCTTTGGGAAGCAGTTGGTGCTCTTAACCACTGAGCCATCTCTCCAGCCCATGGCTTCTCTTTAGTATCATTTGCTTCTTACTGAAATAAAAGCCACACAAAACTGAAGAGAACAAAAGTTGATTACTGAGCAAAATTAATGTTGGTATGTAAACCTATCTCTTGTGTGTGTGTGTGTGTGTGTGTGTGTGTGTGTGTGTAGGCTTGAACCTCACAAATTCTAAGCAACAGCTCTATCCATGAGCTGTACTGCTAGTCCTTTAAGTTCTGTAAGCATGTTTGTTCTTTTTTTTTTTTTTTTTTGGTCTCCCCCTCCCCCAGACAGGGTTTCTCTGTGTAGCCCTGGCTGTCCTGGAACCCACTCTGTAGACCAGGCTGGCTTCAAACTCAGAAATCCACCTGCCTCTGCCTCCCAAGTGCTGGGATTACAGGCGTCCGACACCACTGCCCGGTGGGCATGTTTATTCTTAATTAAGTTAAAATTTAAAGTGAAGTCAACCTTTTACCTACTATTTGTAACCACCTAGCTTATTTCGTTTTTTTTTTTTTTCTTAAAAGAAACCTACATATTTATTTATGTAATTTAGATTCTAAATTTAAAATGAGCTCAAAAATGGAAGCGTTTGGGTTTAGATGGCTCAGCGGTTAAGAGCACTGGCAGCCCTTCCAGAGGTACTGAGTTCAAATCCCAGCACCTATATGGTGGTGCACAGCCATCTGTAACTCCAGTTTGAGGGGGACTCAATACCTTTTTATGGCCTTTTGAGATACCAGAATACAGAACCTAAAATAAATGTAAAATAGCCCTTTAAAAAGCAGAGCCAAGCCAGGTGGCTCGCGTGCCTTTGATCCACACAGCAGGCGAGGCAGGGGAAGGAGGATTTCCGTGAGGTCAAGGCCAGCCTCAGTCACAGATCAAGTTCAAGGTCTGCCAGCGCCTCACAGCCTGAAACCTTGTTTCAAAAACAAAAGAAAACGGGAAATTAGCAAAAGGAAGAATTTCAAGAGCTATGAGAACCATTGGTGGCTTTGTGGGGTTGACCTGACCTGACTTTGACCTGAAAGAAACATGTTCTCTCGGAGAGGATCATAGCAAATAATACAGACCCCTGGGGACAGACCGCACGCGCTCTCTATTAGCTACTTTATTCGTTGTTATGGCTGCTCTAATTAACGTTTATTTTCATGTATATGAATGTTTTGCTTGCATGAATGCACCTTGTGGGTGCCGATGAAGGTGTGGCGAGGGCATTCGACCTCCTGGAACTGGAGTTACAGATGTTTATGAGCGCCTATGTGAGTACTGGGAATTAAACCCAGGTCCCCAATTTTTATTATTATTATTATTATTATTATTATTATTATTATTATTATTATTTTTAAAAGGATTTATTTATGTATTACATGTAAGTACACTGTAGCTGTCTTCAGACACACCAAAGGGTGTCAGATCTCATTATGGGTGGTTGTGAGCCACCATGTGGTTGCTGGGATTTGAACTCAGGACCTTCGGAAGAGCAGTCAGTGCTCTTAACCGCTGAGCCATCTCTCCAGCCCCCTATTATTATTATTATTATTATTATTATTATTATTATTTTCAAACAAGGTCTCAAACAAGGTTGGTCTCAGACATGCTATGTAGCTAAGGATGACCCTGAACTCCTGACCCTCCTGCCTCCATCTCCAGTGTTGGGAGCCCCTGTACTACCATGACCGTTTCTGTGTTCTTTTCTTTCATCATTAAATAATAAGAACTATTACGTTTGGCTGGGTGTTGCACAGTAGTTACCCTCCCCGGCTCTGAGGCACTAGAACATTCAACTTCCCTTCCCTGTCTCTAATGACCATTATTCAAGTCTTCCTTCTATGGGACCAACTTTTTTCAATTCTAAGCAACCATTGGTGTTTGAAGTGGATATGCTAATCACTTCAATTCCACCATTATGCACTGCACACAGGTATCAAATGATCATGCTGTGCCATAAATACATACGCTTGTTAGGTCTCGATTAAAAAAATACTTCTTGAGATAATAAGCAATCGTTTCACTCCGAGGTCAAACCCGTGACTCCTTGGTCAGGTTTTGGCCGCTGCTTCTTTCTGGGGTAGTGCTACCGAAGTGAGTCTTAGTCTATCCCGCTCTGGTGAACTCCAGTCTCAGAGGCCCAGATCACCTCGTGCTGTGGCTCGAATCAAATAGAGGTTCCTGAACCTCAAAAGAGAACAAGAGTCAAGGGAGGATCCCAGGAAGAGAGGACATTAGCGCGGCTCTCAAATGGAAGCCTGACAGAGAAGACGCTTCGAGCCGGACACCCCGCCCCCCCGCAGGCCCTGGGCTCCCCGAAGCCTGGCCTGGCCCCCGCTGATTCCCTTATCTACGCCTTTCCAGCTGCCTCCCTGCTGGCTCAACTGTGGCCACAGACTTCTGGGCCTTGCACCCCCTCCACAGGGATGGGGGAGGGAATGGGGTAAGGCCTGGCCTCAGAGGCACCCTACTCCCCACCCTCTATTTCCTTTACTGAGTCCTTTGTCACCTCCAGGAATGAAGAAATGGGATGTGAGTCCAGCACCACGCCACTCTATTGGACATGCGTCTAGCCTTCCCCTCCCAATGAGGCCCCCCGTACCCCCACCCCCACCCCCGGGCTCACAACTTCTGCCGCTAAGAGTACTAAATAGCGATGAGAAGTATTGTTTGAACAGCACAGCAGTTATGATGTGCCCAGCAGGCACTGTGCACATGAGTTACATTTGGTGTAGGGTAAGGGAAGTG